>CM052883.1:164697418-164727982 GCA_028534135.1 Potos flavus | reverse complement strand
ATGGCAGAAGGAAATTATTTTAGAGGGAGTACAGTTTTATTAATGATGTATTCGAAATATTAATACACATGGTTTAATTTTTTTTTAATCACTGATAAAATTCACATGAACTTGAATGAACTTGAGTCTCTCAGAAGTCCCATGGCTGAGGAGGAAAGAAGCTCGAAGACAATGTGAATTAACACAACAGCTGAGAATGAAGCTTTTTTTTTTTTTTTAGACTTTATTTATTTATTTGAGAGACAGAGAGTGAGTGAGAGAGAGGGCATGAGAGGGGGGAGAGTCAGGGAGAAGCAGACTCCCTGCTGAGCAGGGAGCTCAATGCAGGGCTCAGATCTGGGATCATGATCTGAGCTGAAGGCAGATGCTTAACCGAGTCACCCAGGTGCCAGAGAATGAAGCTTTAATAGTGCTCTTCTCTTGGCCAAACGGCAGCTCTCTGGAGAACTCAGAAAAAGAATTGTTCACACACAGGTGCTGAGAACACCTTATCACCCACTGGATGCCCCCAGTTGAGTTGAGCCCCAAGTAAGAGAAGATAAAATTGTTACCGTATCTCCCCTGTGTGGCTGGTTTCTGTGCTCTGGAAATGAAAAAAAAATCAAGAAGCAGAAGACACAATTCTAGGCTTTATGTGTTTCATCATGTGGTTGGGAATTTGAAATCTAATCACATGAATCAGCCTCATAATATTAAAACTCTGTATCAACAAATGCTGATTTTGACCATTAGTGGGCCTTAAGAAACTTGTTATAAATTATAACCAATTAACTATATTATAATTCTTAACATGCTTAGAATTTAGTGTTACAGTAACTAACTTCTTCTTATGAGATGCTAATTCACAGTTCTTAACGAAACTTATAGCTTAAATTATTTCACTAGAAGAAATCTTATTTTCCAAGTATGTAAACAATGGTTTCAGTTTAGATGGGACAAAACGCTGATATGTGTTTATGAAGTTTTATTAGTGTATCCTGTGTATAACTCAGAAACCAGACTCAGTGTTATTTAGGAAAGATGAGACATAATGTGTTCTTCATGGAAATTTTGCCCCAGAATTTCAATGCTGTCATGATCAAAGAATTCATGAGTTTCTGTCTTCTGGGACATCTGGAGCTACAAATCATGCCTCCAGATTTGATTTCTTAACAAATATCTGAAACTCGTAAAGGTCATTGTATGACAACCTCCCAATCTTAAATATCTTATCCCCCAAATTTCTATATACTAATCCTAAAATGAATCAATGGCAAACGAAGCAGACCCTGGGAATTCTATGAGATCAGGCAAAGATGAAACACTTCTGTTAGAATTTTAATCTTTTGGACTCTTCTCGTTTATAGAGAAAAGGATATAGATCATATTTAATGTCAAAAAGATAATTTCGTAATGCTGATGCAATTCATAATTAAGAGTTAACACTAGGAGATTCTATATGGTCACATGATCTATCTAGACATTAGCAATCACCATTCACTCTGGGTTTGGGGACTGAACCGAGAAGAGAAAAATGGATCATTGCTAGCTAATAATGTGTGAGCAGATGGAAAGCAGTGCAACCGTGGGCATGGTAAAGACAGCTGAATCAGGTTGCTTGGGTGAAGGAACTGCAAAACTGGGTTTCTTGGGGGAGTGAAAACTCATCTAATCTGGCCAGTGTGGTCTGTGGTGGCAGGGGGTGGATCCTAACACACACAGCTTGTCTATGACCCTGACTATCAGTCAAGGAGCCGGAATCTAGTTTGTGGGCTCCCTCAGAGAAGGTTGCAACACGCAGTCATGCTGGCTGGGGCTGATGTCATCCACCAGACCAAATAGAAATTTGAGGGTATTCAAGAAAAGAGAGTCTGAGGACCACACCAATTCATAACACCATCCTCAAAGAATGACTCCTGCAGTGGAAGCTATCGAAAGCCACAGAATCCCTATCCTGGAGGAGAAACAGAAACATACTCACTGACCACCTGCCATGTCCTGGGCTAAATAAGGAATTTGTCTTGAAGAGCTTAAATACCTCTCCTCTTGCCTGTACTCTCTAGTCTAGTCACTGCAGCAAGAGAGATTCTTTCACAATCCAAGTCAGGTCTAGTCAATCCTCTGCTCAAAACCTACGATGACTCTCTTTCACTCAGAGTGAACATCAAAGTCCTCACAGTGGCTCTAAGGCCTCCGTGGCCTGGCTGTTGTGTCCTCCGTGGCCAGCTCAGCCTGCTTCCGCCACTCTTGCTGTTGCCGTGGGTTACCCGTGCAGAACTTTCGCAAGGTCTTTTCTCTCTCAGACTGTTCTTCCAGATGCCCGTTGGCTACATCTGTCGACCTTCTGTGTCTCTGCCCAATGGGTACCTTCTCAATCGTGTCTAACCTACTCTCATGTTTTGAAATTCCAACCTGTATGCCCTTTTCCCCTTGTTTCTGTTACCTATTACCTACTCTGGTTCTTCATTTATTTCCCGGCAGGAGCTGTGGGATGTGTGTGATGATCTTCTTACAAACCATGTAATCCACATACTATGTTTCCTGTTCCTTTCTGCTCCCCTAAAATGTAAGCGCCACAAAGATAGAAATCTCCGCTTGTTTTATTCAATGACGTATCTTGAGTACCTGGTGCTTAGTAACAAAGGAACATGGTACAAGTTGGATACGTAAATGGAACGTGTGGATGAATGAACGGGCTGATGCTCACACAGTGGGTGAGTGGTAGACAGAGGATTTGCATTCAAGTTGCTCTCCACCATTCACTCATCACATGTGGCCCCTGCTGGGCTACTGGGCTATGGGGAGAAAAAAGAGCCAGTGCCTGAGCCACTTCTGCCCCTGACTACATTGCTGGCTGCAAAATAGCCTTGAACACCAGACTATTAGGTTAAAAGTGAAGCAATTTAAAGAATGAGACCTTTGTTTTTGTCAAAGAGAACAGTCTGATTCCCTGTGGATTGCTTGCAATCCTGTTCTTTACCAGCATGGATTGTACTTGCACCTTATCAGTCAGAGGAACTTCTCCCCTGCAACTCCATGAACTAATTACATTAGTGCAAGATGCAATCATAAAACTGTCATCAACTGAAAAACCCAAGCTGCTATTCTGTGAATACCTTCCTTCCAGTGTTGGCTGTTAACTGTGTCAACCTCCATGTTCTCCAGCAGTGACAGTGTGGGTGTGGGGGTGGACAGTGGGCTTAATTAAATCATTAACCTTCATCACCAGTTCTTTTTAAACCAAGGGAAAAAAAAAACACCGCCCAAAATGTAATGTGGTATTAGTATGAAATATGGATGTTTTAAGACTTTCTCATATTCCATTTTTAGAACACAGACATAATTATCATGCCTAGCCGAGCATGCTCTGGAAGGTGAACTAAATGATGGCATGCATAATTGGGATTAAGCCCTCGGAGGAACGTGATGATGGTTTTTATAATTCTGCCCAAATGTGAGGCTCTCCTTATCAAACCAGCAAGCCCAGCCTTGCGTGGCCTAAATGAGATGACTGGGTCTTGACGGCCCAGGTTTGCTTGCCAATAACATTGAAATCACTTAAGTCATTTTGACACACATCAGCCAAGGTCATCACTAGAGATGGACTCTCCCCTCATAGGGAGGTCTAGAGCTTGGATGAGAGAGTAGAAAACAAAGCGCGTGGTCACTCACCAAAAGCAGCTCTGCAGGATTCAGGCTGTGTAACAGGCAAGGGCTCCCCAGCTGGGATCCTTCACCCTATTCACAAGAGGGGTCTTCAGCACTAGGCTATCCTTCCCAAGTAATTATTCCCGGAATCTATGCTGAAGGTGGTTCATTTCTCAGTAGTGTTCTGTGTCACTTTCAGTCAAAAATGATACTAGGAAAACTGTTGGATAAAATAGAGTAGGGTTATTCCTGTCTCAAACCCCATTTACAGCAACAATCACCATACACACAGTCACCTACCAATGAGGGTTTTGAATGAGGAAGTCCTCTCCTGAGAGCTGGAGTTACAAGGGCAGAAAGGAAATGAACCTGGATAGAATACATGCTATAGCATTTAGTCCTAATAAGAACCTGGTGAGGCATCTGCTGGGATTTATATCTAAGTGTGTCTGAGAGCAAAGGGTTCAGAGGGGAGTTAGGAAAGTGGCCCTGAGTCACACGTCTAGAAAAGACAGATCGGGATGCTAGCCCTCACTTGTAATTCCCACCTCTCGGTCTTCCTAGGGAGGACCCAAGGAGCCCTATAATCAATTCTGGTCTTAATTCTTCCTTGAACTGTTCCTTTCCTCTTTTCCTCAGGCACAAGTCAGAGAAGTGTTGCTGAACTCAGTGTTGAGAGACAGTCTCTAATTTGTGATGAACTAAATCACAAAAAACGAAATGACCAGATTTCTCTACCATGGAACAATTGCGTGGGAAATTTTTTATTTTTTTAATCTGCACAATCAGGATAGAGGTTAACTATGAAGAGATGAGAGCAGTTGACAATAAACAGGAAAAGGGCCTGCCTCGTCTGCACAGCCTTCACTCCCAAAAACTTTGCCCAAGCTGACAGTTTTCTCAAATCAATTCTTCTATCCTCTGGAGTTTCATGAAACTGGAATTCATTTAGGCTGATAAGCATCCCCATTGGAGAATGCAAGTCACCTCTAGGTGTTTTAGTGGGTTATCAATCACCGACCCATCGTGAACTAATTTTAGGAGATTGTTTCCAGTGTCCTGTGTGAGTTCAAGTGCACTGGGGGAACTGGAGTCAGGTTTGGATGGAGAGGGATTTGAAACCTGAAATGCTTAAGCAGAACTGAGTGGGACAAGCGTTCCCTATCTCAGGAAGGCTCTGCCTGCTGGGGGGAGAGGTGTGTAATGCCATCAGGAGATTTGAGGTCAGAGGAAAGAGAGTCAATCCATATTTGGACTACTGGTGGTCAATAATCAGGCATGAGAAAAATGTGAACAGTCTTCTCCAAAAAATGCAATAGAGTGCATTTCCTTGGGCCTCGCATGGAGCAGTCCTGTCCATGCATTGGGGAGATGACCCTTAGGTATACAAGAACCTCTCCCCAAGAAGCCCTGACCCCTGGCACTGGCCCAGGCTGTCCTCTTGCATTATCACCCAGCCTTCCACTCCTTCATTATACAATCTTCGCTTTTCTCTCTCAATCTTCAGCCCTGTGCCTTCAAGCTTAGATCCCTGAAGCCTACTTCCTTTTCCCAAAGCTCACCTAAAGTTTCTACTCTGGTTTATGGATTTGGTTCAGCTCTTCTCAGATCTTGAGTTTGCATTTCCCTAAATTTCCATGTACTCACTGTGCTGGGAGACAGTCCTGAGGGCAAACCTTCAGCTCTTGTCTTTCCCACCCCTCATGCCATCAGAGCTTCCCTCTTCTACCTAAGCCCCAGTCTTTCCCATGTAGATGGAGAAAATCCGTATACCCACGCTGCAAGTTTTCTTCACCAGCGTTTCCCCTTCTTCTTGTAGGGTTTGTCACCTGGCTCCTTTGTCTAGTTCCATAAGTACATTTCAGGTGCGAATATACCTTGTGGCTCACCTAGGAATCATATATCCATGGCTAATAATGTTTCTATGGGAAACTGTTTTTTGACTAGAACAAGTTGACTTAGAAATACTTTTTCTGACACAACTTGATTGTAAAGTGAAGGTAAACTGTATCTATTTCCTAGGGCTACTGTAACAAAGTACCGCAAACTGCATAGCTTCAACAACATGGCTTCTCATAGTTTTCAAGGTTCAAAGTCCAAAATCAAGATGTTGGTAGGATTGGTTCCTTCTCAAATCTCTGAGGGAAGGAACTGTTCTAGGCCTCCGTCCCTAATTCGCAAATGGCTGTTGTCTGTTCATGTAGCATCCTCCTTGTATTTGTGTCTCTATGTCAAAATTTCCCCTTTTTATAAGAATTCCAGTCTTATTGAAATCGAGCTCCATCCAGATGACCTCGTTTTACCTTGATTGCCTCTGTAAAGACTATTTTCAATAAGGTCACATTTTGAAGGTGCCATGGGGTATGAATTCAGGGAGGACACAATTCAACTCATAACACGGTCTGTTGATCTACTAATGATACAGGTATCTTCACTAAAAATCAGGTATTTATTGACGAAAAAGTACAAAGATTTGTGGATGACAGCTGTAGAAACACCTTAACAATAAATCAGAGTTTCCCTAACATCCATACGTAAGGATGAATTTGACTCTGTTTTTATAGAAGCAAAGACCATGTAAGTATCAGTGAATATCCACAAATTTGCATCCTATTAATAGGATGGCTTCTTCATCTTATTTGATATTTTCTTATTTGGGAATTTTTTTTCCCCAAGTCTCAAAGGGGACAGAAAAATTCCTTTTAGCTTAGTATTTCTCAACCTGGCTGCCCGTTAGAATCACCTGAGGGAAAGTTTAATGAAACATGGACCTCTGTGGAAACCTAGAGATTCTAATGTAACCAGTTGGTGGTGGGGTCCGGGTAGCAGTAATTTTTTATAAAGCTCCCCAGGTGATTTTATCGTGTGGCCAGCTCTGGGAATCACTTGAAGCTCAGCTGAAAACCATGTAATGCTAAACATTGGTTATTGAGTCGAGGATCAAAAATGTTTTTAATCCACTCCCAGCATGTGAACTTAAAGAGTGAAACACATTTCTTTTGCTGAGGGAGGAAATATCACTGACGGTGCAGCCTGGGTAGGAGGAAAGGGTTGGTGCTTTCAGAATGCAAGAGGTGGCACTCAGTGCTAACAAATTATAACAGAGGATGTTGGGGCAGATGTGCTTTAGATTGGACCGAGTTTTCTAATCATTGGGTGGAAATTGTGTTCAACAGACTGTGTCTGACTATATCAGAGGATGGAGTAGTGTGTGGAATGAATATGTGAGAAGCCTGCCTCTAGGAAAGCCAGAAAAACTTAAGAGTTAATTCCAACACCTGGGTAAATATGAATATATATATTATAAATATATATTTGTATATTTTACTTTTATATATAATTTTATTTATATTTTTTATATTTTATATATAGTTTATATATATTATACATATTTATATTTTATACATTTCTATTTATTTGTATCTAATTTATATATAATAATTATATATGTTTATATATAGTAACTAAATATTTCATATATATGTATATATATTATAACTTTAGTTATAATTTCTACACATACACACATAGTTACTAAGGGCTTTACATGGTCCAAACAATGCCCTGGACCCTCTAGATATAAAAATGATTAAGGCACAGGCCATGTTGTTGGGGAATCCTCCCATTACTGATAGACAATTACACAACTATAACATAAGGTAGAAGTAAAGGGATCATGTGAAGACATCCAGAGAGAGGTGAAGGAAAGAGTAGAATGCTAGGAGAGAAGAAATACAGAGAAGGTTTCAGATCCAGACCCACCAATGTTTTAATCTTGCCAGTTTCAGCCACTTGGTATGTATGTGGCCTTTATTAAGGCAATTAACCTTGTCTTGAACCTCAGTTTTCACATGGGGATAAGGAAACCAAGCTTAATGTATTGTTGTAAGGATTAGCATTTATGGATGTGATATGCCTCGTGTCGCGAGTAGGCACTCTGGAATAGTAGCTGTTGGGTGAATACAGGAAAAGGGGACTACAAAGTTAGTGTGGTGGTGTAATTTATCATCTAAACTGGAGCATTTCTTATTATAAAAAGAAGATGCTTTAAAAGTATGCTGCAATGACAGGTTAAACCTGAATGGTCCTGGGCAGCCAGGATACATAGTCACCCCATAAAGTGATCCTGATAAAGACTGCTGCCAGGCGTCATTGATGAGGGATTCAGGGCATAGGGTTTGGGTCAGGGTGCCTGGGTGCGAATCTCGTGTACATCACTCAATAGCTATGTAACCTTGCATCAGTTCATTAACCAATCTGAATTCAGTTCCCTCAATTATAAAATGGGGATAATAATAGTACTTACTTCATAAATAAGTATGCCTATTAAATACTTAATATTTATCATGCCCTTAAGATGAATCTATAAGACATAATGAGTACTCAGAAAGTATTTATTTATTTTTTACTTATTTGAGAGAAAGAGAGGAATCGTGAGCAGAGGGGAAGGGCAAATGGAGACAGAAGCAGACTCCCTGCTGAGCACGCAGCCAGAGGACAACACAGGACTTGATCCCTGTACCCTGAGATCATGACCTGAGCTGAAGGCAGGCACTTAGCCAACTGAGCCACCCGGGTGCCCCAGGAAGTTTTAATCAATGTTATTACTACCTGGAATGGTGAAAGATTTACAATCAGAAATAGGAGAAGCAGAAGAAAATGGAAGTCAATTGTTGCAAAAGAAGTAAAGAACTCAATTCACCAGATGTGGAAACCAGGAGAGCAATGGGGCTTTTGCGAGAATCTACGAGTGCAATGGAATTGAAAGACTGATTGTAAACATTTGCAGAATGAGTGAGCAGGAAAGAAATGAAGTCTTTGCCTGTAGACCAGTCTTCCTAATAGCTTGGCAGTGAAAAACAGAAGCCAGATGGTTAGAAACTGGAAGGGAAAGTAGAACTGAGGAAAGGGAGTAAGGTTTTTTGGGCCTTCTTAGAGACCAAGCAGAAAGTGTTAACGGAGGAAGTGGACTGAAAGCACAGAGGGTGGTAAGGGGACCACCCTCTCCACCTTCTCCCATGGGTCCTTCATCCTCTGCTGCTCTCCTTGGGGTAGGAAGGGAGGGGTTCCTTCATAACCACCCACACTGTCTTCCTCCTCTCCCTCTACACAGACAATTTTGCAATAGCCTATTTAATTTCCTATCACCCTGAACAGGTCCATAGATGAATAATAAAAAGAAATAAACTCCTTTGATTCTACATCTTTACCTATCATTTAATCACTCTCCTCTGCTTATCTATATTTTTGGGAAATAAATCTAAATTTGACTTACTACTTGGCCACCTCCCATTTGTTTCCAACCTATGGCCTCCTGGCTTCCGCCCTATCTACTCTCCCGTGTTTTGGGTAGTTATTATCAAAATGACCCACCCAATGACTTTCATGTTGAGAAGTGAGTGGGGGTTCTCAGCATTTATCTTACGAGATTCTCCAGTAGCATGGGCCCTCAACCTCCCTCTTGAACATTCTTGGAATATTCTCCTGGTTCTGCTTCTACATCCCTGATTGTTGCTTCCTTCTTATTAACAGGCTCTCTTATTCTACCCATATCTTCAATGTTGCTGTTCCTTGATATTCTGTCTTCAGAACTCAGAACAGTTCTACAGTGCCCTGGATAATGTCACCCACGCCAATATTTTCAATCTCTCCTCTGTTAAGTTGATGCTTCTCGAATCTCTAAATGTATCCAGAGTTTCAGATTCTTATATCCAACTCCTTCCTGAAGGAAGACTCTGGGATTTCCTACAAAGTACCTGAGACCCAGTATCCCTAAGACAGAATTCATTATCAGACCCCTGTTTACCTCTCCACATCCCCCATAAACCCTATTTAGTAAAAATCTGAGTACAGTCCGAAGTCAAAGTGCCCCAGTTTGAATTTTGGTTCCATCACTCCCTATCTGTGTGATTTCATGCAAGCTATTTAACATTTATGCATTTTATAAATGAAAATAAATTTTAATCTAAGGATGAAAGGGAAAAAGATGAAATTCATGTTGAAGAACACACGGCAAGTAAGTTCTTAATTAATGATAGCTATTATTACTATTTCAGTATTATCCTCTTTTTTGTTGGGGCACTACTGTCTATCCATTAACTCAAGCTAGAAGCCCTGGGGAATACCTTTGATTCTGCCTTCCTCACTCATGGTATCTAATTAATGACTAACCCCCACTGACTGTACTATAAGCATTTCTTACCTATGTATTCTTTTTTCATTTCTTTTTTTTTTATTCTTAAGAATTTATTATCTTTTTTCATTTCTAATTCTGTTCCCTTAACTGAAACCTCATGATATATTTTTTGGATTATGGACACAGTCTCTCAAAGGGAGTCTTAGATTCCAGATGTGTCTCCCTCCAATCCATTTTGAACCCAGCCTCCGGAGTGACTAACTTAAAAGTCAAATATGACACTGTCATACTCAGCTGAAAACCTTCAGATGACTACCATGTCCAACTACCCAAGTAAGTTAGACCTTCAGCATGGTGTGTGAACTAGAGCTTGATGCCAAACCCCTGAAGTACATGTGTGGGTGTCAGGGGATCCTGGACATAAAACATGAAGACACTGAGTGAGATGGACGTTCCAGAGAAACAAGGTTGATGGTTGATGGTTGATGTGGAGAGTATCAAGGGAAACAGTTCCTTCTATCCTCATGCTCTTTCTTAAAGTGTCATGCCCCCCTAACTCATGCAGGTATGCACACCTGTACACACATACACACACAGGCACGAACACATGCACACACTACATGAAATAAGAACAGTAGAAGATGATCACTCTTCAACAACAGTACAAGCGAGAGTAGTGGTGTTTTGGGGTAAAGGAGACAGGTTTTGCCTTAGAAGAAAAACCTAAACAAACAAACAAAAAAACAAAGTTGACATAAACAAAAAACAATATAGAAAATATAGGAAAGTTCACATTAGAAATAAAAAAAATGGATGAATATTTAAAAAATAAATAATGGTAATTTTGGCTTCAGGAGAATTTTAGGTAAAAGATAAACATGTATCTTACCTGTAATAGGTACAATATATATGTATTACATGTATATTATATATTATACATATATTACACATAATATAAAAGAAATCTAAGGAAAAATAGTGTAAATAATTTTAAATAGTTTGAAAACACATGAATAAGTTAATTAATCATTTTATTATTATTTTTTAATCATTTATTTTAAAATGTTATTGGAACAGAGTAAGACTTAACACACTCTAATGTCAATTAAGAGAACACATTGGAGGCTGAGATGGAAGAGGAGGGAAAAAGTTGGCTGACAGTTTTAATTGGATAATTAATGAGAATCTGAAGACAGTCTCAATATTCATAGTGTAAGATTAGTGTAATGCCTAATTTGAAAAACTCTCATTTCAGTCAGGTTGTGGTTGCAGGTTTCTGATGTTTAGACACTGTTCAGAGATCTAGGGTGGAAGCCAAGGGCACAGAGAATACTGCCAAGTATTGCCAAAGTTATGAATCAAGCTCATGATTGAGAACATGTCACATTGGCGTGTGGATGGCAGTAGAATGAGACCCCATGGCAGAGGTTGAGATTGGGTAGGAAACTAGACATACAGGACCTATCAAGGGGGATGCAGAGGTTTCAGCAATGAGTGGCCATGCTCAGGAAGGTCTACAGAAGCAGCAAGGAGGCATAGGTGTTGCTCCTGACTCAGTGCATGAAGAGGTTGATAGCACTGATAAAGCAAATAGAATGAATGAAGTTCTGATTCTAGGACTATTGTCTAGAATAATACAATAGTACATTGCCATTTTTTTCCTATTTACATGACTTTCTACCTCTATGAAGTGAACCTGTGGGTATTAATTCCAGCAAGAAGGTAATGGAAGCCCTCCCAATGAACCCTGTCTTGATGAAAACAAAAGTTTGAAATCATCTCATGGAAAATTAATTAAGGGTGAAGTAAGGTGATTTTGGCTGCAAATAATAATGAGCCTAGAGGCAGCTGGTTACAGAATTCGTCTGCTCAGCAATATAACAACATTATCAAGGACTCAGTTCCTTCCTAAATTTCCATTCTGCTGTCTGCACCACCTCGACCATCATTGTCCAACTTGATCACAAAATGGCAGCCATGCCCTCAGAAATCCTGCCTCTAGGCAACTGTCCACACACAACTCACCAAAGGGCAGGAGAACACTGGAGCCTCTTCTTAGCCCCTTTTTGTAATAATGAATAAGACCTTTCCCAGGAGGCTTTGAGCAGATTTTTACCTATATTTGTAGACCAGAATTTTTATCACACACCTATGCCTGTACTGATTATTGGCTGAGGGCATAGCATCACTACAACTAGACTATGCTCACTTCATTCACTAACTGGAGAAATGGACTAGGTCCAACCCCCGAGCTCATGAGAGAGGAAGGTGAGGCAAGAGGTGGAAGGGAAATGGCCATTATGTTGCTTGTGTCTGTCTTTGGAGTGTTTCAGTGTCATTTGAAATTACATTAGGGATTACATTAGGGATCACAGGGATCACACCTGAAGTGAACTTCTCAGAATAACTACTCTCCCTCATTACTGTAAGGTTCGACCCCCTCGTTATTTGGTATTTCATTCAGGTAGGGATTGGGGGAAAGTTGGCCTGACCTCCCCTGCTGTCCTCATAGGACTTTACAGTAAAGGATGTTGTTGGACACTGCTTCCATTGCTAAAACACATCAACAGTCTTTTTCTAAATTGCAAAAGCAGAAATTCAAAATGAATGCACTTCCAGTCATATCTCTGCAAACAAAGGCTGGAAATATGCTCACTTGCAACTATCAGAAGGGCCCACTTAGGAGGAAAGATACTCCTGGCAGGGTGAGATGATTGCAAGATGATTGCAAAATTTAGACCTAAGAATTCATTGCTCCTATAAACAAATTTAAGTATAGCTTGAACAGAGTCAAATGTCTAATGATGGCCTAAAGTAAAATTGTAATTTCTTGAACTACTTGAACAATGGCATTATATTTTTGGTAATCTCAAAATTAATGGGGGGGAAAACTGTAACTTAGTTATAAACTTCTAAAGTGTTCCTGCCATGGGAAATATATTGTAATAGAAATTACTGAACCTAAAGCGATTTAAAATTTGCCGTGCATAAATCTCTGATACTGTTGATATAGATATTTAACTATTTTTTTTCCAAGATATATTCCAGGAATTTGGTGGTAGGGTGTGGAGGGAGTTGGGGTGAAGAGGGAGTGCCTTTCTCCTAAACATTAAACACAGCACACACACACACACACACACGCGTGCACACACACACACACACACTTAATTGATTACTTAATGGTGTTGATTAGTTGAATTCTGTTGTTTGAAAGTTGCCTTTAGATTGTTCTTTAGATTTTCTACGCCATCTACCATTCTACTCTCTTACATCAAGATGAGGCCACTTTGAAGAACCCAGATGGATCTCATGGTACACAGAGATGGCCCAGGCACTTCTTTGGGTTTTATTATAACTTGCATTTGATTAGCTATGCTTTCATATTCACTGCCTGATCCAATTTTCACAGAAGCTGTGTGCATTCAATGGAGCAGACCTCAATATCATCGTTTTATGGATGAGTAAACAGAGGCATGGGTTTAAAAGTTTTGTAAAATCACACAACTACTAAGTGACAAATTGAGATTTAAGGTCAGGTACTTTCTCTCTAAATAAAGACTTCTTTCTCCTTGTGGTATAAAAGTCTGATCTATATTGTCTGACCCTAATTTTACATGTTAGGTTAGAATGACCATAACTACTCTCAAACTTGGAAGAACGTGAGCATACTTCTTTTAATATGTGGAAGTGCTATGATAATACACCATTGTTCTCCTCTTTCTTAATGTGTAGAAGAATCTCTAAAGGAGAAATCAGGAAGACACTTAATGACGGATTGTCCCCTACCACTTTCAAAACATGGGCTAGAAGTTGAACAAGTCTGTTGTTTAATGTCTGTGGAAAAGGAAAGACAGTGGCAGACTTGTATAGGATTCAGAACTCAGGCTTTGTTGTCACAGAACTTCCCCCAAACTTCCTGTCTGCACCCAGCTTACCCTCACCCCCACCTACTACTGACTCTAGACCCTGGGACTAAACTGAAATAACTAGTCCTTAGTTTCATCCTCATAAAATTCGGCTGATACAAGCTAACTCACTGTGCTTTGATTCACAACACTTAACGACTGTAGTTTGAATATTACAACAAAGGAATCTAAGCAAATAAACAAGCCTCTGATTTTGCAGAGAAGGAAGTTATCTGATAGAAATTCCCAACATATCTATAGACTTATCTTTATTGGATGGTGCATCTTTCTTCCTTCTCTCTGGATGTGATGGAAAAGCTACCGTTTAACTTTCCAATGCTCATCCTTTAGTGTTTCCAACTCTGTCTTCTCCTGACTTCTAAGAATTAAATACTCCAAGCCTCTTTCCTTTAAAGCACTCTTTCTCTCCTTCCTGTGTCAACACACCCTCTGGTTTCTCTACATCCTTCTGGTTGTTCTTGACCATTACTCCTACACTTCCGAGCCATTAAGTTTTGTGTTCCTTGGGGTGTGTATGTTCCAGGTCAACTCCCTAGCTGCCCCTAGGAATGCCAGTCATTTCCACAGTTTAAATTACCGTCTACTGATCTGATTCACAACTTCCCAAATAAAACTCAAACATCTCTTGATATTCAGGTCCCAATATCCTACTGTGTACTGTAGTTACCTTTTCTTTCAGCTTTCCCACCAGTATGGGAATATTATCATGTCAAGGTGTGAAATCATCTTTCACCCTATAATCATTCCCTCTCCTATGTGCTCTCTATGGTACTCCCAGTTCACTCATTGCCCAGCTCACAAGACTGGGCACCATGCTCCATCACTCACTCCCTCCTACAAACCCTTACATCCAGTCCTTCAGCAAAGCCTGCATTCCACGATTAAATTTCTGGGAACTTCTTAGTTCCCTCTCTCTCCTGCCACCTCTCGAGTTCAGGCCAGCATCTTTTTGCATTTGGATTTCTGTAAGAGCTTCTCTTTCCAAGTTTGCCTTACTTTAATCAGATTTCCTTATCACAGCCAAAGCTGTTATTCTCACAAGCAAAACCAGTACAGCCAATCTTCTGCCGAAAATATGTCAAGAGCTCCCTATTTCTTTCAGGATGGAGTGCCTGGATGATCTGTCATTTGCTTAGTTTCCAAGTGACCAATTTTGCTTTAACTTTTTTTCAGCAACTTTTTTTTCAATTCAGTGTTATTACACATAATTAGAGATTGTTGCGATTTTTATTCAATTTGGTATCCTCATTAGAGTAAGAGGAGTAAGTTGTGCTTTACAAACACCATATTACTTCTACATCATTGTGATATGGTTTTATGTTGAATGTATATAGGGGGAAAATAACACCGGAATTATGGCAATAACCCCATGTGCAAGCCGAGCACTATACCCTGACACAGTACTGAGCTTGCCATTGCAAGATGTTTTAGTTCCTTACAAGTGCTATAGCTTTCTCATACGTGCTTTTCCCTTTGTTTGGATCATTCTCTTTTCTTCCCTACTGTCTTCCATGTATCTCAGTTTTAGCCTAACTGTTAATTATTCTAAAGCCTTCCCTAATTCCAATAAATTGATGTTAAATGTTTCTTTTATGGAAACTCAGAAAACTCTACTCTTTCCCTAACATGATAGCCATCACATTATAAATGCTATTGCATGTTACTGCCCCTTCCTCCCCAACTAGACTGTAAGCACCATGAGAGTTAGGAATATGTAACAATAATGATAGATATTATATATATATATGTGTGTGTGTGTGTGTGTGTGTGTGTGTGTGTATACACACATATCCCTGGGCTGTAACAGAGAGGCTGACATATAACAAATATGCAATAAGCACATATTGCTGAATGAATAAATCATTGAATGAATAATAACATTTCAGTTAATCCCTGAAGGATTGGTAAACTTTAACACTCCAAGTTAGGAGAGACATTCCAACAGGAAGTATAGCATAGAGTGACACACAGAACTAGAAAATTTGGGACATGAATAAGAAACTGAGAAGTGAATATTTTGACAAGAATGGTTAGTAGGCTAAACAGTAGGAGGATAAATCTGGAGGAGAAAGAAGCCATTCAGAAAGCTAATGCAGTAAAAGAGGTAAGAAGGAAGAACATTTTTTAATTGAAGTAGAGTTGACACACAATGTTACATTAGTTTTAAGTGTGCAACACAGTGATTCAACAACTCTATATATTATGTTATGCTCACCACAAGTGAAGCTACACATCTGTCGCTACTGTCGCTATGCAACACTATTATGATACCACTGACTATATTCCTTATGCTGTACCTTTTATCTCTGCGATTTACTCATTCCATAACTGGAAGCCGTATCTCCCACTTCCCTTCACCCGGTTTGCCCATCTGTCACCCCTGCCCCTCTAGTAATCATCAGTTTGTTCTCTGTATTTTGGGGCCTGCTTGTGCTTTTTGTTTATTCATTTGTTGTATTTTTTAGACTCCACATATAAGTGAAATCATATAGTATTTGTCTTTCTCTGAGTAACTGATTTCACTAGCATAATATCCTTTAAGTCCATCCATGTTGTTGCAAATGGCAAGATTTTATCCTTTTTTATGACTGAGTAATATTCCATTGTATACATGTACCACATTTTCTTTATCCATTCATCAGCTGATGAATAGATACTTGGGTTGCTTCCATATCTTGGCTATTATAAATAATGCTGCAGGAAGGAAGACCATTTTTTAAAAATATTTACTTATTTATTTGAGAGAGAGGGAACATGAGGGAGGGGCAGGGGAAGATGGAGAGAGAAAATCCCAAGCAGACTCCCTGCTGAGCATGGAGCCCAACACGGGACTTGATCTTATGACCCTGCGATCATGACCTCAGCCGAAATCAAGAGTTGGACATTTTACCGACTGAGCCACGCAGGGACCCCAGGAAGAACATTTTTGATGAGAGTCTAAATATTATATGAGACCTTGAAAAACATCAGGCCATTGTAATAGGTAAGCTAAGCCATTCAGACTGATTTTCTGAATATACAAATAAAAATAAATCAAGAGACCAAAGAACCAAACCATTTTAAATGATTCTGTTCTGAATGATGACTTAACATACTACTAGAAATTGAGAAAGGACAGGCTTCTATTAGTTAGCAACTGTCCAGTGATTATTGGCACCTTTTTCTTTCCATTGGCAAAAGGTCAATGAAGTATTTTTGTTTTCCAGCATCAGAGTGAGATGTTAGAAAAAAAGAAATCTTGCCATTTGCAACAACATGGATGGAACTAGAGGGTATTATGCTAAGTGAAATAAGTCAATCAGAGAAAGACAACTATCATATGATCTCACTGATATGTGAAATCAAGAAACAAGGCAGAGGATCATAGGGGAAGAGAGGGAAAAAAAATGAAACAAGATGAAACCAAAGAGGGAGACCAACCATAAGAGAAACCATAGAGACTCTTAATCTTAGGAAACAAACAGAATTGCTGGAGGGGAGGGAGTTAGGGGATGGGGTGGTTGGGTGATGGACATTGGGGAGGGTATGTGTTATGGTGAGCGCTGAGGGTTGTGTAAGACTGATGAATCACAGACCTGTACCCCTGAAACAAATAACACATTATATGTTCGTTAAAAATAAATAAATAATAAAGGAAATTCATGGTCAGGCAGGTCTAGATGGTGGGTTATGTATTTGAATGCTAACTTAAAAAGACTTGAGCACACTGTAGGTTTCATCACATGTATAGCTATGTTCCTTCCCAAAATATTGAACTAAACCTTGAACATTAATATCAGAATCCAAATAAGTCAAATTTCTATCAGTTAAGACATTTTGAACAAATAGAAACAAATGTTTGTTTTACCAAAGTCACTGAAAATAACTCTAAAATGTTTTCCTTTTCAGATGAATTGCTTTTATTAGAAAAAAGGAAACCATCAAAAAGCAGAAAAAAGAAAATAATCACCCAAAGTTCCTTCTTAGGGGAAAAAAAGTGCCTGACACACATCAGACACTTGATTCACTTCTATTGAAGCCACAGCTAGAAGTGATGATAAACTTCAGGTGTCAGAAAAGTCATGAGAAAAAGATTTTGATTTCTTGAAATCACATTGCACATGGGGAAGTTGTGCACCAAGATCATCACAACCCCCCAACCGCATCTCATCTCTTCCAAAGAGGCAAAACTTCATTTCCAATGAAGAACTGAGAGGGTAAGACAGACCTACCGTAACTCTCAGGAAATTTCCTGTAACATGTTTTTTAAATGAATGGTCATACCCAATGTAGTTTGCAATCATATTTTATAAAAAATGATATAAAATAGAATGGAAAATGCAGGCCTGAATCACATACTGTAAGGCTAAGTATTGTATTAACATTTGTTTCAGTTGCGTGTGTATGTTTGTATCTGTGTGCGCACATGTGTTTGCATGTGTGTATGTGGTTTTTACTGGGTCATAATGCAGAATACAACGTCCAAGACATTTCTTTCAGTCAGTCATGGTCAAAAAGGTTTGAAAGATCCTGCCCATCCCCAGCGAGCTCCCTTGTTCTGCTCCACATCCAGCAGAGTGTGTTACTGCCAGAAATTTCCAGCTCCATGGAAACGTTCTTGCCTTATGTCTCCTGACTTTAGCATACTAGAGATGAACACTAGCTGACTTAACAGCTTGTCTTTCTCTATGTTGACGAACTGATACGGGCTAGTGCACTTTCTGTTTGTCCTTCCTGTGTCTTAATCTGACCATTTCCAGCCACCAAATCATTATAGTGAAAATGTGTGCAAATGGCCAGTGTTTGTTCTCAAGGGACAATATAAACTTGCCTTAGAGAGTTAGTTCTCAAAGAATTTTACTCTTTGAAAAACTTTAAACTTAAATAGACCCTCATACTATATTTCTATTCGTAGTCTGCCTATTCACATCCTTGTTCCCCAGTTCACCTTTGGATCATCTTTGTCATTCCGTGTCCAAAGACAACTTGGACTTGAAAGTTGTATTGGTGCAACCACCCAAGCTTTCAAGGTCATAAGGAAGAGACATATACAAATTACTAATGGGGAAACATTTTTAAACATTAAAGAATGTGAAGTTAAGGTAGAAATTGCTATATGGGTGGCACAATGACTCACAGTCCCAGTCCTGATTTCTGGAGGATTCAGCAAGCTCCCTAATTAACAAAGAAGTTCGATTATTTTTATTTAGGAGTACAACCCTGAGCTGAGAGGGCACCCTTCTTTTTGTTCCCCTGAGGTTATCCTTTAGGAAGGGAGACTTTGGTTAAGTTGTTTCGGGTGGACGGGGAGCACAGCACTGCTGACTTACTAGAGGCCAGCTGAGAGGTGCCTCCACCACGCCCTTTACCAGGCCAAGGGCCATCTTTGAGAAGCAGCCCCTAAGCCTGTCCGTTGTGGTGAGGATCACTCCTGGCTATTTTCCTCTGTCTTAAGTCAATTCAAGCTACTGTAATGAAATACCACAGACAGGGTAGCTTATAAATCACAGAAATTGATTTCTCCCCATTCTGGAAGCTGCAAGTCTGGGTTCAGGTGCCAGCATGGTCCCTCTTCCACACCTCAGACTTTTTGCTGTGTCCTTACATGGCAGGAGGGGCAAGGGAGCTCTCCCGGGTCTGTTTTCTGTGGGTACTAAACCCATTCACGAGGGCCTGACCCTCATGAGCTAATCACCTCCCAAAGGCCCCGCCTTCTAATGCCATCACTTTAGGGGGTAGTTTTCAACATAGGAATTTGGGGGACACATTCGACCATAGTGCCTATCTTCACAGGTGCTCCGCAGAGGGATTAGCCATGAAAGCAGAAGGAAGCCAGCTGGCTCACCAGACAGCAGCAGACGTGAAGGAATTACCGACCCTTCCTTCAGTCAGTCCAGTTCAAGAGCTCAGTTTCCACGTGGGAATGAACAATGCAGACCATGGAAATAATAAAAGCAAGAGATACGGAAGCTGGACTGATGAAAGGCTGCGTGAGGCGACTCACCCAAGACCTAGGGAACGAACCTGGGTCTTCAACCACAGCAACAGCAGGTTTTCCCTTCGCATTCTAACAATAACATCAGAAGAGTGCTTCATAGTTTGCAAACGGTGCTTACATATATTACTTATTTCACCTTCTTAACAACACTGTGAAGTCATTACAGAACTTTTATCCAGATTTTACAGACTAGAGAACAGAGAATCTGAGAGGTTAAGTGATTTATTTCAGTGTCATCAAGTCCTGAATTTCAAAATTGAAATGCAAATGAGAAGCTACACAAATTGAAGTACCTTGCAAAAATACTGAGGAGCAAGGATGCCAGAGTGTTTTTTGGGATTGCATTCAAATAGAGGAGGGGTTAAAAACTTAAGGACAGAAGAAATGGGCTAGGGAAAGAGGGTGCCTAAATTACCAGTGACCTAGGGGTGGGAGAAGCAGGTTGAAGAACAAGTCATGGATGTGTAAGAGAGTAAGGAAAGGGACAAATGGGCCCCATGCTAGACAGAAAAAAATGCCAGGCTAACAATCACACGGGTAATAAAATGCTTTGATTATTCAATGTCACTTTGGATTCTCTCTATTTCTCACAGCAGCCCCGATAACAGCAACCTTTCAAATCAACCCACATCTCCTAAAAAAAAAAAACCCCACAAAAAACCGTAACGGTTTCATTACAGGTGGTGGAGACCACACTTCTACCACTTCTGGGGACTCAGTGCTTGATGAGCTAGTGTCAGCCTTCTCTTGAGGTCACCGTCCTTAAATGGATAGAATCTCAGGATCCCAAAGAGAGGAAGTTGCCTATTGGGTGATCCGTACCCCACATTTGAAATCTGGAGCCGTGTCTTCAATTACCACAACAGATAGTCCCCAAAACTGAAGTCAAGAAGTAAGAGCAAAAGTTTATTATTTATAAACCCATTAGAAGTCAAACTGCTTCCGGGAGTGAACGTATGGAAGGAACACGAAGTTATTTGTGTGCACAGGCGCACGAGCGGACGGGCTTGGACGCGTGACTTTCGTGCCATCAAACAGTTTTAGCTCTGTGCATATGTTGCTTTGAGAAAAGTGTAAAGTTAACATTATAAATTAAAAACAAGAAGAGTAGAGGGCAAATGAAAGGCGAGGTTAGCCGAAGGATGAATCACAGAGCAATGCCGGATAGAAAACACATTCATGCTGGTCCCAGCGGAAATCCAGGGAGCTGTCTGCAGGACTGCCGCGCTCAGGAGAGAGACAGTGGGCTGGTGAGACTTTCTTCATTTCCTTATGGGCAATATGGGGGAAAGGGAACCCTCTTATGATGCAGAAAACCTGCCTTTTTGATTCCCTGTTCATTAATTCACTCCATTCATTCATTTACTCAACCAGTATTTACTGAATGCCTCCTATGCAAGCACATCTGTATAGGGAAGATAGGACAGAGGCCCAGCCCCACTGAAGTTGACATTCTAATGGGAGAGATAATTAAATAAATAAGTGAATAAGTAAAAAATACTGTATGAGACAATATTCGTAAGTGCTATGAAAAATATAAAGCAGACTAAGGAGGAGTTTTTTCTGGAGAAGACCTCTCTAGGTGGGTCAGAATAGTGTAGGAGGCAGATATGATCCCAAGATCTCCTCCTTTTGATATACACACCCTAGATAATCCTCTCTCCTGAGTACTGGTGGAATTGGTGAACGTGATGGGATTTCATTACTGAGATTATATTACATGGCAAATGGATCTTATAGATACAATTGAGATCCTTAATCAGTTGACTGAGTAAACGAAAAGGGAGATTTTTTTTCTGGGTGAACATGACCTAACCAGGGAAACCCTTTAAAATGGCTCATGCCATCCTAGAAGTTAGAATTTCTCTCCTGCTGACCTGGAAGAAAGGAAACGGTCATGTTATGAACCATCTGTGGAAGCAGCCAATTAGCTAGGAGCTGAGAAGTAGCCTCTAGTTGTTAAGAGCTATCCTGGTTGACAGTTTAAAAAGAGGGCTTTCATTCTACATCCATTAGGACTTGACATATTTGGGGAGAGAACACCAAGCTCCAGATGAGATCTCAGCTGGCGAACACCTTGATTTTAATCCTCCGAGATCCTGAGCAGAGAACTCAGTTATGTTGTGTCTAGACTTTGGACATACAGAAAATGAGATTATAAATAAGTGATGTTTTAAACCACAGAGTTCGTGGCAATTTGCTATGAAGTGATAGGAAATCAATACAGCATGATCTTAGCAGGTACCAATTTTGCCTTCCCAAAAGGCAAGCCAAACAATTTGCTAAGATTCCTCATCAAATCCCATCTCTCAAGCTTCCAGAATTTCACTTGCAAGGGACAAGACAAAGAAGGGAGAGCAACCACAAGCTCACATGGGATATTTTTTCTATAATTGCATTGGAGAATACCTGGAAGCCAGAACAAGGTCCTTCATTGACACGGCGCCCTCCCCTTGCTAAATAAGGCCTGGCTCACCACTCGTAGGGGACCGGGCTGATTATCAAACATATGGAGCATAATACTGCCACATAGGCACTAATTCCTGACTTGAGGATAGATGAGGTGAGTTGGCTCCCTTTGTCTCAAAGCTTCTTAGAGTAATGATGTTTTATGGCCCTTTACGACAGCCCATTACCCCCTCCCCCAAAGGGAGAACAGCAGAAAATGAATATTTTATTGGTTCCCATACAGTGGGCATGGCCTTAAGTAAAAATAAATGTTCTATGACATTCATCTTTATAAAATGCACTTTCTATAACCATAAAAGGATTCAATGATTCATCTTTTTACATGTCTCTCTGCAGTAATGATGGTGAATAATTGTAGTCATAGTCTTAGATGGTCGTTATGCTCGGAAAAGTTTTGTTCAGGTAGTAACACTTTTCTCTTATGCAAAGAAAAATTATGAACACACTGGTTGGGGATGGACTTCATTCCAGTATTGCCATTAGACTTAGTCAGACAAGGACTGATTTTTGAGGGGGAGCTCGAGCTAGGATTTTCTGCAGAATAATGACTTTGAGAGCCTTAATATTTCCCAAAACAAACAAACACCAGTTAAAAGTCCCAAACATGAAAAATTCCCCTTTATACAAATGAGTTGCAAATGACATTAAAAGGGTGCAGGTGACATTATGGGGGTACTGCTGACTATCTGGCAATGGCTATGAGGTGAGTCTCCAGAAAGGCGATAAAACAAAAAACAGAACAGTCAAGTCAAGGGAGAAAAAGTAATACCTAAAAGGCATTCATGTTACAGGAAGGGTCGAAGGTTCAACTGGGAAAAATTTTGGTTGCTATCCTTTTCTGAATTCTCCTATGCATTGTATTAATTTTTACTTGTTTATCTTGACTTTCTCTAGATGGAAAATATTAACTATTTTTATTAATTTCTCAACATCATCTAAAATGATTGACCACTCCTTCCTTGTTGAAAAATTTCTCTTTGCTCACCTTCTCCCCCTGCACACTCTGTCACTTTTCTTTCCCAGCATCTTTGGTTACTCATTCTCATTTTATTCTTCCAACACTTTCTCCTCTAATCAAACATTCAGTTTTGAAGTTGCTTAGGATTTGTCTTTGGACATATTTGCTTCTTGCCCTATATTCTGCCTTTCTGTTTCTCCTACACTTTATCTAGTCCCATCACTTTGATTACCACTTATATTAAGAATGGAGTTGCAATATAGCTACAGTATCTCCAGGTGTATCGTGGTTCCTCAGACAGAAGGAAAGGGATGGACATATGAGCAAAAGAATGGTGCATGTGCCATGAAAGCAAACACCATCGCTGCAGTTCCCAGAAGAGTTCCTTTTGTGTCTCATTGAACAAATCTGAGTCATGTGACCAACCTGATTTGTTAGTAAGTCTGGAGATGTGTGCGTTTTTAGTTGGACATATCATCTCTTTGAACAAAATCAGAGTGCTATTAGCAATAGAGAAATGGAGAATGAATATTGGGTAGACAGTGACTCTCAGACCTGTGTTTTCAGTCTTGATCTGATTTTAGAAATCCAAACCAATATATGACATGTTTATTTCACATGCTCACTTGGATACCTTTGAACACCTCAAATGAACTAGTCCAGTGATATTTCCTACTCAACTTGTTTCTGCCTTCCATTTTCCAATGTTGGGAAATGATTGGGTCAGTCATCTAGTCAGTTAAAGTCAAAACTTCTGCATCATCTTCACTTGTCCCTCACCACATGTCCTGTCTCACTTTTAATGTATCTGCTTCTCACTAACCTTAATCCTCCCACTCTGGTCCAAGATACCATTCTCTCTTGCCTAAAATATTGTGATAATTTCCTAACTAATCTCTTTGCATCAATTTTTGCTCATTTCAATACATTTTTCATATTTTTACTTTAAGTAACTTTTTAAAGTGTGAATCTGATCTTAACTCTTCCCTGGTTAAAGTCAATTAATATTTCCAAAATTCTTAATATATCCTAAAACTCCTGTCTAACTAGAATTGGCCTCTGCCAATTCTATTACACCATGACTTACTTTCTCCACTTGAACCATACGGGATGTTCCTCATTTTATTTGAACATGATGTACACGGCTTTATTAGTCAACTAGGTATTGCAAGAATTAAGCATAGATATTATTTCATTTTTTTAGATTTATTTTTTTTTAAGATTTTATTTATTTATTTGAGAAAGAGAAAGCATGAACAGGGGAAGGGGCAGAGGAAGAAGCAGACTCCCTGCTGAGCAGGGAGCCCGATGAGGGACTCGATCCCAGAACCCTGAGATCGTGACCTGAGCCGAAAGCAGACACTTAACTGACTGAGCCACCCAGGCGCCCAAGCATAGATATTATTATAACCAGTAACTTTAAATGTTGCCATTGATCGCTTATGATTATGCTATTCACATTAACCCATTTGTGACTATCCTCTGATGGGCAGCTTTTAGTCCAAAGTTGAAGCAAAACTCAACATTTTGTCATCTTAACCAACCTCTCTACAACCACCCAAATGTAGACGCACACACATTTACTCACCTTTCTCAAAAAAAAAGTGAGCAATGTATATTTTGATGGCTATTTTGTGTGAAATATGAGAGGACTTCCACTCACTTTGACACATGAAACTGCTTTAAAAATACCCCTGGATGCACTGGTAGGGGCTGTGTCATCTGCTATGTGGGAGTCCTCTTCTCCCTGACCATGAGACCATGCAGCATTCATCCAGCTTTCTTTCTGTCTCTTTCCTGACTGTGCACAGCTTCAGCCTTACCCCACGTAGGCTTATCAACATCCCAACAAAAGCTTTCTCTATCCTGTTTCTTTAGGTTCACAGTCAGGCTCTCTCAGTTTACAGATGTTGCTCAAGTAATATCTAAATAATTGGGGATTAGACTCCCAACTGCAAGAGTTAAACTTCCTTGATGCTCCTCTGAGCACATTGCTTTAGATGTCATTGTTCTTCAAACAAGGCAGTGAGAGGGTCCTCTACCTTTAGGACTGGCCACAAATTATGTTGAAAGACCTTTACAGTTTTCATCTTCTATCTTACTGAGGCTTATTAAATGTTATTCAAAAGTAGTAGGCCACTATTTTAACCAATGTCTCTAACTTCAAATCCCTTAGTAAGCATACTATTGTTACAAATCAAATAATAATTAATAGTTGAAAGTTAAGAGATGAGCTACCACTTTCTGACAATAAAATAGGTCATGGGCTGAATATTCTATTCAGTAGAATCCACTTCTAAAGTAGCTAAAAGAACTGTTGACTTTATTATTATTATTTTAGATTGGAGGAGCAAGCTTTAAAATAAGGTTATTGTTATTTAACTTGTATATCCTAAATCAAGTGAATAAATTACCTTTTTGAGATATGGAGGAACATTTGGCTGCCAGTATCATGCCAAAGGAAAGGTGGGAGACACTTTGCTGGCAATAAATTTTAACTTTAAGCTAAGAGTGGGAGGGGATTGATAAAAAATCATTCAAGAATATGTAAGCAAGGGACTTAGTTACAGATTCAAGGGTGGCAATAAAGGTATTATAAAACAACTCCTAGAGAAAAAAACTACATAAATAAAGATACCAAAAATACTAATGTTGAAATTAATGAGGTTTTGAGATGTTGTTTAAGAAGAACTATTTTGATGAGTTAATTTGTCCTGAAAGAGACATTGATGTTCATGATTATAAATCTCCAGAGTTTGAGCAGAGATACGATTTGCAGTCTAGGCAGAATATAGCCATTGACCGTGTTTGGAATCCAGATCATAAGACCCAGAGGACAACATGCTATCAAATTGAAATTCAATGATCTTCATCTGGAACTAAATTTCAACTGGGAACTCGAAACAAATAACATCTTATTTTAGCTATTCTCCGTAGGTTATTTGCATGATTGAGAATGTTTTACTTTTTCTCCCACTCTTTTTTTCTCAACCAAAATTCTTCATATGCAACTACAAGAAAATATTTTCAGATACTTTTCTACCTGTATGCATGGAATAGCTAAAACTGAGTTCCTGATATTCTGCTCCAAAACATATCCTCTGCAGGCTCACCCATAACTTTATTCATCTAGAAGTTCACATTGATGGCCTTATTTTCTGCACTGACCTTTCTTTTTCTTCTACAGCCCACATTTTTTCCATCACTAAATATTTTTAGTTCTACTTTCAAAATATATCTGGAGTATGATCATTTCCCATCACCCCCACTGACACCACCCTGAAATAAGCCACCCTTTCTGATGATTATTGTAATAGCCTCCTACTGGGGCTTTTGGCCTTGTCTCCCCAGAGCAGGCAGAAGGATCCTGTTAAAAAAGGATTTCTCTACTCAAAACTCTATTTCATTCTCATTTCACTCAAAATAAATTTCAGTCCTTTACCATGACCTGATCCACTGCTGCCTCCTTGGCTTCATCTCCATCCCCATCCCACTTTTCAAGACTCTAACCACATGGACTCCTGGGTGAGTATAGTACCTCAAAGAAACAGACACAAAGATGGAATGAGATGGGCAAGAGATATGCTGGTAGAAATTGACAAAGAGGGACGCCTAGGTGGTTCAGTTTGGTTAAGTGTCTGCCTTTGGCTCAGGTTATGACCCCAGGGTCCTGGGATTGAATCCCTCATTGGGCTCCTTGCTCAGCAGGGAGGCTGCTTCTCCCTCTGCCTGTGTTCCCCCTGCTTATGTGCTCACTCTCTCTCTCTGACAGATAAATAAATAAAATCTTAAAAAAAAAAGAAATTGAGAAAGATAAATACAGCTGGACACTAGTTAAAGCAATGAAAACAGAATTTATTCAGTAACTGTTGACAGTAGGGGAAGGAGCTGGGCTCTATTCTGATGTGTGCAGAGGTGATCTGAATATTTTAAAGTGAGAGTGAGAGAGGTGGGGGAGGGGACTCAACAGAGGCAGAGAAGTGAACAATTAGAAAGGGTTGGTCACCCAGAGTTCATAGTCTCTCATGGTTCGTCTCCCAACAACATGGAGAGTTTTAGAAGGGAGGGGGTTGCGAATGGGTGAGCTTAGTGATGGGTATTAAGGAGGGCACGGATTGCATGGAGCACTGGGTGTTAAACACAAACAATGAATCATGGAACACTACATCAAAAGCTAATGATGTACTGTATGGGGACTAACATAACGCAATAAAAAAGGGTTGATCAGTGTAAACACCATTAGGCCCACTGTATTTGCTAGCTGGTAGCTACTGAAGTTAGGATTCTATCCTCCAAAGATCCTGGGAGACAAAGGCTTTATCTTTGCTGATGATTACATTTCAAAAGACTGGCTCTCATGTCCTCAAAGAAGATGCTTCTGAGTTGTAGGAAATACATATTTACAACTGTAATCCCTTTGTAGTAAATGTACTAAGAAAGGGAGAAATGGGCCTATTTTCAGATGTTGCCTAGGACAAATAGTAAATTTCCCTGGCAGTCTTTAGCTTTCTCAGGCAGGCATTTTAATGGAGGGCTAGGCTCATCCTAGGGACAAACCTTATGTTGCTAGAAGTCATGCTAGAGTTTGATCAAGTCTCTCATGCCAGGGTTTGGACAGAGTTGTTACGTGCCTGCTGAGAGTTCTGTTTTCATAGTGCCCGTAAACTGGGTGAGGAGTAGCAGGAATAGGTAGGCAGTGTTCACACCGTGATGCACACCTGTAAACTGGGTGGGGGAGCAGGAGTGGGTAGGCAGTGTTCACACCATCATTGTATTCGATACAGGGACTTGATACAGGAGACAGGGAAGGAAGGAGGATTGGGTTAGAAGAGTGTCAGGCTGTGGGGTCAGTCTAAGGAAGTTTTGGCCAGGCTAATGGAGAATACTCAAAAGTCTTCAAAGTCATGATTAGAGGAGTCCCCCATCCCCCAGGAAGGGACCTACACTAATGCCCGCGCTGTGATCAGTCATCAGCTGGGAGCAGCCCAAGGGAAGCATGGCATGGTGAATCCAGGGGAATGGCAGCTAGGGCTATATCAACTATTGCGCCCACAGCAGGAAATCCAAGCAGCGTGTTTCCATGGCCCCCACACCTCTTACTCTCACTCCAGCACTCCAGGGTCAGTCCTATTTCAGGGCCTCTGCACCTGCTATTCCCTCTACGTGGAGCATGCTTGCCCTGACACCCCGAGAGCTCCTTCACACTGGTGATGCCTCAGGCTGCACTCAGGTCTCCATCCCCGGGAAAGCTTCTCATCCGCCCTGGTCCAAATGTTACCCACACATGTTTCATATACCACTTTCCTAATTTTTTTTCTCTTCCTCAGCACTTATTACTAGTACTTTAACATTTCTTATATTTTGTTGTCTAATGTGTCTCTCTCCCCCACTAGAATATAAGGGACTTTTGTTTTGATTATGACTATATTCCCAGCTCCTAGAATGGCATCAGAAACAGAGTAGGTGCTTAATAAATGCTTGAAACTAATTTCAACAAAAGCAATGTGACTATAGACTCTTCACCTCAGAACATTATCTCCCTTCATTGTTTGTTTTTTTTTTTTAGATTTTATTTTTGAGTATACCCAACATGGAGCTCGAACTCTATACCCAACATGGAGCTTGAACTCACAACCTCTAGATCAAGAGTCATATGCTCTACTGACTGAGCCAGTCAGGTGCCCCTCTGGTCTTCCTTCTGTAGGCTGGTTAAAGTAAAGCCTTCTCATAGACCTCAAACAGTGTTGGCACTAGGGTTATTTACAGGCTAAATACCTTTGGCTGTGTCCATGGTGGGGCTGTTTATTTTTATTTTGTAATCTTCAAAACTGCCTCACCAATAAAGCAAATGCTAACCTTCCACTTAATGAAACTGCTAAGTATCTGGTAATTTCTGGAATTGAGACCTTCTTGGGAAACCATCTGAGAATCCAAAACCTATATGTACTAGGTATATTATCCTAAGATAATCCTAGGATTTGTCTTCTTACTTGATATGGGGGGGGGGGTGTTAAGATGGGGTGGGGAAGGTAGTTTCCCCACTGCTTGCTCAGTTTCACGATTAGTTTGTTTTCCTAGGTTTGCTAGACTTGGAATGACCTAGTTTGCTAGCTTGCTAAAACAAAAGAAAGCAAACAAAACCTACAGAGATCTGAGCAATTTTTCCATGATGTTTTATGTTCATTGCAACTTACTGCTTTAGGATCTGCTAATATTCAGCATTGAGGTGCAAATTATTGTTCTATTTGGAATTCAGAGAAAAGTCAATAGATGACTTGCTAAGATAATTGATGAGAATAAAAAAAAAAGAAATCCCAGGATGGTTGGAAGAATTATTTTTCTTTTTCCTAATTTCTAGAATGAAAGAGAGAAAATGATCTTTGCCAGGCAAATGAAGATTAACCAATGACCTCTGGAAGAAAATATTTCTCTTTCAGATTTCATTTTCAACTTCCGAAGCAGAACTGAACCAAGACAATAAAATAAGTTTGACATGTATATTGCCGGTCTGTTTATGGATCCCGTTTTATCACAACACAAATAGATAAATAATAGAAGACCATAATGCTTGTCTCTGAAATAGTAGTTAAACTGAACTCAGTATGCAGGAAACAAAAGATGAATGGTCTTTCATAAACATGTTTTTATAACATAATCTGCTCATATAAACAACTGGCAGTACATCCTTTTGGGATTCTTGTTAGCCAGGATTTTCAAAGCTACAATGAATGGATTGAGTTTCAGAATTATTTCCCAATTTTGTGCTGTTTGGAGGAAACATCTGTTTACTGTATGTAAATGAACAAGACATTCTGTTCTTTTAGGGACCCAACAAAGAGCCCTTAAAGTAAGCCAATTTGGCAAATAAAGAAACATAGCCTCTTGCAAGGATGACAAATGAGGTCTAGCAAAAGATTTTGTAAAAGACAGCTGTTATTTTTTTTCTTGAAATTTCTATATTTGGATCAAACGAGAAATGGATATTTCCCTTTTTATTAAAAACCTGTCTAGAGCTTTTTGCTCTTCTTGCTTCTTTTTTTCTTTTTCTTTTTCTTTTTTTTTTTTTGCCTCTCTCCTGGTCATCAGACAGACTGAAGTTAGAAAACAGATTTGCCGCATGGAAGAAGTGTGTGGCAGACAGCAAGGCAGCTCGGCAGTAAATCTTAGCTCAGTTAATATTTCCACATGTCTGATGAATAACCTTGGAAGGCCAAGTGTCCAGACATTTTGAAGCAGGTGCGTCAGCATGTGCTTTCCTCTCATATTCTGTTTGGCCTCTTTGCACCAGATTGATGTGCTCATCTTGTACATACTAATTTTACATGAGCTGAACTTGGCTTGAGGGCAGGGAATAGCCCTGATGTGCTGTTGGCTGGAGAGAGCATGAATAACTATGGGAGTCAGTCAGATACAACACATGTGCAAAGACCTTACAAAGAGCTTACCAATGTGGCTTTGTAACTCAAAGGGA
>CM052883.1:164566456-164696918 GCA_028534135.1 Potos flavus | reverse complement strand
TCATAGCAGCAATGGCCACAATCGCCAAACTGTGGAAAGAGCCAAGATGCCCTTCAACAGATGAATGGATCAAGAAGATATGGTCCATATATACAATGGAATATTATGCCTCCATCAGAAAGGATGAATACCCAACTTTTATTTTAACATGGACTGGACTGGAAGAGATTATGTTGAGCGAAATAAGTCAAGCAGAGAGAGTCAATTATCATATGGTCTCACTTACGTGTGGAGCATAAGGAAAAACATGGAAGACATTGGGAGAGGGAAGGGAGGGATGAATTGGAGGAAATCGGAGGGGCGAAGAACCATGAGAGACTGTGAACACAGAGCAATGGACTGAGGGTTTTGGAGGGGAGGGGAGTGGTGGGATGGGCGAGCCTGGTGGTGGGTGTTGAGGAGGGCATGTATTCCCTGGAGTACTGGGTGTGGTACATAAACAATGAATCTTGTAACACTGAAAAAATAAAATAAAAGTATTTGAAAAAAAAAAAAAGTTTCCGAATTCAAAGGAGACACAGCAAAACTGCTTCAGGATATGAAGAACCTATGAAAATGGCTCTATAAGTCTGTAGAGCTAGACAGAAAAATCACTCAGTATAAAAGAGCCAAAGAAATGTAAGATCATTTAACAAAATTAGATATAGTCTTAGTGGAGCATTCAGACTTTCCCTGACAAATGGAAGAATTAGGTAATTCTAAGTTTTAAATGTGGGAACACAAACTACATGGACGAGGAAAGCAGCCCTCTTGGAGACTTGGAGATCATGACCATGAAAGGGGACCCAGTGAGTATTATGGGAAAAAATTCCCTGTGCATATAAAGTCCCACACCTTAAACTCAGTTGACACTTTTGGTCAATAAATAATCCCAGTCAGGATTAGTGCCTCTCTCCTACAGAAGTATCTTTTACCCCTGGGAAGATCTAATCTTCTATGAGCACATTTAGGGGAATCACATCGATAGTACTGGCTTGTTTTGTTTTGTTTTGTTTTTTAATAGTATTGGCATTTTTGTGTTAAGAAAGATTCTGTGCATTTAGCATGTTCAATATTTGTATCAAAAACAACATACAATGATGGAGTTATTTAAACTGAAACATGTTTAATTGGCTAATTTGTTGGTTAAAATTTTAAGCAGAAATTTACTATGATATTAGAACATGCATGTTAATTTAAGAGTCACCACCTTGAGAAAGAGAATTGTTCCAGTCCTGAACTGAGGCAGAACTTTGTGATATAACGTGATCAGGAGCCCCTTCTAGGAGATATTTATTAACATACATGATAAAATGGTTGAACAATTTTCTGATAGACATTAATTATCTTAAGAACCTCTTCTAAGAACACCCCAGCTGACTTCCTACCCTGCAAAATGCCTCAGGACCTATAATCACTGTTTATCCAGCCTGCAGTGTTCTCAACAAGAATTTTAAAAATCCAGTCTAAAATGATTCTCTGACCATTTTTTACGAAGTATAAAATGTGTCTAAGTTGAACTCTTTGAATTTCTTAGAAGGCTCATTCCCTTGCAGCAAAACTTTGACCCAAGTTCTGAATCAATTTGTCTGAGAAATTACTTTAATAATATTTATGCTCAACTCATTAAATTGTAAAATTCACCATAGTATGAGATTTTTTTCAGTCAGAAAATAGTACCTAAAAAGGAAATCAGTAATACTAAATTTATAAATTCAATTAAAATTGTTTCAAGGGATGTGATAAAGCAAATTTGTTAATAAGACCACATAATTATCATAGGCTCCCTTAAAACATGTCCTAATTTTATTGATTTATACATAAATTAATAAGAATCATAATTTGAAGTGAAAGTTTAAGGATGAATTAGGGTTTGGAATTTGGATTTTTTATAATTAAATATTAATTCTTTTTGTTTTTTAATTTATTTTTTAAAGAGGTTGTCTTCTGAATAATCTTTTCTGTACACAAAGGCTGCCTTCAAAGGCACTGAAAATGCTCACGTTGTGCCCACCAAAAAAACGGCATAATGAGGATTCTGCAAACATAGGGAAGGAGCTTCGATGCTGAGAAGCCAAAATAATGAGTGTGATGAGAGTTTCCTCTTTTTTTTTTTCCTTTTCCATTAAGGATGCTGTCATGGCTCTTTTTAAATGCTACTGAAAGCTTATTCATTCCCTCAGCCTTTTTCTAACTATTACCGCAAATGGAATCATGAAGCAAATCCTTTCTTAAAATTGGTACTTAAATCTCTACTTTTCAAGCTAGGCCCTCTAAGGAAGAATTAACATAATCAGCTTTATGTATCAGCCCTGTGGTGTTGTTTTGGGGGGAGGGTTTTGTTTTGTTTGGGTTTTTATTTTGTTTCACTTTGGGTGTTTCTTGGTTTTATTTTTTATGGTTGTTCTTTCCCTTGTGCACAGGAGTAGAAATAAAAATTTTATAAAACTAAAGGCATGCATCGTATTGTCTTCAGCTCAGATGTCTTGTGTTAAACCGTATGTACCGCAAAGACCTTTTTGGGTTTTTTCCCCCTCTCACCATTATATTCTTAGAACCAACAACATTGAAGTCAGGTACAAAATACTTGCTGGGTGTCCGAATGACACAAAGAGTAGATATTCCCTTGAACTCACTTAACCTTATTTTCCCTCTCCTGGGCTCAGTACATCACTTCCTTGTCCAGTCCTCGCTTCATCTCCGAGAGCCCCCATGCCTACATTCACTGCTGAGATACTGACTGGCCTGGAGGGTTGGACCCTTTCCTTGAGTCCCAAAGACAAAGCTGACCTCAGATAGGCAACAAGACAAAACTGGAGAGGTTTCAAACAAGGTTGACCTGCTGAGTCAAAGGGTCAGATTTGGCATTTAGGGGGACTCGGGTGAGGGAGAGGGTAGAGTCTGGGCTGGGAGCAACTGTCTCCAGATTTGAGTCCGCAGATTCAACAGAGCAGGGGGCTTGAGCTGAGGCTTCCTTCAGGCCAGAAGGGATAGCCAGGGGAAAGGGATGAGCCTGGGATTAAAGGAGAGCTTAGAATCTTGAACAAATTATTTGCATATCCACACAAATGCATCACTGGTGCGAAATGGCTGCTAGGTGTGAGCAGCCTGCATTAAATATGCATCACACTGTCTCAGGCTATTTTCTGGGATCAGGTACGATGGACTCTGGGAAGAAGGCGGCCTGTGTGGTTCAGTTGTCTCCTGGATCCCATAGCATTTCCTTGCTTAATAATAATAATAATAAGAGATTAAGAAGTAGTGTATTTCCACAACTATTGTCCTGTGCTTTGAAACCACAAGGCAGGGGGTGTGGCATGGGAGAGAATCGAATGAAGCACTACAGTAAATACAGTTGAAAGGGCCAAATTTCAGCCTTTTAAATGAATTACCATCTCCACTACTTACTCTTTCGTTAACATGGAATTGAAGCTACAGTCACAACTTTTATATTATTAATTTTCTGGAAAGCAATGAAGTAGAGCCACTATAATTGTGTTTGACTCATACATTGTTGGTCAGGACTGGCTACATAACTTGTGGGGTCCAGTGCAAAATAAAAATGCAGGGGCTCCTTGTTCCAAAAATGGGAAAAAGTATCATCGTTTAGGTATGAACATCCAAAGCGTTTTCCTTTTATCGTGATTTCTCTTTTGACTCGTCATGGTGCTTTCATTTGCTAATTAATGTCATTCAAAGTAAGGAAAATTAAAAATTTAAATTATTAGTATGAGTTTTCAGCTCATCTTTATATCCTGCAAGGCCAGCTTTTGATGCATATTTTAGAGCATTTAACTGGTTGTAGAATCGTCAAAATGCCACAATCACTCTTTGTTAGCACGTACATGCATATGGATCGCTTTTCTACCAGAATGGTGGGGAATGCTGTGGAAAACTTACTCAGCTGTCATAGCATTTCTTGACACGCACACATTCCACCAACGTTCTCCACCTGTGGTGTACTGGTGAGTAAGGGAGGACATAAGGAAAAGGAACTGTGGACTTTTCCATCTATACGCTGTTAGCTAATACAGGCAAGCAACGCAAGACAAGATGAGTATTAAGGTTCCTTGGCTCTTTGTGTTTCTCAGAATGTGTTGCCTTCTTTATGGATTTGAAACAAGTTCTGGTTTGACCACAAACTATGGCCTCTCCTGGTCATCAGGGTTTCTGTTTACTGGGTCACAGGTACAACACACTTACTTTGTACTCCCCTTGAGTCACACCGAACTCCCACACATTTGGGATCCACTGGATTTCTGTGCTCATAGCTCCTTGCAAATGCCATACTTGACAGAGGCATCAAAGATCACAGACCTGCACATTGAGCATATCTCCTCCTCCCACGTGTGTGCCCCACTGTCTCATCAGACTTCACTTATAAAATGCAAGTTCAAAGATAAAATTATTAAGAATTTCAAGACTATCACAGCAGAGCATTAAACCAAGCATGGGGCCCTTATGAATATAGTTCATATAAACACGAAGGCAACTCTATTGCTGGATTTGAAGGATAGAAAACTTTACTAGAAGGAAAAGCAATAGTAATGCATCAAAACTTGGATGGGTAGGAATCTCAAGATGTTTGCAACATATAATGCTTGTATGCATGGAGAAATGTACTATAATCTTCAATAAGTAGAGGTGAGGAGAAAAACAAATTTCTTCAGTGGATACATGCATCTTCCTCTTCCTCTATTGTTCATCCCAGAGGAACATCAGTAATGGTTCTTCATGATACTATTGCATTTTAAGGTCAAATTTCCAGAAAAGCAAACTTTGGATTTCAGAATAACCACCAGTATAGATACTTCTAAATATCTGATTTTTGAATATGTGACGAAAGACGGAACAAAAGTAGACTCTGGTGTAAAAGTAGAGTCTGGTCAAGAGATTGTGTCTTAAAAAAGTCGTTTTTTCAGGAACTTCTTTGGCAGAACTCATTTTTTGTTAGAAATAATGTGCTTAAATAATGACTGGGTCTTCAGAGTAGTCTAAAACTATAGACCTGATATTGTACTTAGAGTGTAAAGTTAATAGTGTGACTTACTAACTAAAACCTCATGTGTAATATTTTTTTATGAGAAATACATTTCAAAAATGTGAGGAACACATTTCCACTCAACTTACCCAGTAGAAACAGGGGCTTCCCTGAGTCCTATGATAGTGGAAGAAGAGCGAGCCTAGAAGATTTTTCAATCCCAAAAAATACATTAACAGCTGTGGGAGGTGAAACCTAGATTGTTCTTGGTACTGATAACTGGCTAAATTTCTACATTTATTTTTGAAGCAAAGGGTCTGTGGAAAGAAGATAATGCTTGCCTGAAAATACTCGGGAGAACATGTCTTTACTTTGCAGAATACTGAGCGGACATCCCTTTGCTGATATCCTAAGATGAGTTCCTTATCCATGTGTTCCTCTCTCTAAGTAGAAAAAAATTAGTTTCTCCTGCAGTTATAACAATATAATTTAAAAATCTGCTGCCCTGTGATTGTTGGAGAAGTAGAAATGTGTTGGGCTTTCCACATAGTTCCTGTCTGCTCATGACTTGGTGATAAGCCTAGAAATATTTAAGAAAAAAACAGAAAACCTGACCCAAGAACCATATTTTCAACAGAACAAGACTCTAAAAAGAAGAAATTAGAAAATGATAGTTAAACATATCAGAGGATTGACCTATCAATACTCAGAACACTAATGTTAATAATAATGGGTAATTATTTAGAGTTCACTCAATGCGCACAGGCACTGAACTTTCTTTTGCTTTCTTTTAAGGATTTTATTTATTTATTTGGGAAGGGGAGCATGTACCAGTGGGGGGAGAGGCAGAGGGAGAGGGAGAGAGAATCTCAAGCAGATTCCCGCTCAGTGTACAGAGTCCATCACAGGGCTTGATCTCATGACATGGAGATCATGACCTGAGCCAAAATCAAGAGTCAGTCATGTGACTGACTAAGCCACCCAGGTACCCATCCCCCAACTTAGATTTCTATATGTTAATTCATTTAGTCCTCACATCAATTCACCAAGGTACTTATTCTATATAGTATTTTAACTTAACTTTTATTAAAATATGATTAAAACACAGTGTTATATTAGTTTCAGGTGTACAATATAGTGATTCAACAATTCTGTACATTACTCCGTGCTTATCATGATAAGTATACACTTAATCCCCCTCACCTATTTCACCTCTCATCCCCCTCTGCACCCCCCCCACCCCAGGTAGCCATCAGTTTGTTCTCTATAGTTAAGAGTCTGTTTTTCTGTTTGTCTCTTTTTTCTTTTATGTTCATTTGTTTGGTTTCTTAAATTCCACATATGAGTGAAATCATATGATATTTGTCTTTCTCTGACTTATTTCACTTAGCATTATACTTTCTAGCTCCATTCATATAGTTGCAAATGGCAAGATCTCATTTTTTATGGATGAGTATATATCAGAAATATATATATATATATATAAAATCTCACATCTTCTTTATTTATCTATGTATGGACATGTGGGTTGCTTCCATATCTTGACTATTGTAAATAATGTTGCAATAAGCATACAGGTGTATATATCTTTTCTAACTAGTGTTCTTTTTTCCCTTTGGGTAAATACCCAGTAGTGGAATTACTGGATTATATGGTTGCATACAACGTTTTAAAAATGAATTTTTAGAGTCACCAAGATATGAAGTATCTTGACCAAGAAGCTTCTAAATAGTGAAAGTAAAATCCATACTCAGTGTGTTCAACTCCAGGGTAGCCTATCCCAACGTTAACTTATATTTTTATGTTCTTATTTCTGATATAGTTTCTATATGGTAGATGCTCAGAATTGTAGATGCTTTGCTGAATATTTAACATGGAAATTATTATTTTAATTCCCAATTTAAATAGTACTAAGGAGTGTTAGGCAAGGATGTATGTTCATTTAAAAGTGAAATTTACTGACACATTTTTAGTAACTGTAAAACACTTCATGTCCACATGGCAAAATTAGAGATATTTGAGCCACAGCAAAAACTTGTCTTACTAGGAAATGAGAGTTTATGTCTTAAAATTCTATTTATCTCGGGTTAAAGCAATTTAACCCTTCTCTCCTACTTTAAAGCCTTTTTATAGACAAAGAAAAAAACATATAACATTAAAATTTTTTGTTACTCTGAATCTTATATCATCCAAATGGTCATATGAGTGAATTTATCAAATACCATATAAAATTATATTTCCTCTTAGGTTTCTAAATATTAGTTTGCAAATGCCATGCCTTAAAAAAAATGCATACTTGGCACCAAGCAAAACAGTTGACAGGTAGTATATGACTAAAGGCTGTTTATGAATTAAGTAGATTTATTACTGGATGCTAGTTACAATGCATAATAATTGCTGAAGAGAAATGCAATGAAACCGACATTAAATGCTTTTATCACTACTTTTGGCAAACTAGAAGGGGAAAAAATAAAATATCAAGTTCATTTCCACAAGAATTTAGAATGAAGAAAGAGCAATACAAGCTACAAAGCACATAAAAGTGACTACTTGAAAGAATTAAGATTTAAAAACAGAGATACAAGAATATGTAATGAAATGGAAATGAGTGTCTGTTGGTTGTAATGGACAGTATGGGAATGTGTACTGAGATTTAGAGTAGCTTAATCCAAAGTAAATAGAGCCATGCAGTTGTTTTACTGAGGAAAAATAGATTTCTCAAAATAAAAGGCATTCTTTATAATTATGGTATTAAACCCTAATGGAGAGTAAGGATGCTGCTCTGATATTTTTAGAACATCACTGAATATCTTTCTTGTCTATGCCAAGGACAGCTATTCTCTCTTTAACTAAATCAAAGATTCACTGGCAGGGAAAGACCTGAGGTTCTGAATATCATTGATTAGATATTGATGGTCTCCTCTGGATATAATGAGGATGTGCTTTTTTCTTGATAGTAAAATATATAATATTCCAGAGTAAAGATAAGAGTCAAATTATAAAAAGATTATTGAAAACATGCTTTAATATTTAAAATAAGTTATGTATCATGAGGGCTTTTGTGTTTAAATTTTCACTAGATGTTGGGATATATATGCCTATATATCAATATCATGTTTCAATATACAAAAATTTATTTTTGTCACAGAAAAATATGAATGTTTTATGGATCTCAGATGCGTTATACATACGCTCTTTCTCCTTTTTTGTGTTATTTTATGGTTCATATTTATGTTCACAATAGTAACATTTGATTATTTCTCTTTATGGAATTTCATTTTTGATTATGTTAAGAAAGAACTTTAGTTAAAAACTACTACAGGACTTTTCTTTACATTTTGTATCTTACTGGTTTGGGCTTTTTGTTTGTTTTTTGTTTGTTTGTTTGCTTGTTTGTTTTACTACCATACCTCACCATTTCTTCCCCCTTTCTCCACTTTAACAAAATGGCCTGAAAGCTTTTAGTGAGAAAGCAATCTTCCCCCGACCTCCTTCATCTGTATGGGAAAATATTTCCTGTCCCAAACACCTATAATAGTGAAAGTATATACCTGTCCTTCAAAGAAATTAGCTTCTAGATCTAGAAATTTTATTTCAACTTAGCACTTAGTTTGGGGTCTTAAAGAATAAGGAAGATTATCATAAAATCTTAGTCTAAAAGGCAACTGAAATAAAGCTGAGTCTTTGGAAGAAATAACCCATTCAAAATCAGGCATTATGAAAATTTGAGAATAAAATCTGAGAATAAAAGTTTACTGTAATATTCTACGGAGGTATATGGAATTATAATCAATTCAGAATGCTTTCAAAATACATTAAAAAATGTATGTATTCAATCAACATAACAACTTGGCAGGAGGTAGACAAGGACATGTTCTCAAGTTCTAATAGTATAAGACAAAGGTTGTGTTGGGGTGGGGTTCCCAAATTCTATAATCAACATAGTAAGGATTTTACATCTCTAATCCTCAATTGTGATATTGTGACATAATGGGAAATATACATTTTGGTCTTTGTTCCTGGCTCCTGACTAGACCTCCTGAAGCCTTTGTAATTTCATAAATACACAGGTGTTAGGAACATCTTTTGTTTTCATATTTGGTCTTTGACCCTGATTCCTGATACAGAGCTCCTAAAACCCTTGGAATTTTCCTGCATGAAAGGAACATATCCTGGTGGACTCCTGGATAGCTTCATAACGGGGACTGGTCAGCAGAAAGATCAGGCCACAGCTGGAGCATGGAACTTTCAGCCCCATCCCTCCTCATCTGTGCCTGGGTGGCTCAGTCAGTTGACAGTCCAACTCTTGGTATCTGCTTAGGTAATAATCTCAGGAAAGGGAGAGGAGCTGGAGATTGAGTTAATAATTGATCATGCCTACATGATTAAGCCTCTATAAAGACCCCTTAACTACAGGGTTTGGAGAACTTCTAGATTACTGAACATCTCCATGTGCCAGGAGGGAGGTGGACCCCAGCTCCACAGGAACAGAAGCTCCTGTGCTTGGGACTCTTCTGGACCTCACCCTATGTATCGTGCCCTCTGTTCTATAGTAAACAAATATGTGTTTCCCTGAGTTCTGTGAACTGTTCTCATAAACGTTCTATTGATTCAATCAATCCAGAGAGGCTAGGCCGAGACAATGGAATATTAATCAGCACTAAAATGACATATCAAGCCGTGAAAACATGTGTAGAAACCTCAGAGGCATATTACTAAGTGAAAGAAGCCAATCTGAAAAGGCTACTTACTGTACGATCTCAATAATATGACATTTTGGGAAAGGCAAAACTATGGAAGCAGTAAAAATAACAGAGATTGCCAGGGGGCGGTGGAGATGGGATGGATAAGTGGGGTACAGAGGATTTTAAAGGCAATGAAAACACTGTATGATACTATAATGGTAGATATGTGTCGTTATATATTTTGCCCAAACCCATAGCAGGTACAACTCCAAGAGTGAACCCTAGCGTAAACTATGGACTTGGGGGGATTATCATGTGTCAGCGTGGGTTCATCGGCTGTAACAACTGTACCACTCCAGTGGAAGATATTGAGAATGGGGAAGGCCCTGTAGGTACAGGAGCAAGAGGCAAATGGGAAATCTGTATCTTTAACTCAATTTTGCTGTGAACCCAAAACTGCTCTAAAATACAGTCTTTAAAATAAAGTGCCATTTTAGGGGTGCCTGGGTGGCTCAGTCATTTGAGAGTCCGACTCTTGGTTTTGGTTTAGGTAATAATCTCAGTGTCCTGGGATGGAACCCTGCATTAGGCTCCGTGCTTAGCAAGGAGTCTGTTTCTCTCCTCCTTCTGTCCCTTCCTCCACTCACGAACGTACGTGCTCTTTGTCTTTCTCAAATAAATAAATAAATAAATCTTTTAAATTTTGTACTGTACTTACTACAAACTACCATATACAGCTGGACTTACTTGCAACATAACAAAGAGTATTATGACAAATTACCATTAACATAATCATTCTCTCCTTAACATTTAATAGTCATCTATAAAAGTTATTTATATCATAATGCTTTATAAACAATATTTATTACCTGCATTTAAGCATGGATTTTATGACAAATAATGTTGCTGTCCATGTAATTCCTGTGGCCCTTCTCCTTGCAAGAGAATACTGATCTAGTCTGGACTGGTAACTGGCCCAGCCCCAGTCCTGCTGGCTTTGTCAGATGTTTAATTTCCATTCTCTTTTGCAACTAGGGACAGTCACATGATCTGGCTCTGGCCAATAAGTCTGAAGCAGAAGACTGCTTGGCAGAGGAGGGGGTGACAGAGTGTTCTGGAAAGCTTACTTTTAAAGGAGAGGCAGGTTATCTGTCTCCTGATGGAAGACTACACCACACCTATAAAGTACTCTTGCCAAACAGTGCTAAACGTGAATCTGTGAATCAGATCAAGCCTCTAGATCCAACTCTGAATTTATAGCAAACAGAGAAGAACAAGGAACATATGAAATGACATCACAGGAATGAAATCGGCAAAACCGAAATCGGCAGACCATGGGAAGTCACAGGAAACACAGCCTTATTTCCTCAACAAATGTATTGCAGAGAAAAGAAAAAAGAAATAGAATCTATACATCTACAGATTAAAAAAAAAAGATTTAAGAGCCATGTCAATTGTTTGTAGGGGATCCTGATTCAAAGAAACTAAAAAAAAGTATGACATCTGTAAGAATATCAAATATTTGATTTTAAACCAAATTTTAAGTTACATTTTTTAGACATGCAAAAGTGGTGTGTTTATGTCTAAATAAAGTAAATTTTTTTCATTTAGAGACACACACTGAAATGTTTGCAAATGAAATGATAAAGATGACTGGGGCTTACATCAAAATATTTTTGGAGTAGAAGAACTGGGTAGGATACAGCTGAACAGGATTGGTGTTCGTTGATCATTATTGAAGCTATTTGATGGGTACATGAAGTTCCTTACACTTAATTTTCCATTTTGGTATATGTTTGAAGTTTTCCATAATAAAATGTTTTGAAACTATATGTATGGATTTAGATTTGGCTGATCCTTTCCTTTGTCCCTTCTTTACCTGACTTGGAAATGATGTGGTACCGGAGCTCCATCAGCCTTCCTGCTACCATGAGGCTTAAAAGCATGAAGATGAGAATGGCCAAGCAGAAAGATGATAAAAGGCCTGTGTCTTTGATGACACAATGAACTCCAGACTTCTCACATAGAAACAAATTTGCATTTCTTTAAAATGCTATTGATAGATTTGTCTGTTGTTATTGTTGAGGGTATCCCTCCTGATATGATGTCTATGCAATAAATCTGACTTTCTAAAAAAAAGCGTTAAAAAAATTTAAAAGCAATGGAATAGACTCATCCAGAAGTACAATATTAATTCTTCCGTTGCACAACATTTCTTTCTAGTTTATCTACTAAGATCTTGGGATGTATAACCTACTTAAAATACAAATTAAAGGTTTTGAATTGAATTCAGTTAGGTCAGAGTTACAGTTCCAATCATGTCAAAGTAGCTTGACTTGGACAAAGCCTCCAAATGACATCAACATAAAGGTGGACATAACAAAAAAACACCTGTTGAAGACACTAGTGAACAATTATAGCAAATAACTGGATGGATTGTAGTTTTTAAAAACAGGGAAGTATATGACGTAAGGTCCACATTTATCCATATTTTCCAGCTCAGTGGAGAAGAAGGAAATGGAACTCAGCTGCAAATAGCAGTCTGACTTGTCAGAGGAGACATAAATTAGAGGTGCAACTGTCAGAGTGGCGGGATATTGAGGGACAACGAAGAGGAGGGGATGGGACCCAAATATACCTGCGAAGAAATTCCCTTCAGGCTATGGGCAGACTCCTGGGGTGTACATATAGGGAAGTTAAGATTCCAAGAAACTCCTTGGAAAACAGCATTTGGAAGGCAAAAGAACTGAGCAGAGATTTCAATGGCTGCCTGATACCAAAGAGTAAGAAACTGAGTTCATCCGACTTTAAGCAGGTCTTAGTCCGCTGGGGCCGCCATGACAAAATACCACCATTGGGGTGGCTCAAACAACATATTTATTTTTTATCAGAGTTCTGGAGGCTGGAAGTCTGTGGACGGGGTGCCAGCACGGTCAGTTCATGGCGAGACCTCTCGTCCCAACTTGCAGACAGCTACCTTCTTGCTGTGTTGTCACATGGCATAGAGAGGGAGCATGCCCTCTGGTGTCTCTTCCCATAAGGGTACTAGTCTCACCAGAGGGTCCCACCACCATGCCCCTCCTAACTACCTTGCAAAGATCCTGTATCTCTCAGCATAATCACACTGGGGCTTAGGGCTTCCCCATATGATTTGGGGAGGACACAATTTAGTCCACAACAATGGACATTAGTTTTGTATGGCTAGTAAAACAAATTACTACAGATCTAGAGGCTTAAAAACAATACAAATTTATTATCTTACAGTTTGGGAGGTCAGAAGTCTAAAATGGGTCTCACTGGGATAAAATCAAATAGTCAGAGGGCAACATTTCTTCCCAGAGGTTCTGGGGAAGAATCCATCCTCTTGCCTTTTCCACTCCTGAAGGCTGCCTGCATTTCTTGGCTCATGATCTGCTTCCATCATCAAAGTATCAATGGCTGTTCAAATCTTTTTCATGCTTCTATCTTTCTCTTCTGCCTCTTTCTTCCACTGATAAGAATTCTTACGATTTTGCTCAGCCCACCCAGATAATTCAAGATATTCTCCATATCAGGGGTAGCTGATTTGTAAACGTAATTCCACTTGCAGACTTAATTTCTGTTGCAGTGGAACCTAATGTATTCACAGTTCCTGGGGATTAGAACATGGATATATTTGGAGCTGTGTTATTTTGCCTACCACAATGGGCTTGGTGAACAACTCAAGTTTTCTTTTTAAACTCCAGAAGGGGCCATGCCCTAGGAAAAGGTCAAAATTGAAATAGTCCATGCCTACCAAAACCTACAACCAATCTTCAACAGGACCAAATCAATCCACTAGGCTTCTGTCTACTCTTCAACAGAATATTACATAATTTTTGAAGGAAATAATATAGTTTTTACCATTATGTCCAGCATCTAATAAAAAATATGAAACATGCTAAAATACAGAACAAAAGTAGAGATAAAGGAAAACAGAAGTAGACAGAAACAGATCCATATATGATTCAGATATTGGAGTGCTCAGAATATTTAAAATAATTATGGTCAACATGTCGAGAAATTAGAGAAAAAGATAGGGAATTGCAGGAGACACTCAGAGTCCATCAAGATTGTCAAATGGAAATATGAGAACTGATAAATACAAGACTGAAACTAACAATGTATTAAATTGCTGTAATAACGGATCAAAAACAGCCGTGCAAAGGACTAGTGAACTGGAAGATAAGTCTTCAGAAAAGATACACACTTATGCATGAAGAAAAAGAATATAAGAGACCTCTGGAATAAAATGAAAATGTCTAATGTGCATGTATTAAGAGTTCTACTATGCGAGGATGAATAGAAGTAATATTTGAACTAAGAAAAACACCAAATAAAAAAAAAAAAGAAAAACACCAAATTAAACCCATAGAAAATAGAAGGCAGTAACAAGTATAAGAGCAAATATATATATATATAAGAAATAGAAAGCAAGCATATAATAGCAAACAAAATAAAACAAAGCAGGTTTTTGAAAGATCAATACATTTGTTAAATCTCTTGTAAGACTGATCAAAAGAAAAGAAAACACAATTTATCCATTTCACACTTCACAAAACTAATCATGAGTTTTTATTTTATTGTTGGAATATTGTAAAATAAACCATCCTAAATTTCAGTGGCTTTTAACTGTAATCATTTCTTGTCTCTCCTATGTCTGTTTGACTGCTGGGTTTCAGCTGCCCAGGCTATGCCCAGCTAGGGGGTCACGAGTGTATGTAGAAAGAGATGGAGTGATAGTTGGGATCTACCATTCAATCTATTACAATTACCTAGAACTTCATGCCAATAAATGCTACAATGTAGAAGAAATGGACAGATCACTTGAAAAACACAATGAAATGGAGAAAAACAATACATATGAATATTCCTACACTATTAAAGACATTGAATGTGAAATTAACAATTTTTTCACAAAGAGAGTTGCTGGCATGAATAGCTTCACCGGTGAATTTTTCCAAACATTTGAGGAAAGAATAACACAAATTATATAAACTCTTCCAGAAAACAGAATAAGATATAAGACTGCCCACTACATTTTGAAGTTTGTGTGACCTTGACAGTAAAACTGACAAGGACATTATAAGAAAAATTGCAGGCTAGTATTTCTCGTGAATGTAGCCAAAATTCCTAAACAAAATTATAATAAATCCAATACTATATACAAAGGATAATATATTGTGATCAATTTGGTTCATAACAGGAAACCTTGCAAAGATTGGTGACTTTTTGCTTCATTTTGATGTTTAGTTTTCATAAAAGGAATTTTACTACAGGGGTCCTTTACTCCCGAGTCCTTTGAAACTCTGCATTTTGCTGCTCAAGTATTGCCAGCCAGCGCTGAGAGTTCTCCGCCCTCAGTGTGAATTTTTTTGACTAGTTTGTAACTGAAAAACTTTGAGAATTTTTTTTACCAAAAATATTAAACTACATCATTATTGGAAGGCCACCGTATACTTTCCTATTCCAGCAAATAGCCTGGTAACCTCATAGAAGCAGGAAATGAATTAAAATCATAAAACGTAATAAACATTTCAAATGAGTTCCCATCTCTGGGCCCAACTTGTGGCAGTGTGGAACCCTGGCAGCTCATGCCAGAAGAAGCAGCATGATTCCGCCAGCCTCCTGGCTACCGGGCAGAAACGTTGTAGGAATGAGAGACTTCGTGGAGCTTAAAACAAGAGCCTTTGCAAATGGATAACCAGAGAAGCTGGGAAGCATGCAAAGAATGCAGCCCTTTAGCTAAATTACCTAAATGGAGATTATTCACCCTGGAGCTCCATCCCACTGGAAACTCTTGGTAATGTGTGAAGAAATTAGCAGCTTAAAAAAAAAAATCCCCAGGCTGAACACTTTTTATTTTGAAAGTTTTATAGTCACGAAACTAGCTGGAGAAGGTGGAATGGTCCTTCTGGCATCATAATGAATTTGACTTTGCTTCTTTTTTTCCCTTTTTAAAACACTTTAACTATCAATTTTAATAGCTTTTAGAAAATACCAGTTGAATTAGAGTCTGATTCAATCCAAGGTGTGTTACCAGTCAGGTAGAAGCATTAACTCTATCTCTTAGATCATTTAAAAAGTGAAAAATAAAGTGTTTGTACTCCTCTAAAAGAAAAGCAGAAATAATAAAAGCAGAACAAGTAGACCACATATTTCAAAAGCAAGTTCTTGAAAACATATGAGTCACTATCTGCAACTTGAATCAGTTTCTCTCATAAAAAGAACGTGAAACCGTGTGAAGGTTCATAGAAGGAATAGCACTATACTATCACCATTATATAGTTTATATTTTAACATTTAAGAAAATGCATCCTGGGAATCTTAGTTAAGATCCTTATGTGCAAGTAACAGAAACCAGCTAGCTAGCTAAATATGAAATGGGAACTCATTAAAAGGATATAGGGTTATCTCTTGGAACTCAAGAATGCCGACTGGCTGCTTGGGAACCAGGACCAGGAACTCTCTATAAAACTGTCACTGCTACACCTCTGTCTCCTATCTCTGCCTCCTGGACCCAGCCAATAATAGGCTTCGCTGCCTTCTTTATATATGGCAGGCAGCGCTCAGCCATCCATAGTTTCTGAGGCTCATTTACAACCTTTGAAGAGTCCATATCAGACTGACTCCACTGAATCTCATTTTTAATTCCAAATACCCACTTAATTGGCCAAGTTTCCATCCAAAGTCCAGTTGGCTGCCAGGATAGCAATCCTGTGGCAAGAATGCAGTTCTTAAAGAAATAGCAGTACAGAAATCCAAAATGATAAGTTTTAACGCATGGCATCTCAAGGTGATACCACGATCCAAGATGACTCCAATGGTACAGTGGGTGTTGGCGGTAGTAGCATGGAGGGATATAGTCAGTGTGGCAAGGGGTAGGTGAGTGTAGCTACATGGATTCCTTGTTATCTCTTCCAATTTACCTAGGAGAAGATACCTTTCTACGGCTCTAGCCCTGGAGGTCAGTCTAAGTGTGTCGAAGAATACAGGGCAGTTGGGATGGGAGAAATGAGGAGATGGTGTCAAAGGGTACAAAGTTTCAGTTATGCAGTATGAACAAGTTTAGGGGATCCAATGTACAGAATGGTGATTATGGTTACTAATACCGTATTATATACTTTAAATTTGCTAAGAAAGTAGATCTTAAGTGTTCACACCACAAAAAAAGAAAAAGGTCGGTGATGTGGGGCAATGAATGTTAGCTTGACTGTGGTTATCATTTCACAGTGTGTGTGTGTGTATATATATAAAATAAGATTGTACAACATATATTTTTTATTGGGCAAGCATACCTCAATAAAGCTGAAAAAAAAAAAAGAATAAAAGGCAGTTGTCCCCACTGTCATGGGAAAATCGAAACGGTTTCTGATATCACTTCTCTTGCTGTATTAGGTATAGACAAGCTCTTGTGTGGCTGGGGTTGGCTAGGCCTTTTACAAAAATCTTGTCTATATATTCAAGCTTTATTGAGATATAGAAGTTCATTGGATCCCCGCAATCATCTTACAATACCAGTGACCTTTCTGCTCACTTCATAGGATGGGAAACTGAGTCAGAGTCAATGTGCTGAGGTGGAGAAACTGTGATGATAGATTCATTAAAGTTTGTGTAATTTCTGGGAAATCTCATGGATTCTGATCTGGCATTTCCTTGCTTTCATGTGAGGATTGTCTTTTAAAAGACCAAAGTGATGTGAAGATGAGTTATTACAATTTTAATATAAAGCATTTACAAAATGGAGTGGGAAAGCCTCCTTGTGTAAGATAGCAGTAAGTAGTAAAAACCTAATGGCAAGCAAAGCTGGCTGATAGTATTTTCCCACCCTCTTCTGTGATCCTCACCCGAGTCTCTGTATTTCACATGCTGTGGCTCTTAGATGGCAAGAGTACAATATGATAGAATCTTATCAAGGCCAGCTTTACCCAAATTACTTCAGGTGAGAGCCTCTTCCCTTTTTTATATCTGCCCGTAATGCACATGGCCATTAAGACCATTCTGACATTTCCCAACATATGTCATTTACCAGTCCATCACTGAAACTCTCAAATATCATCCCCTGTGAGGCAATCACTCCAGAACCCTTTGGACTTAAGAATTGTGCATGTTCTTTTCAACTTAAAGCTCATGATTCCTTCTGATGTAATTTCTTCCTTTGGCTGCAGAAATCCCTTGTGTTTCATGTAGGGGTTTTTCCTTCAGCCACTGTGGATTTTTATTATCAGTAAAGTTTGTGTCTTTTGACAGACACCTGCATTAATTTTTCTTGCACATGTACTTAGCAGTGGGATCGCTGGGTCATTGATTAGGCATCTGTTTTCCTGTCCTCGATGCTGTAAGTCTTCCAACCGACTCTCCCACATGTAACATATGACTTCCAGTTGCTGCAATCTTCACCAAAAGTTGGCATTGATAGTCTTCTTCATCATAGGCTGATGGTGTGAATAGTTGTCTTGTGGTTTTAATTTATGTCATTAATTTAATGACTAATAATTTTGCTTTTTGGCCAATTAGATGTCCTTCTTTGGGAAGTGCCTGTTCAAGTGTTTTGCCCATGTTTTTAAATTGGGCTATTTGTTTCTTATTCATTTATAATAGCTATCTACGTATTGCAGATATGAATATTTTCCAAGATATATGTGCAATAAATATCATCTGCTAGAAAGTAGCTTGCTCTTTCACTTTCTTAATGGTGTTTTTGATTAAAAGAAGTTCTTAAAGTTAATGAAGTCTAATCTACCAATCTTTTCTTTCATAGTTAGTACTGGCTAAAATGTGTTTTCCTGCATCAAGATCAGAATACATCCTCCATTATTTTTCTCCAGAGGTTGGACTGTTTTACCCTTCACAGTTAGGTCTACAATCCATCTAGAACTAATACGTACAAATGATGTGAGGTAAGAGTCAGGATAGATAATCAAGAATCATCAGAAGTCTTGAGTAGAAAGAGCCACAGAGAGTGGTATAACTCTGAGAGTCTCAATCAGGCTGATGGGAATACCAGAGCACAGACTGTCTACAGAGGAGTCCCCTACCCAGCAGAAAGGTCTGACTGGTATACTTGCCATGCTCAGTCATTGGCTCAGAGCTTCCTGGAGAAAGCATGACCTTGGCATAAATGCTGTAGAAGACCCTGAGTGTAGCAGCTGAAGGTTGTCTGCTCATCACATCTCTGACAACATTTCTCTCTTGAAATGTGATCTCGGCATCACACTTCCCTAACTGCCATGGTGTTGAAAATTCCCAATCTCTTTTTCTATAATTTTGAGCATATCAACCACAGTGGAGTTTTGTGTTTGTTTGTTTCATTAAAGAGTTTCTGCCTGGTTACTCCAATATCTGAATCACTGTGGGTTTGTTTCTAGTGTGTATTTTTAGGTTTTTACTGGTTCTAATCAAGTGCCTTTATAATCGAGATTCCTATTTCTTTTGATATAAGAATGCACATTATATTTTTAAAAAATCATCTTCCTCCAAAGAGGTGGGTAGATACAATGGCAATGGATCACTCCATTGTAGCCTGACTTTTTGTGGTAATTATTATTTCAGAATTTCTTTTACTCCTGGGGTCATACCCCTTGTTCCTAAACCCTTGTTCTTAAATTTTAGGTGCAAGCCTTACTTCTCTAGCAAGAGCTATCCAAGGTAAACAAAAGCCCCTAGAGTTTTCACAGATTTCTCCAACTTGGAAAATCATAAAAATTTCGGTCTCGGTTTTGCTAGCACAGGTAATGACTGACATCTCAGATCACAACTTGAACCTCCTAGCTGCTGTTATCTTTTATATTTTTTGGATGCTCACCTTACCCATGCACAGCTTAGGGTCAGCCAACAATTTGAGCGAAATTTGTACATAGGTTTTAGGGCCACTTTCTCTGGCATTCTGGTCTCTAAGAATGTTAGCCTCTAAGTTTCTGCGGCTTTGACAGCCTTGAACTCTAACCTTTGTCTCACAGCTGAGTAAAATTTGTTGCTTCATGCATGCATTCCATCCCTTGCCATGAAGCAAACCAAAATCTTAATTTCTGAAAATGCATTTTTAAAAAGAAAGCCCCCTGGGGCACCTGGGTGGCTCAGACAGTTAAACATCTGCCTTCTGCTCATGTCATGATCCTGGGGTCCTGAGATCCAGCCCCGCATCAGGCTTCCTGTTCAGCAGGGAGCCTGCTTCTCTCCCTCTGTTGCTGCCCCTACTTGTGCTCTGTCAAATTAATTAATTAAAAAAAAAAAAAGCCCCCTGTGTGGTTCATAAGCAAAGTGAGGTTTGAAAACTAGAAGCCTAGAATCTATATCTAGATAGATTTTGTTCCTGATCTCATGGAAATCTCATCCTATTAATGATCTCATCTCTACCAGTGAGTAAAACAATATGGGGTACCTGTGGTACCCCGGGTCATGAGATGCTGTTTTATTCCACACTCCAATTCACAGGCTCAGTCCATGTGACCGAGGTTTCATACTACCTCCCAATTCCCCCACAAAGCTCTGCTCTGAATTCCAGCCTGTGTGGAAGTCTGGACCCTAAATTTCCTTTAGCCAATACATATTTTTTCAAACATTGGTAATATTTCGAGTTTTATTTATGACCGACCAGATGAATGTGAAATTGAATCCTCTTGTGGTTTTAATTTAAATTTTCTTGGTCACCAGCGAGGTTGAAAATCTTGCCAAATAATTATTAGCCATTTATGTTTACCATCTCTGAATGGCCTAATTATATTTCCCCAATTTTCTATGGGATCAGTTACCATTTGTAAGATCCCCTTAAGTCTGTTCAAAATTTTTATATGGAAGCTATATGCATATTTTTAACTTTAAATGAATACAGTATGAAAGGCTTTAGAGGCTTAATATTTGATAGCCATTCATAAAAATCTAACATTTTTATCTTACCAAGCAGACACTGAATAAATACATTACTTTTTTAAGGCTATCTACACACTCAGTGGCAACCAGATATAGGACCTGTGTCTCCTATACCACACTAGGTCTTTTCCAATTCTATCCAGCAAACTTATCAAGAACCAATGAAGGCAAAGCACAATTCTAGCCACTGAGGATGTCAAAACAAACACCACAGCCAGCCCTGGCCATGTGACACTTTCCTGCTGTCCTCAACTTCCTAACAAAGCAGACAATGCCAGCTGCTTGAGGTTCTAAAATACACAATGTCTTCTCTCTCCTTGGGCTTCTGCAGACGTTCCATCCGTCTGAAGCCAACCTTTACCATTCTTCTCCCACATTATTTTTACTATTTCCAGACTCAACCTAATCATATCCTCATCTGGAATGTTTTTCCTTAACTGTCCTAGGTACTGTTAGGCATTTCCTCCAGCAGACTGCATGCATAATCTTTAGTTTCGGCTCTTTCTCCAAACACTCTGACACTGGAGGACAGGACCTACGTGATTTGCATTCCCAAGTACCAGATACATGGCAGGTTTGTAACTACTATTTGTTGAATGAATAAAAGAAAATGTGGTGGGCAGGGGTGGTGGTGGTGGTGTGTGGTCAGACCCTTTTCACACAACTATATATTCTAATATGATAAATGTGAGGAGTGTGCTTTAAGTTACAATGTATGCCACCTTCTGTCAGTATAACATTACTAATAAAATGATTCAAAGCTTTTTAAAGCTTTTTTCCCCTCCCTGGGCCTGTCATCTTTTAAGGGGTTTGAAGCAGATCTCTAATGACTGATCTAGGATTATTTGACTTATTGCCACAAATATAATTTAGGAAATGGTTAGCTTTGAAAGACAAGCAATTACTTAAAACTTGTTTTAAATTTTAGGGCTTAGCCTAATTTGATCAGAGGTCCTTTCGAGATGCATGCTCAGCAAAAATGATAAAGATGATCCCACTCTGGCTGAATCTATTGTCTCCTGAGACTGCATCTGCCAGATGTCTGAAATGGTAAGGATAAAGTGAAATTCATCACCTACTTTTTACAGCTGCACTAGGTGACAAAGTGACAAATAGACAGCCAAAAAGATTGTGACACTCTTGATACGTATCCACCTTTTTAGATTGCTTTCCTGCTTGAGAGTCATCAAGGATATCCTGCTGTAATTTATTATAAAATCAGGACTCACTCAAAAAATTTCAAGGCCAAAATCACTTTAATTCATTTATTGCTTTTATTATATCTAGTTTAATGCTGCTAAGCATCTTAAGGAGTTTGGGAATTATAATCATTTCCACCAGAATAGATTAACAGGAAACAATTTTCCCTCACAGTTTTCCTTCTCAAACTGCACACATTAGATGAACACCTCGCGAAAATGAAAACGATTGATTCAAATACATTGTGCATCTAAGTGTGAGTCAGAATATCCTAGTGTATGAAGCTACTTCCTTGATTAAGGAATTATCAGTTAAGCCCCTTTGGCTGTTCCGTGACTAAAAGTTAAACTCAATAATGAATAGCATATGATATATTCCTCTCTGCTCTATCCTTATGTGGAACAGAGATTGGAGCTTATGTGTACTTTTTTTTTTTTAAGATTTTATTTATTTATTTATTTGACAGGGAAAGAGAGAGATCACAAGTGGGCAGAGAGGCAGGCACAGAGAGAGGGGGAAGTAGCCTCCCTGCTGAGCAGGGAGCCCGATGCAGGGCTCGATCCCAGGACCCTGAGATCATGACCTGAGCCGAAGGCAAGCCCTTAACTGATTGAGCCACTCAGGCGCCCCCTTACACATACTTTTGAGTGAGTCCGCAAATACTGTAGAACACATTTGAGGTGGAGAAAACAAAGTTCAGAGACATTAAGTAACATTTTTGAAGGTCAAGTCCTAAGGGCAACCCAGGAGTTTGACTGGAGATAGCTATTCGTAGGTAGTACATTCTCCTCCAGCTGTGACATATGTTGTATTTAAAGCCTGAATCTGACAATCCTGTACTCTGTCAGATTCCCTTTCATGGCTCTTTCCGGAAGTAAGAAAAGTTCTATCTTAAGATCTTCTTTTAGGAGCCTTTTTTTTTTTTTTTTTTTTTTTTTAAGATTTATTTATCTATTTGAGAGAGACAGAGGAGGGGGAAGAGAATGTCAAGCAGACTCCCTACTGAGCACGGAACCTGATGCAGGGCTCGATCCCAGGACCCTGAGATCAGGACCTGAGCCAAGATCAAGAGTTGGGTGCTTAACTGACTTGAGCCACCCGGGGCCCCTCTTAGGACTCTTATTTTAATGGAACGTCCTTTTTCATACTTCCTAAGTTATTTTTCATCACTAGGACAGAAAGAGGTGACTGGCATTTACACAAACAACATGTCAACAAGTTAGCATGAGTGACCAGACCCCATGGCTCCCAGAAAAGAAGAGAAGCAGTTTGCTCATATCACATTATGCTTATGCGCCGTGTGGTCATGCTGGGGTTTCCCAGTGCTCGCCTCACTGGTCCTCCTTGTATATGTTTGTTGTCCCCTCAGAATTCTGCCCACACACTTGCATTCTGCTCCGTCCTAATGGAGAACCGGGCAGGATGAAATATTGGGCACTTCGTAGTTAAAATTCAAATAACCAAATCTTGGAATTTTGTCTTTGCAAAAGAGGGGAGATTATGTATATATATTTTATATATTCTAGCCCTTTAATTTTACCCACCTAGAAACTGAAGCTCGAGGAGGAAAAGTGATCCAATCAAGGCTAACAAGTAGATCACACAGGGTGTTACACAGTGTATTAGAAGATCTAGTACAAAAAAAAAAAAAAAAAGATCTAGTACGATCTATGGAAAACAAATGAGATGTGAGAGTAGTGGTAGGTGGTGGTTTTTCAGAGAAGAGGAAAAGTCACTGAGAAGACAAGATCGGAGCCAAGACTTGACAGTGAGGTAGTCATCCTAAAGGTGATGAGAGCAATGCAGGCAGAGTGAACAGGGCAAAGACCACAAGGCAGGAGGGCGCCTGGTACCTTTTCAGAAGAGCCAGGAGGCTCGCGTGGCCAAAGTAGAGTGCCCAAGACTCAGCTCAGTGGAAGAGGAGGTCAGACAGGTGGGCTTGGGGTGGGGAGGAAGAGCTCCTAGAGCCAAGTGAACTTGGAGGCTCCTGGCTTTTACTCTGAGTGAAAAGGAAAACCACTGCAGGGTAGCGAACTGGGGTCTGGCATGATCTGACACTCTTTTATGAACTCATATGTTGGTCTTTTGATATTTCCCATTTACTGGGCCATAAAGCAAAATCCAACACATTTGTAAGAACAGATACCACCCAGATTCATGAATCAAAGAAGAAATCATAACATAACACCTAGAACGGAATCAGAATGAGAAGGACACATAGCAAACCCATTATTCTTTTTAGTGTATTTTCTTAAATAAATGAGAAAAAAAATAACTGATACAATAGTAAATGAGCTTAGCATCCAATTTAAGTAGGTGAAAAAACACACGGAATATATTTAAAGAAACTGAAAGAAAGCATACAATAAAGCAGTGGAAAGCAATACAATAGAACATAAAGATCCAGTCAGATCACTAAAAGCAAAAGTGGATTCTTTTTACAGATGAACAATAACAAAACTTCTGGCAAAAGTGATCCAAAAAAAAAAAAAAAGAGAGAGAGAGAGAGTAGTTATAAACGTCTAATGTTATAAATGTAATGTAGAAGAAAACAGACACAAACTATACTAAAAGACTGTCACCAACAACTTAACCAACAGATATCAAAACACGAACAAAATAGACAAATTCTTAAAAAAGATATCTTTCCAAAGTTGGTCCAACAAGAAATAGAAAGCCTAAATGATTTTGTAAATATTATAGTATTCGAAACAGTAGTATAGTGTTTCAAGATAAATAAAGGCTCAGGTTTCCAGGAGTTTCCTACTAATGGTTTTAGTTTCAGACAATTCCCCTCTGGAAGTAAAATGAAAGAAAAACTGTCCATCTCATCGATATAACCTTGATTCCAAAGCCAGAAAAGGCAGTTTGGGAAAAGAAAATCATCAGCCCACGCAACTATAGAATACAGATGGAAAAGTCTTAAAATATTAGGTAATCAAATCAAATTAATGTATAAAAAATATAATACCCATAACCAAATGAGGTATAACTGAGGAATGCAAAGTAGTTGAATTTTAGAAAATCTAAAAATTCCATTCACCATATTAACAAGTCAAAAGATAACATCTCTATTTACATGTTAAGAGCTACAGAGAAAATATTTTATAAAGGTCAACACAAACGCATGACAAAAATTCTTTATAAAATAAAGATAAAAGTGAGTTTCATTTGATAAAGCAGGTCTACATTAGGAGCAGAACCTTTAAATCCCATACTATGAAAGTGTCTGGAATCAAGGATTACTTTGTAAACTGGAAGCAAAGCAGAAACAATTCCCCAGAGGCTCCCTCCTAGTGCTGAAAACTCAGGACACCTGAGGTTGATGACCTTGAAAGTCACAGCAGGGGCTACAGTTGGAAACATCTGATGTCAATATCTTACAAAATAAATACCTTGGTCACTCTGGTAAAATCCTCTACAACATAGTTGCTTTTCTAAAGTATCTCTTTCCATCTTCACTCAGTACCAAGCAATGATTTAGATGGTGGTTTGCTTCTCTAGAGTTTTACAACCTTAACCTGAAAGATTAACATACAATTAACATACAATTCATGGGCGGAGGAATTCAGTTTATAGGTTAAACTTTCCTTACATTTCCTTGAAATCACTGCACAGTAGAAAGAAATGGGGTAGAGACAGGAAGGAAGAGGAGCCACTTAGCCCTTCATTCTTTTTTTTAATTTAATTTTTTCAGTGTTCCAAGATTCATTGTTTATGCACCACACCCAGTGTTCCATGCAATACTTACCCTCCTCAATACCCATCGCCAGCCTCTAAGGAAAATAAGTGGCAGGTACATACTTCGTAATGGTTATCTTTTCTCTTTCAATGGTCTATCCACCCTCTCCTTCTCCTTGACCTTGTGAATACTAAATCCCGCTCCTACAGGGGCTAGGCTTTAGAATCGGGAAGGCTTGGGATCTAGCTCTGGCTTTGTCAGTAATGATGGGACTCCCTGCAAGTTTCTTGGTGTATTACTTTTCTGTGGCTGCAGTAGAAAATTACAAACTAGGTGATTTAAAACAATAGAAATTTGTTCTCTTACTGTTCTGGAGATCAAACGCCCGAGATCAAAGTCTCAGCAGGGCCACTCTCCCTGTGTCCCTCCCTCTCTTCTCACTGGCAGACTCTGTTCCTTGACTCCTCCTGCTTCTGGTGGCCGTCTGCACTCTTTGGCTTGTGGCTGCATTGCTCCGAGGCCAGCATCTTCAAATCTCTCTCCGGTCTTTCTGCACATTACAGTCTCCTCTGTGGGTACTCAGATCTCTGCCTCGCTCCTATATGGACGCACGTGATTGCACCTGGGGCTCACCTGAATATCCAGGATATTCTCCCCATCTTGAGTTAAGATCCTTGACTTAATTCCATCTACAAAGACTGTATCTGGAACATCCACAGCTTCCGAGGATTAGGAACTGATTTCTTTAGGGGCTGCCCTTTAGCTCACTACACGTAAGCCTTTCCATGTTTCTGTTTCCTTATCTGCAAAACATTGATAAGATTACCAAACACATGGGGTGCAGGTTCTGAGTGTTAAAAAAGAAACATATAACATATGAACTCCCAAATATTTCCACACAAATTCAGCAAGACCAGTAAATGGAGCTTAAAGAAGACTATAATTTACCCCTATAAAACTTTGAGTTACAAACATTTCATAACTCTCTGCAACTCTTAAATCCTTACAGATAGAACTAATTTTATTTTCGGTTTGATTTTGTCTAGCACATAGACTTTCAACTTTTTTCCTGGATGTTTTGCTTGTCTGTCTCCAAAGTTCTAAGTTAACGATAAAATGATATATTACATGCTGTCCTTGTTCTAAGGAGTACCTTGCCTGGAAGAGGAGATATATATAGAAGATGATGGGCACTATACTTTTTAATGGATCAGACGTGATGGAGGAGCAGAGAAGGGGACTGTTAATTCTGCCTGGGTTTTCCCAGAGGGGATGGTCCCTGAGCTCGACCTGCCAACTGGTCACTAGTGCCCACACTTTAAGCCATGATTTGTCCATCTTTGCTAGGTTCACCGCAAGGGAAATCTTAATCACGTTGACATCTTTTAAAATTTTCATCTGACCACCCAAAGCAAAGTCACTGGATCCAAAGCCTCTCGGAAATGTTCGATTGTTTCTTCAATAAACCTCTCTTGTTTTCTTTTCCATAGATCACTTCTCCTGAGATGCTGGTTTCTCTGCTCAGAACAAGAGTGGCAGACAAGGCTTCTTGTACTTTGGGATAAAAGCTGGCACAGTCTGAACAGACATGAGGTGGGAAAACAATAATGTGTCTACCGGGGGACTGCAGTAATGCTGCTCGTTTTGACTTTGTTCAGGGTGACCTAACCTGTGCCCATATGAAGAACATGCAGGTGCAGAGATTCCATGGGCCTGACAAGAGATGACTGCTAGAATTGCTATCAGTCTCGTCCACACCAGCATCTGAGCACCAAAGCCGCCATCTTCTTTCCTGCAGAAGCATCTTTCCATGCTGGGCTCCATGTTGCTGGGATTAGAGAATATAGGAAATGGTGGATTTGTAGCTTCCTAACGTGCCTCTTTCCTCTTCCATTAACACTGGACCCTTACCTTCACATTACCATCAGAATTCCTGAAATAATGATCAAAACCCACTTGGTTGCATTGTAGGATCTTGCAATCTGAATTATTCCACTGATATTACCAAAGTGAGATCAATCCGTGGAAACCACTGGATGTAATCACTTTTCAGTTTTTTTTGTAATGACCTTTCATAGATCCTTCATCTTTAGTCTTAATCTGTTATATTTTCCACAGTTTCTAAGCCCTGCTTTGTGCCCTTAGTCCTCACTCCCGTTTTCCATGCCTCCAATATTGTTCCAATGCCATTCTTTGTTCTTCCACTTTTTTTTGCTTGTTTGTTCCTAATTCCTCCTTCTGGAACATTCCTTCCATTGTGACTTTGGTATTCTCTTTTTATCTCTCATTACACTGTATCCTTCATGTCTACTCTGTGGTTTCCACCACAATGGCCATTTTGGTTTTAGGCCCACATCTCTTAGCCCCTGAAGTCCTTTGGTGAAAGGGAGGTTGACACAGGCAGACATCCTTGCTCATCTTTGCTTATGTGTCCTGTGGATAATGCCAACTCAGAATGCTTAAAACAAAGCCCATTATCTTGACCTTTGACCCAGTCCTTTCCTTTTCTCCATATCTATTAATGCCACAGTTATTAGCCCTTTGATTAACCTAGTTTAATACGTTTCATTCATCTGTAAATTTTCCTTCCACTTTCGGTCAATTATAAAAATCTATAGACTCTGTCTGCACATGGCCATTAAGCAAGTGGCCAAATCTACTTTTCCAGACTTCTTTTCTACTAAAACTTTCTACTTCTTTTCTAGTAAACCTCACAGTAAAATCTCACAAAACCTCACAATTATCTCAAGTCTTATAATGTCTAGGTGCATACTTTATTTATTAAAAAAGAAAGAGGGTACTGTTTCCATTATTCCAAATTATTAGATGGCCTTTGGAAAGGTTACATGACTCGCCAAATGCCACACCTCCAGTAAGTAACATGGACAGGAGGAGAGCCCCGGTCATTTCATATCAAATATCCTGCTTTTTAACAATATAAAATGATATTTTCTAGAGGTTTTCCAAGCTGCAGTCTTGCCCCTCTGTATCCTCTTACAAATATTCTTATAAATATACTCCCAAGCAAAAGCAAACACTATCTTGAATCTCTTTGGGATCATTCCCACACTCAATCATTTCTATGCAAAATGTTCTCCTCAGAAAATCCCAGATGAATTGATGACTGCTCCACGCTCTTTCTCACTGGAAGAACCACTTCCTGCTGCCTATCTATGGTTCTGTTTATACTGCTTTCCAGACACATAAGACACAAGACACGTGTCAGAGTTATCTGAGCATTTAACTCCATTCCTCATCTAGTATTCAAGTTCCAATCCTGTATCTCTTCATTTCTCACAGAAGAGAAATGCCCATTCCAGAGCCTTGACCAGAGCAGGCGCACAATACATCTTTGTGGAGTGAATCATTAATTTGATGGGCTTCGAGGTTTCTTGTTGAAATCGTTTGAAAGTTTAATTTTTTTTTTAAGATTTTATTTATTTATTTGACAGAGAGAGAGAGAGAGATCACAAGTAGACAGAGAGGCAGGCAGAGAGAGAGGGAGAAGCAGGCTCCCTGCTGAGCAGAGAGCCCGATGCGGGGCTCGATCCCAGGACCCTGAGATCATGACCTGAGCCGAAGGCAGAGGCCTTAACCCACTGAGCCACCCAGGTGCCCCTGAAAGTTTAAATTTTTAATGAAATCTTTGAGACATGCAAAAAGTATAAAATGATATAGTGCATACTCTTCGGCATCCCATCCAGCTTAGAAAGGAAATATTACTGATCAAAGTTTCTTGTGTATTCTCTAGCCAGCTACCTATTCCCCAGGTTTGAATTTAATGTGCCTCAGCCTTATTTGTTCAGTTTTTGCTTTTTTCTACTTATTTATGATTCCTCCAATATTACAAATGCCCTCCTTAGCAAAAGCAAATTCACAAGGAAGCATAAAAAATGGGTAATATATTTCTCTAAGGCTCACTGAGTTTCTTAGATCTGCAGTTGGATTTCCCTTAGGATATGCAGACTCATAGTCAGTTGAACAATAAGGTTAATGTTTATTTTTGGTCTAGAAAAACATATATGGTCAGTATATCAGTTCCCTAGAGGAAAAACAGGAAAATTTCTGTGGCAACAGCTGTTTCAGTGAGCCCAAGAAGGCTTCCTTAGTTAGACCCTTGTTTCTGTAACTCACTGATATCTTTTTATCCAAAAATGAAGTATCAGTTATAAGTTCTTCCTCTATTAGGAAAAACTTTTTAAAATATTTCTTTCTCTTTGTACTTTCAGGCTATATATATTTTTAAGTATGAGAACATTTTTCATGGAACTTAGACACTACTTACACAATCAATTATGGAAATACCAAGGAATTTTGTGGCATATACAATATAATGTAATGTGAGATTTTGGATTTTGATGTTTTATTTATGTAATTATATTCTTTGCATTCCCCTTTAATTCAAAGTATTTCTATTTATTTAAAATAATATTTTTTAAAGAATAAAATGAATATCCATGAACTCAACTTAAGAACTAAATTGTTACTAATATAATATATATAATATATATTATATATATATATATCAACCTGTGGCTTTTTCCATATTATATTTCCTTTATTATCTTTATTCCTTGAGATTTTCCATTAACTTGTTTTTATTTTTTATAGTTTAACTACATTTGTATATATATCCCAAAAAAACATATTGTGAATTTTTGCTGGTTTTGAATTTCATAGAAATGTTTTACTGTAGGGAGCCAGCTGCAACTTCCTTTTGTCTCTGCACGTTAAGTACCGATACTTGTAGCCATAGTTCAGTTTTAATTACTCTGTAATATTCCATGTTTTAATAGAAAAATTTATTGATTTATTCTCCTGCCTACATGTTTTGATTTCCATACTTTCACATTACAATTAATACTTCTACCAAAATTCTTGCACATCTCTCTAGGTGCACATGTGTGCAAGTTTTTCTACTTGGTACTTGTCTTTTCTTGATGATTTTTGGGAGTTCATTGTGTATTTTCGGTTTTATATCTTAGTTAATTTTAGGCATTACAGATAGCTTCTCCAGATTTATGGACTATCTTTTTCCCTTCTTCATGATGTTCTTTGACAAATGGAAGTTCTTAATTTTAATGTAATAAAATTTATCAGATTATGATTTCATGCCCCAATCACAGATATTTTTCTATATTTTCTTCTCAGAGCTTTGAAGTTTGTCTTTCATTTCTAAGTGTTTATTACATGAAGAATTGTCTATGGTGTAAGAATGTAATTTCATATTTTCAAGATATCCAGAATTTATTGAATTTCTATTTTTTCCCATTACTCTTTAGTTCCACCTAGTTTTATGCCAGCTTTACATATTTACTGGTCCTGTGACCACTCTCCTACTTTTCCGATGCCTCCTGATGGTCTCCCAGTCAGGTCTGTTAGATAATTATTCCTTAGATGAGGTTGATCTCTCCTATGCTTACTTAGTTGAACCACATAAAACTGCCAGTATTTGATTAGATTGACCAGCAAAAATGACAATTTCATATGGTTCAAAATACAAAAGAATCCCAATAATAACCATTTGAATGTCTTCAGCTGTAATATCCAGTATCGATCCACAAATATAGAATTCTCTCTAATATTGCTTCTTAGTTTTAAATGAAAATTTTCATCTCCTTGCTATAGGCTGTATACAGATGCCCTATTGGCAACTCAAACACATGTTCAGGCTTTAACTCTCCACCCCTTTTCTTCCTCATCTCTCCTTCAGGCTTAGCTAAAGTATTTGTTCTCCTATTTTCTCAGACTGATCTGTATCAGCACTTAGTTTTTTCACCTAGGCAAACTACCAGTTTTTGGATCATTCCTTACTCTTTCCAATTTAAATTTTCTGCCATATCCACTTGGGTTAGTCTTTTTATGATATTACAAATCCATCCATTCTTTGCTTTCCAGTTGAAACTGTCCCAGTTCAATCCCTTCTGCCTTATCATGATTATTGCCACATCTTAATATTTCGTTCTAGTTTTGTGCTACTTGAAAGTGTAGAGAAAAAAAATAAAAGAAAAGCGTAGAGAGATGGAGGAGTCAAGCAGATGGTGATCAAGGAGTCTGCTTTTAACATGGCCAAGTAAGTTCTTAGCAGACTGACTCTACTGCAGATAACAACTATAAAACCTGGGAAAGACATGAAAACCAAAACAAAAAACAAAACAAAACAAAAAACTACTTGAAAATACTAGACAATGCACAAAAGTAGGCAAATTCCACAGGGAAGCAACATTTGAAAGGCAAGAACAGCATGGGATGGCTTTACTAATAGCAGAGAAGCAGCTGCAACCAGTGACATGTGGAAACTTTTTAAAAAAGTTTCAGTGTTTTTAAATCAGAAAAAAACAGAGGCTGAATTCAGGGCTATAACAGCTATTGGTGAATGAGCTAGAGATTATAGCAGGAAGCAAGTGGAAGACAGGGAGCCTCAAATTGGGTTTATAAACTCTAACAAAATTTGTGGGTGATCTCTAAATTATGCATATGTGAAGAAGACTCAAGGTGGTCCAGTTCAGAACTGAGATTTGAACTTCTACTTAACTAACTGCCACATAATTTACATTTGACTTTAATAGAGTGAATTTCCTGATCGATCGAGACAAAGATCAATACTCTTGGAGAGTATAACAAAATTCATTTCCTAGATATGATCCAAAAGTATGTGACATACTAAGAACCAGGAAAATGTGAGCCATTCTCAAGGGAAAAGGCAATTAACAGAAGTAACTCCAAAATAATCCAATGCTGGGAGGAGTTTACGAATGTTTCACAGTAGCCATTAAAAATATGCTCAGTGAGCAAAAAGAAAACAGAGTCGCAATGAATAAAAGAAGAAAAGCCTTAGTAGAACAAAACTACAAAAAGAAACAGATGGAAATTCCAGAACTGAAAAATAACCTGTCATTAGAACTTTACCAGATGTTTATTAGCAGAATGGAATCAAAAAAGAAAAGATAAAGTGAACCTGAAGCTCAGCTAATAGAAGTGGTCAAATCCGAAGAGGACACACACACACACACACACACACACACACACAGATGAAAAAAAAAGTGGACAGATCTTCACAGACCTATGGGACAACATCAAGATCTAACATACATGTATCATTGAAGTTCAGAGGAGAGGAGAAACAATGGTGCCAAAATTATTTAAAAATATTAAGGCCATAGTTTCTCCATATTTAATGAATGTAATAAACACACAGGTTCAAAGAATTCAATAAACACAAAGCAAGATAAAGAAAACCACTTGTCATGTCCTATTTAAATTGCTAAAAAAACAATGATAAAGAAAATATCTTGCAAGAAGCCAGAGAAAAATGACACAGTACATACAGAACAGCTTTTCAAATGAATTCTGACTTGGCACAAAAACTCAATACTGACATAGAGCGGAACATATCTTTATGTGCAGAAAGAACAACCTGTCAACTCAAAATTCCATATGAAGCAAAAACATCTTTCACTAATGAAGTTGAAATGAAAACATTTTTAGATAAAATAAAACTAGTGAAATTTTCTCCAGCAGACATACGCTATAAGATATGCTAAAGCAAATTCTCTGAGATGAAAGAAACCTGCTACCAAATGCATACTTGGATATTCAGGAAAAGTGAATACCAGTTGAAATGTAAAATTATGGATAAATATAAAAGGCTATTTTTTTCTTTTAATTTCTTTAAAGTACATAACTCTTTAAAAGCACAAATCATAATATTGTTATATAGAGTTTTTATGGCATTCATGACAATACATATGATGAACAGCATAAAAGATATGGAGACACATGGGCTAATACTTGTGTAAGATTTCTACAATTAACATGAAATGGTAGAATATTAAGCTTAAATAGACTCTGAAAAACAAAAGATTAAACATAAAAAATAATGCAAAGGACTCTAACTAAAGATGAATGTATCAATCTAGAAATATTCAAGTAATTTAGAAAGTAAAATAAGTCAAATAACAGAAAATTAAGAAACAGAGAGATACAGAAGACAATAAAATAGTAGACCTATCTCCAACCATGTCAAAAATTATAATAATTGCAATAGTCAGAGCATTATGATTAAAAGGCAGGAATTATCATAACTATATGCTGCCTATAAAAATGCACTTTAAGCACAGATAGTTGCAAAATAAGTGAATGACAAAAGATGTAACAGGCAAACAGCCTAAGAAGGCTGAAGTGGCTGTATTAATATCAGATAACAGACTTAAAGAAGAATGGTATTTCCAGAGATAGAGATAATCATTAAAATAAAAAACATGTAATTCTTCAGGAACATATAACAATCATACATGTGTGTGAATCTAGTAAGATTGCCCCAAAAGAATATTGTTAGAAGGTGGAGAAGGGTCAGTAAATTATCTTCCAGACTGAGAAGTCACTTTAAGATAAAAAAACAAAGGAGGTCACTCCATGCCATTTCCAGAGTATTATTCAGGGTAACTTACTGACAGGAGAGAATCCGATGAAGGCAGGATTGAAGTACTAAACAGCTACTCTCCACCCAGTCCAGACTCCCCCCACAGCTTTTATAGTAGGTGGCATTGTGATGAGGTCAAAGGGTAGTTATCTAAAGTGGCACCATCTGTGTGCCACGGGATCTCTACTAGTTGGATAGAGTGGGGCCTTCTGTGTGCCACTTTCGGGAAGAGTGGAATAAGCCTTCCTGCGTTCCTAGCAGGGCTTACATTAATCTCCACAGCACCTGGAACATGTAGCACCAAGGGAGGTCATCGCTTTGGCCTGAACAAAATGGAGGGCCAAAGATAGAGTCAAATATCATTCATATCACTCAAATATCAAAAATTTACTTCATACAAATATGAAGCAAAAATTGACATAATTCTACAGAGAAATAGACAACTTGATAAAAAATTTTAACTCTCCTATGTGCAATGACATAGAACAAATAGATAATATTAGGGGGAAAATGAGATAATGTAGATGATGCTATCCACTGCCTTACCATTCGTATTTACACACCAACAATTACAGGGTACACACTTTTTAAAGTGTGTTTGAAAAGTTCACCACAATAGACCATATGCCTAACCATAAAACATCCTTCAATAATTTAGAAAAACTGAAATTACACATCTTTTACCAAAATCGAATTAAATTAGAAATATCTAATAAGAAGATATTTAGGAAAACAATACTTAAGTTAATAAATATAAGTGGGTCAGAGAAGAAATTACAAAGGAAAGTAGAAAATATTTCTAACTGAATGATAGTACACATACATTTTAATATTTATGGGATGCAACTAGCTAGATAGATGGAGATATGCAGGTTTATATGCCCTTATTTGAAAAAAGACAAGAAAATCATGACCAAAGATTCAACCTTAAGAGTCCAACAAAAAAATTACAAGTAAATTAAAAGGAAATAATAGTAACAGTAACAATAGAAAAAAAAAAAAAGTGAAATAGAAATGGGACAAATGATTGAGAAAGTGACCAAAATAAAAGGTTGTTCTATTAAAAATTCTACAGAATCAGTCAACCCCATCTAGATTGACAAAAGAGAAAAGACAAAGAGCACACACTAATAATATGAAGAATGAAAGAGGGGTTGTTAACTACAGATCCTATAGGTACTGAAATGATAATGATATAATATTATGGACGGTTCATGTCTTAGAAATCTTAGGAAAAATGAAGAAATTCCTTGAGATACTGTTACCTGTCAAAACTGACATGTGATAAAAAAAATCTAAATATCTCTACATCTATTAAATAATTTGAACTTATTATCATAAACCATTACACAAATAAAATTTCAGACAGTTTCACATGTGAATTCTATCAAATATTGAGAAAGAAATTAATTTCATTCAGAAATTATAAGCAGAAGGAATGCTTTCTAAATCATTTTACTAAATAACCATAATAGTCACACCAAAACCTGACAGTCACTACAGATATCCATTAAAATATCCCTCATAAACATAAACATATGTAAAAAGTGTAATACTTCATGACCAAATAGAGTTTTCTTAATATGTAGGGTAGGCATCAATCAATGTAAACTTGCATACCAACAGATCAACAGCAACACACACCATCTGATTACATCAATTGTGCAGAAAAGTATTCAACACTTAATCATGATAAATATACTCAGAAAACAAGGAATACAAAGGATATTCCTCCAACTGAAATAACAACTATGAAAAATCTACAGCTAGCATCATGTCTAATGATAAAATATTAATATTTCCTCCTAAATTTGGGGACTAGGCAAAGATGCATACTCCTATTACTTCTATTTAAAATTGTAAGAAAAGGTAGTTGGTAAAAAAAGAAAAAACATAAAGGAAGAAGTAAATTTTTTCCATATCCAGAAGACTTAATTGTTTTTGTGTTATATACTAAAGCATCTGTAAAGTAACTTCAGAAACTAATAAAGGAATTTACTATAGTTTTAGGATACAGATTTAATTTATAAAAATCAGCTGTATTTTTGTATAGAGCAACAAACATACGGAAAATAAAATAAGCAATTATTATACAATAGCAAGAAAATATTAAATAATTGAGATTATATTCAATCAAGGACACACAAGAAATCTACACTATAAAGTAAAAAAATACTTCTAGGAAAAATTCAAGAAGGCCTAAATAAATGCAGAGATAAACTATATTCATGGATTGGAAGATTTGATATTATGAAGACACTATTTCTATCCAAAGTGATCTATAGAATCAACACAATTCTAACTATTATTTTAGTAGATGAAATTCTGATAAAAGTAGACATGAAAGTTCTGAAATTCATATGGAAATCCAAAGAACGTAGATGTCCCAAATAATCTTGCAAAGAATGAATTTAAACATTTACATTGCCTGGCTTTAATACTTCAAGTAATGGTAACCGGGAAAGTGTGATATGGACATAAGTATTGACAAACTGATCAATAGAGCAGCATAGACTTATAGGCTAAACAGCTGTTAGATTTTCAGTAGAAGTGCCAAGGGAACCCAAAGAAGAAAAAGAAAAAAAAGGCTTTTTAACAAGTGATGCTGGAATAATTGGATATCCACATGGAAAAAAATAATGTCCTACTTTCTACCACACATTAAAGTAATTAGAGATGGAATATTGACCTACATGTAAAAGCTAAAACTAGAAAGGTTTTACAAGAAAATGTAATAGAATACCTTCATGACTTCAAAGTAGAAAAATATTCTTGGATCACAAAAAGCAATAACAGAAATATTGATGTCAGCTTTCATTAAATTAAAAAATCTTTTTATCAAAACACCATTAAGAAAATTAATAGGCAAATAATAGACTTGGAGAGAATATTCAAAAAACATATCTGACAAAGTACTGGTATCCAGGCTATATAAACTTTTACAACTTAGTAACAAAATACAAGAAACTCCCTAAGATATGGGCAAAGTTTAAACAGACATTCCCAAACAAATTTATCCAAATGGTCAGTAAGCCCATCAAAAAAGTCGAACTCATTAGATACATTCAAATTAAAACCACAATGAAATAATAATCCCTAATCAACAGAATAGCTAAAAATACAAAAGTGGATAACATTAATTGTTGTTGAGGATGTGGAGCAAGTGAAATTTTCACATGTTTTTGGTGGGAAAGTAAAATGGTACAACTCGTTTGGATAAAGAGCTGGCATTTTCTTATAAAAATAAGCATACACCTACCCAACAATTCTAATCCTACGTAGTTACTCAAAAGAAATGAAAATGTATGTCCATCAAAAGATTTCTGCAAGATTGGTCAGTATATTTATTCTAATAACCCTGAATTGGAAAAGCTGAAGTGTCTGTCAATAGGAGAATGGATAGACATTGGAGAGGGTATGTGCTACGGTGAGTGCCGTGAATTGTGTAAAACTGATGAATCACAGACATGTCCCCCTGAAACAAATGATACATTATATGTTAATTTTAAAAAACCTGGTATAATCATACTATATTCATGTAATGGAATATTCCTCAGCCATAACAAAGAATGAACTACTAATATATGGGACAAAGAAATGAGTCTCAAAAACATTATGCTGAATGAAAGAACCTTTACATAAAATAGTCCATACTGTACATATGACTTCATTTATATAACATTCCAGAACTGGCAAAGTTAGCCTATAATATGGAAAAAAAATCTGGGCAAAAGTTGCTTTTGAGGCGTGGGAGGTAAGAATTTACTGGGAAGTGGTATTAGATAACTCTGGTAATGTTCTAAACATGACAGGGGTTTGGGTTACCTTAGTGTATGCATTTGTCAAAACTCAACATATGTATAGTTAAAATTTATGCACTTCTGGAATGTTTGGCTTATTTCAAAACAAAAATAAACTATAATGAAATGCATGCTGAAGCACTTGGGGGAAAATTCAGCATGGTCTTATTTTAAGACATTACATTGAAGTACCTCAAAATACATGATGGGTCAGTTGGTGGGCAGAGAGATGGATACATGGGTAGTTATGTGTTAAACACATTAAGTAAAATGTGAATGGTATACGGGTATTCACTAGAAAAAATTTTTAAAAATTTACTGTGTTTCAATGGAATATTACGCCTCCATCAGAAAGGATGAATACCCAACCTTTGTATGAACATGGATGGGACTAGAGGAGATTATGCTGAGTGAAATAAATCAAACAGAGAAAGTCAATTATCTTATGGTTTCACTTGCTTATGGAACATAAGGAATAACATGGAGGACATTAGGAGAAGGAAAGGCAAAGTGAATTAGGGGAAGTCGGAGGGGGAGATGAAGCATGAGAGACTGTGGACTCTGAGAAACAAACAAAGTTTTGGAGGGGAGGGGTAGGGGGATAGGTGAGCCTTGTGGTGGGTATTGAGGAGGGCATGTATTGCATGGAGCACTGGGTGTGGTGCATAAACAATGAATCTTGGAACACTGAAAAAATTAAATAAAAAAAAAGAGTACACTTATCGTGGGCACTGAGTAAAGTATAGAACTGTTAAATGTTAATTACTCTGGAATTAAAATTAAATAAATAAAAACTTTTAAAAAATTTACTGTGAAATTTTTTGTCATAAAATGTTGAAAAAGGGGGGCACCTGGGTAGCTCAGTCAGTGAAACATCGACTCTTGATTTCAGTTCAGGTCATGATCTCAGGGTTCTGAGATCGAGTCTCATGTTTGGCTCTGCACTGGGCACGGAGTTTGCTTGGGATTCTCTCTCTCCCTCTCTCTTCCCTCCCCCCAAATGTTGAAAAAGGAAATAAAATACAAATAAAATTAAAAATGAGAAAGATATCTACAATATACAATTAAGGAGAATAATAAATCAGGTGATGGAAATGTTGGAGAACAAGACTCCAGAATATTCACCAAATGGGATTACCACTGGCAGCTCTAGATTTAGACACTACTGCAGCCACTTGACGTTCTTGGTTTCACTAGGGGTAGGGGGCTTCTCCCCGGGCTGAGCTTGCTGTGTGGGAGACAGCCAGGCATCTCCTGAATGAAAAGAGAGGGCGGCAACTGAGATGTGCGTTCACTGTTGTTTAACCTAAATTCAGATCTTCCTCCTCTGCTGCAGAGGTGCAGTGAGGAGGTGAAAACAAGCCAGGAGACTGCTCAAGGTCATCTTCCTCCAGGTCAAAGGACCTAGCAGGAAAGACGACAGGGGTTTGCAAAGACATTGAAGGCCTCAGGTTACTGACGCGGCTGACCTTGGAAAGAGGACCAAAGCTGTCAGTAGTTGGCTTCATGCCAAATTCCTGAGTGGCTTGCATCACCCAAGTTAATCTTTATTTTATAATAGCTAGCAAGATATCTCAAATACAATCAAATAGACAATTATGCAGCATCAGATTTAAATTCAGATATTCAGTGTATGCGATACAGATTGGGAAGCCATGAGAGTAAATTCCTGATAACAGAATACTTATCCCCAAATTAAGACTTAGGGGATGCTTATCATTAGATGGTAGAAAGTGTGAGAGTATTCAGAAGCAAGGGGAGTAAATCAGCTGAATATCAGAGCAGAAAAGGTAAGAGAGATTTAGGAATAAATATCAAGAGAGATCAATAGGAAGAGGACAAAACTAAACGTTGGCGGATTGTGTGACTAAGTGGTCCCTGGGTGTTGACAGTTCGCACCAGAAAGGACAGAATGAAAAAGGTGACTGGTAAAGTCTCTGCCCCTTTGAGCTGCTGTAGCAATCAATAGGCCACAGATTGAGAAGCTTATCAACAACAGAAATTTAATTCTCACAGTTCTGGAGGCAGAAAGTCTGAGGTCAAGGTGCCAGGGGGCAGGGAGAAGGCTCTCCTCCTGGTTCACAGCCAGGGCCCTCTTGCTGTGTCCTCACAGGGTGCCAGGGGCTGGGGGGCCCTCTGGAGCCTCCTTAATAAGGTGCCATCCCACTTATGAGGGCTCTACCCTTCTGGTTTAAGCATTCCCCAAAGGCCCCACCTACTAATAACCTTTGGGGGTTAGGACTTCAACATATGAATCTGGGGCACGCATTTAGACCTTAACAGGTAGAAAGGTCATGGGGGAGGCAGATGTCCATCACCTGGAGATTTTGCCTCAAAAAGAGGAAGGCTGGGCTAATCACCCAGATCCCTAACCCTATTGCCCAACAGCCTTCTAATAAATAGCGAGGGAGTACAGCTCTTATAGGGCAAATACCCTCCCATCACCGTAAATGAGTATCCTTTCCATAAATGTTGCACCTAGGGCACCCTAGCACGTGCAGCCAACCCCAAACAATCCTTTTGTGAGTGGAAATCTCAGGGACTCACGTGTGCCTCATTAGATTGCACATGCCCTGAACTAGGGCAGACGTGTCCCTTAATGTTTCAGCAAGTTGTATTCAAAGGGAGAGCAGCCTATGCCTAATCTCTGTTTGCCGTAGCTGCCAAAACATATTACAACATAGAAAGGAGGCAGTCAGCTGAATTACAAGTGAATCCCTTTCTTAGGAAATGACATCTCAGTAGAGCCTGCTGAAAGAGCGGCAGAGATACTAAGTCAAGCCAAGAAAGGAAAGCTGAAGAACAGAGGGCCTTAAATTCATGTCCTGTGTGAGGCAGGAGGGCTTTGGCGATGGAGCAGTTAACCTGAATTTACCCGGGGGAGAGGGGAGCGGGTTTTTAATCAGCACAATCATGCCTAAGCATGGAAGGGTAGACCTTCAGGCTGAGATATACATATTATGTGCTTTGGGGGTAAGGGTGAAGTCTGCGCTAATAAAGAACACAAATGTAGCCAAAAATGAATTCTGGAAAACTGAATTCAATGAGCAGAGGCCATTGTAAGCAGCCCCTGTGTGCGATGAGGAAGACTCGAACCCATTTTATAGTCACTTACCATTTACTCACGATGTTAGGGCCCCAACATGGGCGTCCCCCTCTTCAAATAAGGACTTGCTTAATTAATTGGGTAGATAATACCTGACACAGGAAGTAGATACAGAGGTAGAGTTAGAAACGCAAAAGGCTTGTTGAGAAGAAACACTTATGTCAGAAAAGGATGGGAACAGGATTGGGCACAGGGAGCCATCCTGCCAAGATGCAGCCTTCAATGCCTCTGCCAGCCTCGAGGGGGCGTTCTGGAGCAGAACATGCTCAGTAGTGGGACCTGCCTAGGGCAGAAATGAGATTAGGCTCTTGCTCAGTGCCTGGGGGCAGTCTGAGCATACCCTGGGGTGGATCCTAAAGGAACAAAGAGCTGAAGGCCTTCAGATAACCACTCTTCACAAGGAGGCAGTCCTAAAAGGGGGATCTGAGAGACACGTCTCTGTGTATGCACAATCCCAGAGCATAGATAAGGACCACCTGCATCAGCTCCTACAGAGCCCAGAGAATAGAGCACCATAGGGCTCCCTTCAGCTGTTCACCCCAGAGACAAAAGCAGACTACGGCCAGTCTGCAGGAATCATAAATGAACATGAACTAGAAGACTCTGGAAGATCACCACAGAGCACTGTTCGCCACCACCAAGAAGGTGGATGCACTAAGGATGATCACGGAGATAGCTCCCAGTTGGAGGAGGAAGAAGAAACTAATGCTTCACCCAGAGTGTAGATGGGCTTTGTGGATTCAGGGGTACTAGGGACTGGAGGGCTTATGGTTATAAAACAAGTAGTACTCACTCCTGTCTACTTGTGTGAGCAATCTGCTCAGTGCCTCTTCTTCGGGAGGTGTTGGGGGGGGCATAAACATAATGCAGACTTCTGGTAACTCTGGGGGAGTCAAGGATGCCAGCGCACAACATCAAAAAGGTTCCCATGCTTCTCCTCAGCTAAGAGTCCCAGGAATGATGACCACCTGGAAACCTTAGGGCCAGGATGCATGCAATCAGCTGTGGAAACTCAAAGAAGCAACACTTTCCATGGAAAACATTATCTAGATACATAAGACATCCAACAATTTTTGCCTTTTGATATTTCCTATGGTTAAATAGTTTCTCACTAAGTCCTATGATTACTAGAAAGCTGTGATGATCAGAATGCAAGGTCAAAATAGACATTAGTGTGTCTGTTTGGTATGTCCACTGTTGATCTAGAATATTCAATAGTATTTAAGAAGATGAATAGTATCACTTTGAAATGTGGTTTCTAAAGATGGGGCTGACAGGAAATCAGGAAAAGAGGGTGTTTGGGGTTGAAACAGCTAAAATATTATATTTTATCAACATTTTTATTCCACAATTGCAAGGAAATTCTTGACTTTTATATTTATTTTTAGAATTATTAGGGAAGAGAAATAGGCATTAAATGTTGTGCTTGTTCTATTGACTTTGGGAAGTAACAGTCAAAAAAAAAAAAAAAAATCACCTAGGTTGCAACAGCAGTGGGGACCTTCTGAGAGGTAAATCATACCCTTCAATAGGATTTCATATCCTGCCCATGGCCCTTGTTCTCAGAAACAACTTCTGCTTTGCTTGGGTTGCAGCAAACTCTGCTCCTTCCTCTAACTCCTGTGTATCTTTCCTCATCTTCTGTCTTCCTGCTTCTCTTTACTTCTTGTCTGTTTCCTTCACTGTCATTGAGTACCTTTCATATACATCACACAGAGCATTCAACCCTCGTGGAGAACTTGGAACAGTAACAATATCCCCATTGTAGAGATGGAGAAACTGAGGCTCAGCTGGTCAAAGAGGTATGCTCACATCTCTTTCCTCCACAGCATCCCCCTTTTATTTGCCTTTATTTACCTGTTTATAACAGGAGAGCCACCAAGTAAATGTTTCAGTGTCACTCTGGCAATTTATTTAAATATTTTCCTGATGGAGTTTGTGGTTTTTTGTTTTTTTCAACTGATGGTGGACATTAATAATATGACTTGTAAGTAGTGGAAAAAAAATCAAAATTAAAGCAGGAAGAAGTTGGTCTAAAATGAAGGAGATACTCAAGGTAATTAGAAGCTGGTGCATGCATGTCGCCAAGTGAAAGAGACTAGTCTGGGGAGGATGCATAGCCTATGATTCCAACTCTATGAGATTCTGGAAAAATGGAAAACTATGGAGACAGTAAAACAGATCAAGGGTTGCCGGGAGGATGAATAGATGGAACACGGGATTTTAGGGCAGGGAAACTACTCCATGTGATGATGGAATGGTGAATGCATGGCGTAATGCATTTGGCAAAACCCATAGAACCGTAGAGCACAAAGAGTGAACGTGGCAAACCAGGGACTTCAGTTAATGACAATGTATCAATATTGGTTCACCAATTGTGACAAATGTGCCTCACCAGTACAAGATGTTAATCATAGGGGAGACTGTGGAGCTGAGGGGGAGGGAGAGTCGGAAGCAAGGATATGGGAACTCTGCACTTACTGCCCAATTTTCTGTAAACCTAAAACTACCCTAGAAAATAAAGTGTATTATTATTTTTTTTTAAAAGGACTTTCTTAAAAATTAGCTGGTACAGGAAGAAGGTTGGTTAATCTCCAGATACCAAATATACCCCAATTTTAGGACGTATTTTAAAGTTGTCGGATAGGGTGCCTGCTAAATGCCTGAGTCCCAAAGAATAATGCCGAGTGGTTTTAAATCATGAACAAAGAACAAAGAGAAACGATTCTAATACAAATTTCCATTTTTCTCTATTCACTGCAGACAGCATGCTCATGCCTTTAAGTCATGGGCAGATGGCTCAGTGACAGGTGGTGGGAATTCATATGTGCAGGGCTGAATCTCATTACACTCTAACAAGAAGATCATAATGGAGACAATCAAAACCAAGTCTGGCTAATCATATGCAAGAGGCACTGATTTTTTTTTTTTTTTAACTCGGGGCAGGGACATTTTCATGCAGTCTGAGAAATCTGATGATGAATGTTACTTTCATTATCTTTTATTTCCTTTGTCCCTTAAAGATCTAAGTGAACCGATGCAATTTAAAAACTAATTTCCAATTACATTACAGTTATTTTTATTATTGTATTTTCCCTCGGTATTACGTGGAGGAGGCCTTCTCTTCTCTTGCTTATTATTATTATTATCTTGCCAGAAGTCCTTTAAAAATCCCTGTAATGAAGTACATTCTACCCTTTAAAATATGTGCAATTGATAACGAAAAGAGTCTCAGCGTAACCCACCAGTATCGTCATCAACAAATTCACTGAATTTCAATACATAGCAAATTACACAGGCCTCTATTTCAGTTTATAATGTAAACTACAGTGCATGGACCAGACTTATTTTAAAATGCACTGAAAATACTAGCAATCTCATACATTTTGTGGACCTCATTTAATTAAGAATATGCATCCATGCAAGACCATTTGGAGAGCAGAAATAGTGGAATATTTGTTTTTTCAAAATTATGAGGAACTTTAAAAATCCTTGTTGATTTTAAAATGATCACTGTGTGTGGCTCGTAAGCATCCTGGGACAGGTGCGATTTCAAGAAACTCTTTCACCCATAAGCTTAGCAAACCTAAAAATGCTAACACACCAAGTGCTGTGGATATACATGAAAGAAATTGAGTTAATAAATCACAGGAGAGTCAAAGGGATGACGGATACTTCTCAGGGAACTGAGGGCTCCAGCAAGATGTCAGGGGCCAGTGGAGTAAGGGAGACTAGGTGGACACTGAAATCAGGCGAGATTATTGAGCACCCATTATGCTCAGTGTGTTGAGGTGGGATGGGGACAAGATAGGGGTTGGTCGATGCAAAAAGACAGACAATTCAGCATGCCAGGTAGAGGGATACAAGCATTATTTTCAGTGCATAGCTGAGGTGTCAAGAAAGAAAGAAAAGAATATGAACAATGACACAGATTTCCTGGAGGTGTCTCAGGGAGGGAAAGTGCCCAAAGCTGGAGTCTGGGCTGTCATTTCTTTAGGAAGCCAGGAACAGAGGCATTCAGCCTGCATGCAGCGGGACATGATGAAGAAAGCCTCTGTACCCTCGAGGAAAAGAACCTAGCTAATGAATTCATTCATCCACATGAAAAGGTAAGGAGCAACCTTGTCTACCCTTTGCCAGTTTGTAGGAAAAAGATGTTTCTAAATCCCAGCTCTGTCCATTAAGGTGGTTTGAAATAGGAAAATACAAATATCTGATGCAGAAACCCAGAATACCAGAAATTTACATAAAACAGGTTTTCTAGGCCTGTGGAGATACTAGCAGGCATTTAGCAAAAAAAAAAAAAAAAAAAAAAAAAAAAAAAGGTAAAACTTCCTTAGATCCATGCCATGAGGATTCCTAGATAGAGCTCTTTTAATTTAGGTCCCCAGTCCAAAATTATAAAACACACAGGAGAGCAAGCCTCCACAAGCAAGAGACAGTACATGCAAAAAAGCAGGAATCGAATCCTGAGAATTTCCAGTAAAAATATCATGCAGTTTAAGCTATAAAAGAAATAGATTTAAAATGTTTAAAAGTATTAAAAAAAAAAAAGCTGAGACCATAAACTGCACCGTAACAAAAGAGCAGATCAATTAAAAAATAGTAATAGATGTCCCAGAAGTTAAATAAAAGCATAATCATTCAAATTCAGATCTTAAGGGATGAATAAAATTGTAGATTAGATACAGCTGAAGAAAGAATCAGCAGGAAGGAAAATTAATCCAGACAGCCATTCTTAATCTGGCAGCATATTCGAATTTCCTGAAAAATTTTAAAATGCCAGTGGCCAGACAACACTGTGCACCAATTAGATCAAAATCTTTGAAGAAATGATTTAGGCATCAGTCTTTCTTACAGTTCCATAAATGAGTGCATTGCTGTTCTAGCAAGAGCTGCCTCAGGGACAGTAGACAAGAAATTGGTCAATGGAAGTAGCACAATCTGGAAGGAAAACACTCCCCCCCACCCCCACAAGAAATGAGGCTTGTGGTTGTTGTATATTTTTTGACTGCCTTTACTGTGCCAGACACCACAGATACATGAGACACGAAAAAATTAAGAATTTCAAGGTGTTACCACCTTGGTAACTGCTTACCATGAAGCAGTTACCACAAAATCCAAACCTACCGATGAGCTGCAAGATGGCAGCTGAAATTTTGCTGTAACAGGGATAGATTTGCTTTGCAACAGAGGAAAATTCAGAAATCTCAATCCATTGGGGTTTACACCTGTAAAACTATTGTGTATTTTCCCCAATACCTGCTCTCAGCTGTGCTGGGCTGAACACACACTCGATCTTTGCTCCTTCGGCTCTGGGGGACCCAGAGGCCACTGAGTTTCCTCCTCAACCATGGCCAGCTCTCCAGGGTCTTCATGAGAAGATTTTTAGGTCTCCCCGTGCCTGGGGATCTCAGCCTCTTTCCCACTGGGAGAGGAAGGAATAGTCTCTCCATGAATGGTGAACTCACAGCTTTGACCCAGTCCCTCCTAACATGCCTGGTGACGGCAGGAAAATGCGGGGTAGGGTGGATGGTAGTTGGGTCTGATCGGAGCCTTTGGAGGCATCTATGGGAAGGTGGATGATTCCCAGCGGAGATGACTCCACGATTCCAGAATGTGTTGTCCTGTGTGTTAAGCCATTACCTGAGTCTGGAGTTACTGGAAACATCTCACTTCATACCACGCATGGGAATAACACGAGTGATATTTCATGAGCCCAACCTTAAAAGTAAATTAGAAATGAACACGGCCTTAAAAATAAATGTAAAATGAAAAAATTAGTAAACCATTTCTCCTGGCCATATCCTTTTCTCTCAATTAATAATTCACAGCACCTATTTTTAAAAATAGGCAGTGTACTTGATTGTTATACTTTTTCAATAAACCTTTAAAATTCTTGAAACACTGAGAAATCCCAATATTTCAAAACTATTTCTTGGAATGAGTTCCATTTAATTTCATTTCTTGGAATCAATTCAAAATTTAAAGTTTAAAATGTTGCCTATACTTAAAAACAGTCAGAAAATGATATTAATATGTTCTGATTCACTAGTTTGCTATAGTTTGTATTGATTAAATAATTCTCATTATAGATAATGGAACAAAGCACATCTCATTAGGTATATAGCTACAGACTGGATTCCTACCATTTTCTGCATTGTACTGCCACCTACTGGCTAATTTTATTATGGCACATTAGCTAGAACAATAATTTTCCATTACCAGCATTGTCATTTAAAAAAAAAAAAATCAGAGCAAGGACACTCCAGACATTAGCACATGCTACTAATATACCCCACTGTTCATCTATCTTGACAAAATACTCATGAAATCCTTTTTTAAATCACAATAAAAGAGAAAAATCCCAATAATTTCATTGACTTGGGTTATTTAATAAAATCGAGCAGTATTATATTTTTAAAATATTTTGGTTAAAAATTTTTAGAATCAGAGAAATAGAGAATTCCTAGAAATAATTTCTTATGTTATTTATTTATTTTTAAAAATATTTTATTTTGGGGGCACCTGGGTGGCTCAGTGGGTTAAAGCCTCTGCCTTCAGCTCAGGTCATGATCTCAGGGTCCTGGGATCGAGCCCCGCATCGGGCTCTCTGCTCAGCGGGGAGCCTGCTTCCCCCTCTCCCTCTGCCTGCCTCTCTGCCTACTTGTGATTTCTTTCTCTCTGTCAAATAAATAAGTAAAATCTTTAATATATATATATATATATTTTTTTTTAATTAATCTCTTCACCCAACGTGGGGTTTGAACCCACAACCCCGAGATCAAGAGTGACACACTCCACCAATGGAACCAGCTAGGTGCCCCAGAAGCAATATCTTTAAATTTGTCATTCTGCATATGAGAAAACAGAGGTCCAGAAAGAAAAACATATAAGCATTTGTTGCAGGCCTCATAGCTAGTTGGTAAATTCAGATGAAAACCCCAGGAATTGTGACTCATGGCTAGAGATTTTTTCTGCAATTTGGCTTTACTAGCTGAGAAAATTGTCTCACTACTTTATTGGAGAAAGCGTCATGGAAATAATTACATGAAAGATGAGGTTAGCTCAATCATCATTTTGTGGAATAAAATCAAAGATCCCTTGAAACAACTGTGTGGACAAAGTTTTGCTGAGAGCAGAAGGGAGTATTCGAAGGACGTGAACTCAAGACAGTGTGCATCAGCGCAAAGTGAAGCTCATTAGTGTCATACAACCGGTATTTCATTAAGACAAAAGATATCTATCACTGTTGCTCTATTTGTAGTTCCATGAAAGAAAAATACTCTATAACCCCCAGGAATTATATAGGAAAAACAGAGCTAGGTTGAATTATTTTGGTCTTAATACCTGATCCTACCTTGAACAAAAAAAAAAAAAAAAAAGACTGTTTCTTGGTGAATTTGCTTCCTAAGAGTCCAGTCTCACAAAACTAGATGAGGGTATAGATTCAGTGACATGGTCACCCCAACGGAATGGCCAAATGCACGCTGGTACCCCTCCCGCAGAATTACTGGGACATACAATCCAGTATTTTTTTATTATTTTTATTATTTATTTATTTATTTATTTATTTATATTTTTTATTAATGTATAGTGTATTATTTGTTTCAGGGGTACAGGTCTGTGAATCATCAGTCTTGCACAATTCACAGCGCTCACCATAACACATACCCTCCCCAATGTCCATCACCCAGCACGCCATCTCTCCCACCCCCCTCCACTCCAGCAGCCCTCAGTTTGTTTCCTGAACAATCCAGTATTTTACAATAGTTATTGGTATATACCAGAACACATAAGGATGGGAATTAACTATAGGAATCAAGGATAAGAGGTCATTAAAAAGAAGGCAGTGGAACCAATATGTAGACAAAGTATTCGAAATCCAGAACAATGAAATGTTCTAAATGGCCACAGCTGGCAAACAAATGACTCAGCTGAACACTTGCAGGATTCCCGTCGTTTGGAAATAAAATGGCAATCTCTCTGTCGTAGGCTGGGCACGAGGGCATGATAAGGTCTCTGCTCCACTCCCCCCCTCAGCTCTCAACCCCACCTTTTCTGTTTCTGCTGTGGCAAAATCAAGCCTGTGAGAGTTCAAAGAGCATCGCGCCCCTTCCCTCCTCTCATCCTTGGATTACAGGTTCCTACCATCCAGTCCATCCTCTTTTCATTCCTAGGGGAATCCTGCTCGACGCCCTCTCCCACTTGATCCCCATCCAGAAGTGGAGAGTAGGGGGCTCTCCACCTTTAAACGCTGGGTGAACTTGGACGAAACTCTTAACCTCTTTGTGCCATCTGACAAAAGGGGACAAGGAGAGTGCTCATGTTGATGGGGGAAAACTGTGCTTTAAGCCGACTGACCAAACCGGCAAGGGAACTCCAGTCCTTGTCTCAAAGCCCTTCCGGTTCTTCTTTCCTACCCTATTCCCCTCGTGCACCAGAATGCCAAGTATGCTGAGTAGGAGGGTATAAATTACCCTCCCTGATTGTGCTCCGGGCTCAGATCTTTGGAGAAGGGTCTCCTCTGAGTCTCACCGGTGAATAATTAATCTTCCTCCCTTCTTAGTCTCCTAGTGCCGCTTGGCGCCAGGATCCAGTCCAGGTTCTGCTACAATGTCACAAGGTTTCTGTGAAGGTTCCCAGTGATCAGACAGAGAGAACACATACGATACTTGGTAAATTCGAAGATCTAGACAAAAGGCTAAAATAATTATTTTAAATATGGTTAATATTATTCTAATGCTATGAATATATGCAACCACTCATTCAGAGAGGCTGAGCTTCTGAACAATCATGTGATCTGGCACAAATGTAGCCTTAAAGCAGAAGCCTTTCCCATTAAGATGACCTATTAACGGCGGAGTAGAGGAGGGCTTGGGGAGGAGGCACGGATGGCATAATTAATGGGCTCAGATCGCCCTCTGGTGGCAGCAAGGGGGAAGTGCGAAGGGAAAGAACCATTGTTCTTGCTCACCTGCCAACACCCACTCCAGCTCCACCCCAGGGCAGTGTCTCTGGAGAGCCCTGGACTAGGTGAAAATAGTATCAAAATACGGACATAGAACACTCACTGCGCTAGGTAAGCCTTCAAGCTTCTCCTCCCCAACCCCCCCCCCCCCCCCCGCTGATAACCTACTCATTGGTTTAAGACTGAGTTAAGACAAGAGTCTCCTTCTTGTCTCTGACCTTGCTTCCCCAAGCTGAATTAGGTAAATTGGCATGTTCCCAAATTAGGGATGCTGGGGATGCAGCTGTTGGAGCTCATGCATATTTACAGAGCCCTCTCCTCCTGCGAGGTTTTGCCAAAAATCCTGGGGACGAAGCATGTTCCCCTTAAGGCTCAGTTGAAGAAGGAGCCAAATACATCCAAGACACCAGCAGCCAGATTGCTCAGGTTGTGACGGGTAAGGGGGCCGGGGAGCCCGGAGAAAGTACCAGCATGCCTGGGGCAGGGGTACAATGGGGCAGTGGAGCTGTCTCTGAGGACAGAAGTTTTGAAGGGACATCTGTAAAATGAGGAAGAGCTGGTTAGAAGAGTTCACAGTAGAAATGGATTTGATGAAGATACAAGGGCGATCCAACAGACCCAAGAAGAAATGGGTAGATTTGCTGGAGACCGTGAGGCTTTTGAGGTGATGTGGATAAAGTTCATTGGTTTAACAAATGCCCAGAGCCCAAGATGATGAGTTGTGTGTCTAGACTCTTACCCATGGGCATTCTATTATGACAGGCTTTACCTAAAGCAGACTGCAGTTGCCTCTCTTTTGAGAAACTCTTCCTTCTTTCTTTCCTTTTTCGTTCCTTCCTTTCTTCCTTCCAGAACCACCCATGTGGCTACTTGGGGGAAGAACATTCCAGAAGAAGGGAAAAACAAGGACAAATGCCCAAAGGTAGGAGCATGCCTTGCTCGCTCCAGGAACAACTCGGGCCCATATGGCTGGACCAGGGCTCTTTGACCAGATATAGAAAAGCTTTATTTGGGGTCTTCTAACTCCCACACCATTGTTTCCATGGTACTGATCAAATCAGTGGGAAGATACAAGAGAAATTACTCAGAAGCAAGGCATAGTTCCTGTGTTATTGTCGGGTCATAACAATCACAAGAGAGCATTTGTGAGGAGAGAATATTTATTTGTTTGTTTGCTTGTTTTTAATAAGGTCATTTATTTCTCTGGATCTCTGACTGGACACTAGATCATTGCCGAAGAACATTCTGGCGCTGAATGTAATGCCTGTGGGAGCTCAGAGTGTGGGTGGCTTCATGGGCAGGAAGTAAGAGAGAGCCATATTCTATTGCAAAAACAGTCGAACCCCACAGAAACATTTTCAGATGTCAGGTACTCAGAGCAGAGACTGCCGCCTTCAGCCCTGAATGTCCAGAGCCCAGCATGGTGTCTGGCACAAAATGGCTCAGTAAATTGGGACTGAAGTTGGTTGAAGCAAACAGGAACATTTTGTGAATCCAACAGGAGATAGATAATCCCGCCGAGGGTTCCCAGTGAATGTTTCTAGGCAGGAGTGTTGAAGGGGCTTGTTTGTGCTGTGAGCCCTGCTTCTCCATAACCGAAGCTTTCAAGGAGGCTACACGCTTAGCCATTTTCAAGCAGAGCAGCTGGACTTGGGGCTTGGAATTCTTGCCCTGCCCACACCTTGCCCATACCTTGCCCACAGCCCGCAGCTCCAGTAGGTTCAACTCCCAAACTGTTCCAATCCCCGCTGGTAACCACCAGCAGATGCCTCAAGAAGAGAGGGCTTGTTTGGTTTGACGGTAAACTAAACGGGTTTCTGAGGTTTCTCTGCTTCCCACCCGCGCCCCACCCCCCCAACTCTCCTCCCACAGGAAACCTGATCATCCAGCTTCATATTGGAGAAAATAAGTGGAGAAAACCAACTGCTTATAGATCTATGTGCTCTGGTCTGAGCTACCACAGAAAAATTTGCAGCAACCAAATGAGTTACAGACACAGAAAATGGGACGCTCTCAAGTGTGGTGATAGAAATGCCAGATCTGGTTCATGCGCTCACTTCTGGAATGACTGGTAAATGTCACTGTCCAGAAGGTTGTAGGTTTTTTTCATGACAGAGTCATTAGGTTTCATATAATTTTTTTTCCCCATCAAGTTGTTCGTCCTGGATATCGATGTTCTACTGGTGCTCCCGCCAACACTTGGAGTCATGGAAAGCGAGGGATTCCACCACACCCATCGGGCTCTGCTTCTGCCCTTCGCTGTTGTTTAACCAGGAGCAGATCATTGAACCTCCTGTCTTTGAACCACTTTGCTTGTCTGGAAAATGAGCATCATAAGCCTCCCTCCCAAGGCAATATTAAGTAAGGCCATCAGAACATGTTTGAAAAGTGAATTTAAAAAAAGTTTTTAAATTTCTGAAATGGTATATACTTATCAAACATTTTTCTGGTCTTGCCGCCCTGTTTCTCTTCAGTCTTTCTTGATTTTAGACCTTGGTCATATTTCATCACTACTTAAAGACCAGATGCCTTTTGTTGTTGTTGTTGTTTTGAGAGAGAGAGAGAGAGAGAGTGCACATGCAAGTGGCTGGGGGGGAGACGGACAGGGGCAGAGGGAGAGAGTCATAAGCAGGTTCCACACTCAACGCTGAGCCCTACGTGATGCTTGATCTCATAACCCAGAAGTCATGACCTGAGCCGAAATCAAAAGTCCGAAGCTTAACCAACTAAGCCACCCAGGAGCCCGTAGAGACCAGATGCTTAACTTAAACGGATGGAACCAAAGATCCCCAAACACTGATTTTGAAAGAGCCAAATGATAATTTTGTGGTCCTACCCTCTTTGGGGTCATACCCTCCTTATTTCCCAGGATGGAGCAAACACATCCCCCCATATGAATGACAGGCATTAAAATACAAACTTTCAATAAACCGCTCAAGTTACATGTTAAAAAATTCTAGTAGGCAACAGTGTCTGATTTTGCATTTCCCAAGAAGTTTGACAATCTCCTCTGTGCAGTTATCAGACCAAGAGGCAACACAGAGAAAAGGGCAGGCTCTGTCCCTTACACACTGTGTGACTTCGGGCAATTTTACCAAAATCCCAGCAGCTGCACTTTTGTCACGTGTAAAATGGGGATGAAAACTATTCTCTCATGTCCCAAGAATTATATGATATAAGGATGTTTATCACATGTGAACTGCGTCATGAAACCCAGAGAGTTCATTTCAGTTACTTTTGTTTAATTTTTAAAAAATATATTGCTTTTAAGCAATATTCATAAGCCGCAGTGTAAGTGATGACATTAAGGATGAGACTAAAGTTTCTCTTGACTATTTCTCTGCATACTCCTCATCCTCTACTTAGATTTAAATAAAATAGAATGCAGTTTTGAAATCCAGGCACCACATCTGGTCCAAGTGCAAGGTCAGAGTCTTTTCCTTCTTTTCTCTGGGAACTTGCTGGGTTTGGGAAATGGGTGAGGTGCTCTTTCTGCCAGATGCCCCTGTTTTGCTCTGGTCAGGAGACCCTGACAGTGACCCGCTGCACCAAGAGGACCTGCAGCAGGTCCACACACGGGCTCCCAAGGTCACGGGGCATAGTTGCCAGCCCTCACCCACACAGACTTTCCCTTCCGTGGTCCTGTCACCTCAGGCGGCAGAGTTGGTCCAAGACTGGGGTTGTCTGTATCTGAGGAAACGACCTGCCCCTGTCAGGCTATCCTAGCTTCTCTTCAACCCTCAAAGACACACGACTCCCAGACCGCCCTGGTCCCCCTGGATCACACTCCCCTCACTGTCTAGTCCAAACATCCTGAAAAAAAGCTTGAGCAGGTTTCTAAAGAACTTTAGTAAGTGACTCCTGCAAGAGAGGCTAGAAAGAGAACAGAATAAGGAGCACAGCTGGCTGTCGTCCCTCCTGCAGGGAGATTTGACAGATTCTCGTCTGTTCCACGAAACTCATACACAACCAACAGCCCATAGGGTAATGTCTGTAGTGAATTCCTTATATCTGCCTTTGTCCAGAAATAACACAGGGGGAGAAGGAGGCTGCTGGGAATAGACACTGCTCAACAAGACACAACTACTATTTTTGGAATTATCTGGAATCTTCCGGGATTGTGCTCGTGGCTGAACCGGAAGGCATGTCTTCATAATGCGAGGCTGACTGCCTTCCTTTCATGCATATGCTGCTGGCTGGTGGAGCCTGCCTCCTCCCCGTTTCCTTTGTGTTTCCGCCCTCTAGTGTTTGAAATCAGGTACTACATCCTTCCTAGCATTAAAGGCACTTGAGACTCACAAGCCTGGAAAAGCTAAATAGGACCTTTGGTTACCAGATGGTTACTTACATTTCCTCCTTTTAAGATGTCAAAAAGTCAGGTGACTTCTTTGGGAGACAGGTGTATCATCGGGAAAGAATAAAGTTAGAGTCTTATTAAAAAAAGTCATCATCTTGTGACATTCTCTTATCTCTGTCCAATTTCATTAATGACATTTCCCCTTCCATTTCAATTAGATTTAACAGAGGATTGTTGTTGCTTTTCCTCCTGTATTGGCCCTTCATGATACTTGTCAACCCTGATCCTTTTGCACTGAGTAATTCGGCGATTTAAACGTATGCCTTACTTTTATTAACGTTTTAGATTATTTTCACATTTTGAAGGATGAAGACTTAATTCACTTTTTTAAAAAGAACAAGGCACAAAATGGTAACAGTTCACATCTGCATTCAGCCTTGGTGATGACCTTCGAGTCCTTACATGAGCCATACACGAGAATCAGCCAAGGAGATAGAGGCCTTTTTCATCTAAAGTTCATATTTCTGACTTATGTGTATTCACTGTGATAAAACTTCTATTTCCATCACACTGTGGTGAAAGTATGTGGTGTGAACATAAGACAATTTGGGACTTTGAAGACTTGCTTGCGGCCTAATATCTTCTAAGAACTACTCGAAAACTTTAAAAACGAGTCTGTGATGGTCTATGTTCTATTGACAGAATCCAGTGTTAATTTCTAATGAATCTACTTTATAATTTATATTGTATATATATTCCATGTGCTTGTTTATCTTGGATCAATTTGAGTTCATAAAGACTGCTACTTGGGAATTATTTTCTCTCTATTATTCCATTTTTGCTCATTTATCTTCATGTATTACAAAAATAATTAGTGCCCATTTTGGAAAACTTGGAAGCTATAGAGAAACACAAAGAATAAATAAATTACCTCGAATACAAAAAAAAAAAGTTGGCCATTCCATTCAGAAGTTTGTGTATTTCTCTTTCCATGATTTAGTATCTATGTGTAACACATATGTATGTGTTAGTGCATGATGGACAGTGTGATACTTTGTAAACTGCATTTTTTCTTAGCAGTCATGGGTCAATTTTTTCTCATGCTTTTCAATATTCTTTAATTGGAGGGTAAATAATATATTTTCTGGTTCTTGTAATATATTGCTAAACTGCCTTCCATCAAGGTTGCATTGTTTATCCTTCCACACATTATGCATTGTGTCCATTTCCCCACATCTTTGATTCCAAAGGGTATCGTAATTTTTAAAACCTTACCAACACGAGTGACAAAAATTGTTCCCACTAGCATTTTTAGAGGCAGACATTTGATTAGTAGTGAGCTTTATTGTTTTTCATCTATTTGTTGTGTGTTTTTATATTTGTAGAACCAATTTACTTTTCTTGTCAATTTTTATATTAGTGTATTCTTGTTTTCTTGTGAATTCGTAGGTTCTCTTGATATATAAAATAGAGCATGCAAGTAATAGCAAGGAAATGTACAAAGCCAAAGCAGTTAGAAGTAAAAGCAAAAAGTACCAAAGTCTCAACCAGAGTGTGTGTGTTCAATGTGCCCCACTAAGTCCTTAATGTATCATTGTGGGTCTGAATATTATACCTAGGACGTTCGTTTTTTTTCCTTTGTTCCTTCTTCAGAGCCATCAGTTGTCGGTATACTAGATCTCTGTTGCCTGATCACAATATCCAATTTTTTTTCCTTTTGGTTTTCTTCTTTTTTCTCCTTCTTCTTCACCTTCATTTTATTTTATCGTTCTTTTTTTAACCAGTAACTTTTTTTAAAAGTAATCTCTACACCCCACGTGAGGTTCAAACTCATGACCCTGAGATCAAGAGTCTCATGCTCTACTCACTGAGCCAGTCTGGTGGCCCTTCATCATCATTTTAAAACAGCCTTTCAGCCTTGCCTTGCACCTCATTGTTCGGCTTTTTTTTTTTTTTTTTTTTTTTTGCAGTTGGTCCTTGTCTTTGTAGCATCGAATTCTGTTTATAATGATGTTATACTACTATTTGTATCAAGTTATTTTCTTCTTTTTTTTTCAACTCTCCTTTCTTTTTAGTGTGCTCTTCTTTCTTTTTTTTTTTTTGGTATCTTGATTTATAAAAAATATTTTGATTTCACTTCTCTAGATGCCAAGAAATGCTATCTGAAAATGTTTCTGCTTCCCCATAGGAATTTATATCTCTTTCTCTGTCTTTCTCATGCTCTCTCTCTCCTTTTATGTTGCAGGATATTTTGAAGTTCTCTTTTGTTGGTGGCATTTATCCCCAAATAAAGTCAGCTATTTTCCTGCGACTTAGCCAAAGATAGTGTGATCCTGACCTTGTTTGGTAGATCCTGTTAAGCCATCCTCTTACAGCATAAGTTAAAGAATCCGATGATGCAGACCGATGCTATCAATCCATTGCTCATGCATCTAAGAAGTACTGGAGGCAGGAAATTCATCTCCATGCAGGAACTGCAACATACAAGGCTAGTCTTCCCAGATGTGGACTTTTGTTCAGGCCCAACTTCTCCAAATATTGATTTAGCTATATCTGATCTCCCTCTGCTATTGCTACCAGCCACATTGTGAGTGTCCCGATCCATCAGGGAAGTCCCATTACGTCTAGGAAATGAATGTCTCATCGTGGAGATAAGCGGCTACATTAGTGAGAAGCTGAATTGAGGTAAATGTCTACAGCCCAGATGCCTCTGCATGTTAGACTCTGGCCATCAAGGGTTCCAACAGGAATGGCATCTCCTGTCACAGTCCTCCATCCCTGGTGATTGCACTGACTTCTTTTCTCATCTTTGAGCTCTTTATGCCTTTGCCTTATGCCGCAGTATCTCTTCATAAGATAGTTGCTTTTCTTGTTGAGGTTATTGGTTGTTTTTTCCATCTGTTTACTCAGTTGAGGATGGAAGAGATACATGTAGGTGGCATTGTCACTTTGTTTCCTTATCAATCTTACAGTTCCTCTGGGTGCTAGCAGTTCCATTAGTAGGATCTTAGTCTGAAAGGTCACATGGATAACAGCCTTTAATTCATGTTTTAAGGTGCAGAAGGCCTTTTTTCCTCTAGGGAAGTTCTGTTACTCCAACAGATATTCTCCTGCACTGACTCTGGAGATCTCTGACGGACCAGGGGACGCACTCTGAAGAGGGCTATAATGGACAGCCCTGCAGTGTCTGTCTCCTTTCCTTAAAATGAGTCCAGATATTAGCCCAACCTTATCAGGTCCTTCAGAGTCAGGGCTCTCCCAAATCTCCATCCTCAGCACACGCTCCCCCACCCCATTCCAGACACACTAGTGTTCTTCCTATCCTTTTTTACCTTAGAGCCTTTCATGTGAAATCTTAATTGTCTTGAGCACCAAAGAATGTCAGAAGGAAAAACATTCCCCCTCGCTTTTCACTCAGCTGGCTCTTTCTCGTTCTTAAGATCTGCTCGGAAACATCACCCCGTTGGAGAGCAGTCCTCTTGTCACCCTTTCTAAATGAGCCCTTCCATCTTGTTCTCAACCACAACACCTTGTTTTTGTCTTCATGGCATCTATCACAATTTGCAAGCACAGGCCTCCTATGCTACCCGATTTCTTCCTGTTCTAATTCTTGATGACAAAACTCAAAACCCAAATACATGTGAAAACTTTCCAGATATATCGCTTGCATCTAAACATTCCCATCTCACTATTCAAAAGGTAGAAATCCATTATATTCAGATAAAGTAATATCTCTCACTAAAAAACTCATGCATAGAATAGATTTGATATCAAAAGATACTTGTAGGTAACTGTTCTTATTTACTTTTTAATTCTCTCTCTCCACTGTGAGGGCAGGATTTATTTTATTTACTCTGGTATGCCCAGTGCTTTGCAAAATAAATGCATAAATACGTGGATGAATGCATGATACTTGCCCAGCATACACTTATTCTGCCATTCTATCTTTTCTCAGAGCTTTTCCTCATGTAATCCACAAGACTTGGTGGCACTGTGCTTACTGTCCTTCATTTATGGTGCGTTGATTTATCAATTTTAGTGTTGGTCACTTTGGTTTCTAAATGGATGTATTGAGATAGAAACTGATATATATATATATCATATAATATATAATATATATAATATATATCATATAATATATGATATATATAATATATAATATATATAATATATATGTAATAATATATATAAATATATATATTTATCTAGTATATATATATATACTAATATGGGTATATATATATATATACGCATATGGGTGGAGGTAAGTTCCCGGTTTCAAGATAAATTTAATGCACATTTATGTGAGCATTACCCATTTTTATGGTTAAAACATATTGCAGGGAGAACAGGAACTGGGGAGGACAGTGCTGAGGCAAATTCTTTTTACCCACTTTTGGAGGGACTGTTTTCTCTGCTGCCGAGTTTGATGCATGTGACATCTTATTCATCTTTCTCCTCCTACTCCATCAATATTTCATTTTAGTAGAAATTTTCCCTGGAATTTAGCATATGGTCTTCTCTTAACTTCGTAATACTGCCAGAATCTGGCTTTTTGTTTGTCGGAATGAACTAGAAAGGAAGCTCCTAAAACAGAGAGATGAGACACATCTAGTCAGCCACCGTGGCCGTCCCAAATCCCAACACTTAGGCCGGCATTTCATGGGGTCGGGCATGTCTTTAATTGTGACCTTGAAAATTATGTGTCTTTTCTTATTATTCAGCTGAACTTAAATATTATTTCCTAGAGCAAGAGTGAAAGAGGAGATGACATGATTCACTGCCAAGGGACACGGTCTGACCACACAGGTCAGAACTGACTTTCCATGGTGTGAAGGTCAAAATGCAGAGGGAGCTTGCACACAGCTGCAGAAAAGGGAATGCAAGCCAGCTGGCTTGTCCCAAGGATCCAGAAAGAGGCCAGTTGTTTTCCCTCATTAAAGTTTCTGGAGGCAGAGGTCAATTTGGGGTTTCCTTAGAAAACTGTGTTAGGTAGAAAAAAGAATCCAAACTTTTAGATCTCAGCAGGGAATGAATAGAGTCACAGTGAAGAATAGACTAAGCCCTGAGGGAACAGGACTCCTGGGGAGCTTTGTAGTCACGAAATGGTGTTCTGGAGTTACATCCAGACCCCAGAGCCCAAAAGCCATTCAGGCAGAAAGGCCAACTGTGAAAGCAAATGGCTTTTATTTGGGTAAACACGCAGTGTAGAGAAGTGTTGGGCGGAACTTACTAGATGCTTTTCCAAATAGCAGTGGTGGTGGAATGAGGCAGCCCTGCAAGTCTCCTCGTGTAACTTGGTGTGGGACATAGGGCTGTTTTACAAAGATTGGAAAATTTGGGGTCACTGAGGCTTTCCAAGAAATATTACAACATAGCTAGGAGCTGAGTAATGAGTCAGCCTCAGGAGAGAGAAGAGGAAAACAAAGATCGTGGATTGGTATCTACTTAATCATGAACAATTTTGAGAATTTTATGGTTCGAAGAAGATAATCTAAAGTAGTGAAGTCAGAATGTGCAAGTTTGGCTGTATAAAGGTCACCTGAGAAGAGCTTTTAAAAAATACAGATTTCCGGGTTCCATCTGGAATAAATGGGTCAGGGATTCCTTTACACTTCTTTGCATTTTCCCACCATTTTCCAACCCAACTTCTTACTACTGCATTCACCGTTTGACTCCCCTCCTTAAAAGCTTATCATGATGATTTCATTTCAGGCCACGATGCAATAAAATGGGCTCGACTTATGCTTTACTGTAAACAGCTAAAAAACACAACGGAATATATGAAATAACTATTTCCAGATATTGCATAACAGGTGTCAAAGAGCTAACCAAACAGATGAGCTGGGAAACCAAACAGATGAACTGAGCCTTATCAGAGTTGTGGTTTCCTGCTTGCACCCACATACTCTGGATGGTGGGACACAGGAGTGACTCCAAGCAGAGCATAGCTGTCTTGATGAGTTGCATTGAGTTCAGTTCTGTGAAGCTGAGGGGACTGGAAATTGTGGGGCTGAGTTTAGGATAGGAGGGAGCTAGACAGAAAAATAATCCCAGAAATGTCCACAGAGATCCCCCTTGGGCTTGCATATTGAGCCACCCATGAATAAGGTGAAATTCCATGAGCCCAGGCAAAGAAGGACCAGGATGCTGCAAGATGAGCAATTCCAAGCTCATACAGAGTGGGCACATATTGCAGATCTTAAACTAAAAGTGACAGACCTTGCTAATCCTTCGGGCATTCAGTAGAGACCTCACATGAATCACATTTTAGCAGTAGGATTAAATTATCCCTAGAGTAAAAGCTGCTCTAGACCCAACCTAGTAAAGCTTAAACATAAGCCTCAAAATATTCCAGCTATTGGGTAATTTAATCAGGAAAAATGTCCAACATTCTATTCAGAAAAAGTTCAAATTCTTAAACATATAATATTTGGAATGCCCAATATATAATAACAAATTACAAACCATGAAAAAAAAAAGAAAAAGAAAACCAGGAAAATGTGAACCATAACCAGGAGAAAAGTCAATATTTGATAAATAATTTAATAGTAAAATATCTAATCTGATCTCTAGTTCTTCTGAGTTAAATTTGATAATTTATGTGTTTTTTAAATTAATAAATTAAAAAATCATAATCTCCCATTTTAGATTAAAAAAACCTTATTGAAGTATAATTAATGTATATTATATTAGTTTCAAGTGTACAATATAATGATTCAGCAATTCTGTACATTTTTCAGTGCTCATCACAATAAGTGTGCTCTTAATCCCCTTTTCTATCGTTATGCTTTTCTAGGACTTTTACTTTTATCTACATTTCAAATGGCTACTAAATGTTTTACATATTTCATTTAGGCTTGTTTTCAATTTCCTCAGTACCGTAGATGCTTTCTTATATTTATTCTTAATATTGCCCAACTTTGTGTTTATTCTTATCCAATCTAGCCAGAGATTTTAATTATTTAAAAAGAAAAATTGTTTTGTTGCTTACCTCAATTCTTTTCCTTATTTAATTTCTGTTCTTTTTTTCCTTGTTTTAATTTTTTTCTACTTTGCTCTCATTTTCCTCTTAATTTGAATGTCACATTCATCTATTTTTGATCTAGAAAGTGAAATAAAAGTATGACCATGGAGAAATTTTTAAGCCAGTGTGTTCTAGAGACCAGAATTTCAACTATTTTGGATTTATCCACATAAATGAGTTACTACTCGTTTGTTCTCTAATGCTCACCTTAGTTTTTATAGATACATATACAAAGCTTTAAACAAATAGCACTATAATCATTTCTGGGTATGGCCAGAATAAAACTGCATCTCTGTGGTTCCATATTAGTTCTATAAGTGGAGAAAAAAATAAATTATTGTGACAAGATTTTTCTCTGGCTTGTATTTTCTTCTGATATATAGGCAATCAAAGATTTTTTCTTTAACCTAGCCAATGTTATTTTGCGGGAAATGGTGCAGAAAATTGGTCTAGTAATTAAATAAGATGGTTTGTGGTTGGCATAAAACTTTCTTTTCACAAAGTGTTATGAATAGTTGTGAAAGCACTCTCTTATTGGGGAAATCATCTTTTAAAATAACTTAGAATATGTCCTGATCCTTGAAGAGCTTTATGACTTCTGAATAATTAAAACATTAGGTTTTGACAGTTGAATAGACTGATCCTTGGTCCAGCTGATGGTATAATGCAGGGAGACAGGAAAAGGACGTTGTGCATCTAGCTGGTGTCTGGATCCACTTCTGTGGCAAAGCTCAGCAGGTGTTTGGAGGCTGCTACAAGTTCCAAATACTTCGGAAAAGGTTGGCTGCCAAATTAGAACTGAAAATGAACACGTGTAAGGAGGCAGAGACAACTAGGATTTATGCAAGTCTCAAGTTTGCCATTACATAAATGGTGTCCTGGCCAAAATACCCATGTACTAGCTGCATATACAAGAATCTTAATCCTTCATCCTTGTAGTGCTGGATTTCTTAACACGATTGCTCTTGATCATGTATTAAAAGCTTTAAAATGAAGCTCATAAGCTACACGCTGCTGATCTCAAAAATTAGAATTTTCCATAAGAAAATAAAACTGGCAGGCAGAGATTTGTGTAAAGCCACATGACTCACTAAGAAGATACGGATTTTAGAGGTATCTAGATAATACTAGTGTTTTTATCTCTGTCTGCCAAATCATCCTCTTTCTATATTTCAGTTTTCTCATCTCTAAAATGGAAGTAACTTTTTTTCAGTTTGACAAATCAATGCATAAACTGCTTTGCAAATGCCATACAAATATTAGCTAAGGGAAACAGATTATTTTCAAGATTATATTACTCCTCAACAGTGTATGTTTTCGGTTAAGTGGTACTGACAACTCAAAGCCAAAATCTCACAGAAAAGTTTTTTTTTTTTGCTGTGCTAATTCTTCAATAAATTTTTCTCTATGCAAGAAAGCTCTCTTCCTTTGTTCTGTGTCATCTTTTCCCAGTGTATCTTTTCTTCCTCTTTTTTCAGAAATATTTGTTTATTTATTTTAGAGAGAGAGTATGTGTGCACATGGGGGGAGGGGCAGATAGAGAGAGGGAATTGCAAGCAGACTCCCCACTTAGCACAGAGCCCAACACATAGCTCGAACTCATGACTCTGAAATAATGACCTGAGCTGAAATCAAGAGTTGGATGCTTAACTGATTGAGCCATGCAGGCATTCCACGTATGCCCTTCCTTTTAAAATCCTTCCTCTCCATCATACAGAGGTTCTTGTTACAGTATCTGTGCTTACTTAGGGACCCCAGGAAAATCTGTCGTGGATGTTTCATTGACTAAGACCAAAGATAAGATACTCAGCAATTTTACCTTCACCCAAATTTCTGCGTGCCTTTTGTTAATCTTTGTTCTGAAACACCACATTTGTGATTTGGTTTTATCTTCACATGCAATTCAAACAGCACTCATCACACTTGTAAATTTAGCTTACAAGCCAATGATGTCAAAATAAGACCATGGTGTTGTCACTCGCTTCATATTTTTCATCCAGCAAACAGAATATCCTCAAATTGATTTCCTAATCAAAGCAGAAGTAGAAGCTCTGACATTATGATCTTTCCAGGTCAAACATTTTTATATGACTTTCAATGGCAATATTTGACTTATTTTTTTAAAATTATGGAATGTAGAATAAATACCATAAAGACCAACATATTCTGAGAGATCTTGATGTGCTACTGATAACCAGATGGTATTTTTTTCCCCCAAAGCCTCCTATAATTTTGTACTTTCACAAACTGCATTTTTATAAAATGATGAAAAGGTCACATTCCAGTGTTTTCTTCTATCAAGATATCAATGACCCAAATAAAAGTTCAGATTTCAATCTTAAGGCCACAAGATATTTTCTTTTAAACAGCCTTGGAATAATGCATTTTGGCTTCAAGTCATATCCTGTGGGCAGAGTACTGGGTGAACATGCCACTTTTCATTGCCAGGAAGGACATTGATTCTATTCTAATTCAAGCAGTGATGAAGAACCTTTTGTGGACATCTGCATGGTGTAGCTTATGCCATGCTTCTCAAAGTGTAGTCCAAGTTCCGACAAGCTCAGCATCAGCTGGGAGCTTGTCAGAAATGCAGATGGCAACCCTGAACCCTAACCCCCTGAACCAGAACCTGCATGTTAACAAGACCCCTAGGACTCCTACACACATTCCAGTCTGACACTTACTTACTTAGAGGACGTGTTTGCAAGGGAGACACCACAGGAAATTCTCAGAAATTTGACAGTGGAAAAGGATGCTTTATAAAAGTTAAAAGTTATGAGATAGCTGGTGATGTAAACAATCATTGAATATGTGTTTTTCAGTTAATGTGACTCATTTTTAACCCCAAGGGTCCAGATTTCATATCTCCAGTTGGGCAAACAACCATACATATACCACTCAGGTGTTTCTTAACTCAAATCTTGGATAATTTACTTCCTAATTATTTACTTTTTCAAAAAAGGAGGCTGTGATAAACCCGAAAGAATAATATGATAGGAATGGAATTTATTCATTAACTAACAAAATTTTTTTGGAGCTCTTATTATGTGCCATGTCTAATGTTAAGCACTGAAAATGAAAAGGTGAATAAAATATGGACCTTGCACATATTAAACTCATAGTTTAGTTAGCAAGTCAGAAAAGTAAACAGATAGGGCATCTGGGTGGCTCAGTCAGTTAAGCACCTGCCTTCAGCTCAGGTCATGATCCCAGGGTCCTGGATCAAGCCCTGCATTGGAGTCCGTGCTCAGTGGGGAGTCTGCTTCTCCCTCTCCCTCTGTCCCTCACCACTCCACTCGTGCTCTTTCTCAAGTAAATAAATAAAATCTTTAAAAAAAAAAAGAAGTAAACAAATAATTAAAATATCGTTAAGCGTGCTTCTAAAGAGAATCACAGGTTCTTAATATGGGACCATGTAGGAAGGGCACTTATATAGGGCCACATCGGGATGGGGAGCTTGTTTGGGGGTGATCCACGGGAATAGGAGTTTTCAGTATTCACAGTGAAGACCACAAGGGCTTTAGAACTGTGATTATTTTAATTAATTAATTAGTTAATTAATTAATTTTTTTCTTTTTTTAAGAGAAAGAGCAGAGAGGAGGGGCAGAAGGAGAGGCAGAGAGAGAATACTAAACAGGCTCCATGATCAGTGTGGAGCCCAACCCCGAGCTCAATCCGACAGCCCCAAGATTATGACCTGAGCCTAAATCAAAAGTTGGATGCTTAACTGAGCCACCCAGGCACCCAAAAATTTTAAAAGAAAGAATCAAGCCACATTATTTGTTAAGTACCACTTTGTCTGGAGACAAAGGAATAGTGTATTTTTGAAAAAGTTGCCCCAGAATATAAAAGTATAATTGCCATATATTGAATTTGGTGCAGTTATAAAAACATTTTATAGGTCTCAGTCTAGAAAATTGGGAAGTAGGAAGGTGATTTTCTATGCAAAGAGAACACCTTAGTTAAAGGCGAGGGTTTTGAGAGAATATTCATTCATTATTTCAATCGTTGAATTAACACAATATTGATTGAGCTCCTACACATTAGGCATGGACAATCATCAGCAAAATAGTGTCTACTTTCATGAGGCTAATAGTAAGAGAGATGTACAGTACATTAGTAAATATATAACATGAATGCTGGTAGCCTGTGCTATAAATGTTTAAAAGGCCAAGAGAGTACAGTCATGAAGGAAGCAGCACTATTTTTTGAATGGGAGTCAGAGAAGGTCTCTAGAGAGGCAGTGACCTTGGAGCTGAGCAGGAAGTGCAGGGGCGGGACATAGAGAAATCCAGAGATAGAGTAAAATCTGAACTTGGAGTGTTGCAAAATGGCCTGGAGTGAAGTAATCAAGGTGGAGAGGGGCTGGATGAGAGAGCAAGGGTGTGATGGGGCGGGAGCTGCGGGTTGCATCACAACTGGCCTGGCTGGTCCTGGTAAAGACTTCAAATTCTTCTCTGAATGAGACAGGCAGCCAGGGGATGGTTGGAGCAAAGGAATGAAATATGTCATGTTCTAAAAGATTAACTGATTGCTATGTGAGGAACAGAATGTAGAGGGGTACATATGCAAGCAGCAAGACTCATGTGTGGTCAATAGGGCATGGAATTATACACCCCCAGTGCCATGGTGTGGTTGCATATGAGGTTCATTGGTAGGAAACATGGGCAGGGGGACATCAGAGTGCATGGTCTTGGGCTTCTTACTGCTCTGCAGAGAGGTCTGCTGAGGTGGAATATAGTTAGATCCATCATAGAAAGGATTCCGATAGAATGGCCCATGTCCTGTACGGCTCTACATGTTTATAGGGTAAGAGAGAGTGGCCGGTTGTAGTCAATTGTGTAGCAGTGAGAGTTTCCTGGATAACTAAATAACTTGTTAGAAAAGGTGATTCTTTGGGGGCTCCTGGGTGGCTCAGTCAGTTAAGCAGACCACTCTTGATAATGGTTCAGGTCATGATCTCAGGGTCTTGAGATTAAGCCCTGCATCTGTCTCCATTCCTGGAGACTGCTTAAGATTCTCTCTTCTTCTCCCTCTGCCCCTTCCCCACCGCTTGTGCATGTGTGCTTTATCTCTAAAAAAGAAAAAAAAAATTGATTCTTTGGAACTGTTTCTGGAATCACCCTATTTTGCACTGAGTTAACTCCGACCTGCTACTAAAACAGGAGAAATGTGCCTCCAGAACTATTTGTGTCTCTCCTCAACCAAACCTGAGTAGACTGTATATCCCATCCTGAACAGGTTGTGATTAAATCGCCAGCTTAATAATCTCCTTGGTCATTTCTTATATGCACAAATGGTTATAAATCTGGATTGTCAAAAAAGGGTTTCGAGGAGATCATAGTGAGACAAGGAAATTCCCCTACAAGCACATGATCGTCATGAATTTTACCTTCCTCTGAGATGAGGAAGTGTGGAGGGCTATAAAGTTTTGCAGTGACAGGTGGGAATATGTGTGGGTTAGAGTGGTCAAGTCATTCTAGGAGCTAAGATAGGGTAGTTGTCCTTGATGTTCACCTCCTTATGATATCAACAGATGTCTTTGCCTAGACTAGACAGGGAGATGTTATTGTTCTTAAATTAATCTAAATGCTTAATACAAAGAGATATTAATTTAATTTGTAAATTTTCTCTTCAAAGTGCTTAGCAAGCTCCTGTGCTCACTCCTAGGAGTGAGTCTGTCAGCTCAGGTCTAAGACCATTAACAAAAAAGGAAGTAGTGATTGGGATATCACCGCTTTATTGAGCCAAAATATTCCTGGAATGTGACAGTTAATCAGTTTCATTTTTTATTCCTAAATTTTTTTTTTTAAATCTCTAAGCCCCACAAGGAGATGAACAAATTGACAGAGATCAGGACTTCTGGAACCTATAGACTATGTAAAATTCTGAATTCTTACAAGAATTTAGAAAATCCTAAAGTAGGTAATCAAATCTGATCTTGACCAAGGTTTAAAGGTATAAAACCAGTGAAGCTGGCCATCAACTTCATGTCTCCATCTATGTCTTTTATACACAAATCCAAAGATTCATCCAGAATCTTTGAGAGGGTATTGTCTGATGAGAGAGGTATGTTTAGGTAGGAAAGGTAAGGAAAGATAAGACTTGGTTTAAGAGCAGGAAGAGATCAAGGTGCAAATTAGGGGGAGGAGGGAATTGAGAGATAGGCTCCACAAGGGACACCAATCTGAAACTGAGTCAGGAGAGAGAGAGGATAGTTTCATTTTCAATTTCAGATCCTCTACATCTTTGTCAGGCTTTTCTAAGAAGAATTTAAGAGAAGAAATTTTTAAATATCCATTTCTTTCAGAGGCCTCTTACGCCAGTCAAAATTATTGACCATTGAATATTTGGAATATTTGAGCCCTCAGATTCTAAGGCAACACACAAATAGTTTAACTAATTTATATCCCAACTCATCTGGAGTGGCTACTGACGATCAAAATTGTCCCCAGTAATTGCCAGAGATTACAAAGCTGAACAAATCTGGAAGTTTGTTGAGCAACTGGGGTTGTCTATATTCAAATGTTGAAAACAAGTAAGAGGAAAATCATCAGGCCCTGAGGATCTTGGCAAGTACACTCATATCCCATCGGTGAGAGCCTTGAGTAGTGCAAGAGATCAAAACAAATATTTTTCAGCAAAAACTATTAAGAGAAAAAAAATAAAACCTTAGATGACACTTCTACACAGGAAAATAGAGCACTTGTCTATCGAGAGTAAGACGTAAGCAATTTCCCTATCTCTGGTGTTCCAAGGCAAGGAAACTGTCTTTATCAAAGGGGCCTGAGCTGAGAATAGCAGATCTAGTCCTAATCTGCTCAGGGCACCAAAACCTGTGGAATAAAATAAACCAGTGCAGTGTTAATCACAAACTTTTATTTGGAATGCCAGCCATAAGAGAAGTCCAAAGGAGTGTTCTATCTTGGGGAAGAAGGGTAGAATTTACAAGTACAGAATTGGAGTCAGCTAGTTTTGGAAAGAGTTGGTCAAAACTTCTCGGAAGAGGGAGAAATTGTTCTTATGGATTAGCAGCCATGAATTGGGCATTGGAGTTCACCAAGAAGAGTGGTGCTATAGACTGAATTCCCCTCCCAAATTCACAAGTTGAAATCTAACCCACGATGGGTATTAGGAGGTGGGGCCTTTGGGAGGCGCTTGGATCATGAGGGTGGAGCTCTCATGAATGGGATTAGTGCCTTAAACAAGAGACCCCTCACCCCTTTAGCCACGTGACCACAGCAGGAAGACTGCCAGCTATGAACCAGGAAATAGGCCTCACCAGACACCAAATCTTCAGGTGCCTTGATCTTGGACTTGCCATATTAGAGAACTGTGAGAAATAAATCTCTGTTCCACCCATTCACTGTATTCAGTTATAGCAGCCAGAGCTAAGATAGGTAGGGATGGGGAGGAAAAACTGTAGGGGCTTAGCTCAAGTACAGGAAGGAATAGGCATGTGCTGTGATGAGCCCTGGGTGTTTTATGCAACTAATGAATTGTTGAACACCACATCAAAAACTAATGATGTACTACTATGTGTTGGCTAACTGAACCTAATAATAATAACAAAAAAAAAAGAAGAGATAGGGAGGAGCAGCTATGGAGGTGAAGGACATGTGAGGGCCACAGAGGAACATTTCTAGTTCTTCCAGATTTCTTACACTTTAAAAAATTGAAATGGTTATACAGCAACTTTCTATCAAACCTTCAAAGATCAGATAACTCCAGTATAGCAAACTATTTGAACGCATAGGAAAAGAAAAAACATTTTCTTTGCACAGAGAATAAAGCATAGATATCCAAACATGATAAAGAATGCAGAGAGGACAATGCTAGACTAATCCTATCTAGCTAAGCTAATCTAATATAAATATATATGGTTTATTTACTTGACAACTTTTTAGACAAAATATAATAATGCATCTGGGATTTGGAAAATGTAGAAGTTTAGTTATGACACTAAGAGCAAAGAAGACAGTTAACGATTTTATTTGTAAGTAATCTCTATACCCAACATGGGGCTCGAACTTACAACCTGAGATCAAGAGTTGCATGCTCTTCTGAGCCAGCCAGGCACCCCAGCAGGTGGTTTTACATTACAGTATTTTACATCAAATGGAGTTACATTACTGTCATGTGTTTTCATCACTCGTGAGTCACACATTTTATCTAAAAAAAAAAAGGAAAAAATCACATGACTAGATAAAGCTAAAACATGAATAGACAACATAAAAGGGCATACTAAAATAATTGCTCTATTTACCTAAAAGAAGACATAAAAGATGGAACAGGGAAATAAAGACCAAGTAACTTAAATACAACCATAAATGCCTAAACAACACGAGTAAATACAAAAGATTTTTCAGTATGGAAAAAAAAAAATCCAAGTGTGAGTTGTTTACAAGAAAGCCACATTTAAATGCAGTGGCACAGAAAGGCTGAAAGTAAAAAGTTAAGAGAGATACCACAGCAAAACTCAACATAATAAAGCTGGTATGGGTATATTAGTATTAGTAAGTCGTGTGCTTCTAGGAAGTACGCTAGAGAAAAGGAGAGGTACTTCACAGTGGTAGAAATGTGAAATCAGCAGTAGGGTATAATGTTAATATTGTAGCTGGCAACATAACTTCGAAATATATGAAGCAAAAATAAATCAAAATAAATGGATAAATATACAAATCCACAAATGTACTTGAGATTTTCCTACTTCTTTACCAATATTGAATAGAATTAATTGATAAGAAATTAGTAGAGATATAAAATATTTGAACAACACTATCAAACAACTTTATCTAATCAACTTTATCAAGGTTTGATGAACTTTATCAAACTTTATCAAACAACTTTATCTAAATGACAAAGATATAATGCCATGACCACAATTCCAGAATTCTTTTCCAGTGCACGAAAAACCAATATATTCTATAGGCTGGGCCATATAATAATCCTCATTAATTACCAAGGCACCAAAATCAAACAGAGAATGTTATTGAGTCACAGTGCAAATAAATTAGATAACAATTTAACAGAAATTTACGTGAAAATTCTAAAATATTTGAAAATTAAACAACACATTCCTAGCTAACCTAAAGTTTAAAAAAAAAAAAAAGGAAATTAAAATACCTAAACTAGGAGTTAAAATTAAAATACAATGCATCAAAAAAAAAAAGTAAAATAAAATACAATGCATCAAAGGCTGATAACAATAGGGAAAAAATCCACAAAACAAAAAATTTGGTTTTTAGAAAATCTAGCAAAACTGATCAATGCCTCTCTAGCTTGATTAAGAAATAGAAAACAGGAATTAGAGTATCAATAGTAAAATGGAAAACATTATAACATAATCTATAAGCAATGAAAGGATATAAAAATTATTTAAAACTTTATGCCAATAAACACAACAACTTCGATGAAGTGGGCAAATAAATTCCTTGAAAAACTCAAATTACCAAAACTCATAGAAGAGAACATAGGAAATCTGAAGTCAGTATCTGCTAAAGAAGTTGAATCCATAGTTTAAAAACCATCCCCAAAGAAAACTCCAAGCCCCAATGGCTTCACCTGTGAATTCTAGCAAACATTTAGGTAAAAAATAATAACAATCTTATATCAACCTTAAAAGAAAAAAATAATATATTTATTTGGCTTCAACAAAATTTAAAGGTCATGCTCATTAAAAGACACAAATAAAATGAACAGGCATGCCACAGACTGCAGAATGTTCTTTATGGAACATCTACCTGACAGAGGCATCCTGAATTTGGGACACCTAGGAAATGGCTGACAGAATTCATCTGGGGATGGAGTCTTCCTGGGGCAAGATTTTCAGCAGCTTCTTATCGGGTTAAACATGTCTTTACCATGCAAATCAGAAATTCCATTTCTATGTATTTATGGGAGAAAAATGAATACATAGCCCCACATACACACACAAATTGTGTACAGGATTATTCATAACATCATTAAAAAAAAAAGTCTCAAATTGGGAGCAAATGAACAACAAATGTCCAGAAAGAGAATAGATACCCAAATGGCGGCCTATTCATAGAATGAAACTCAACTCAGGAATAAAAAGGAATAATCTTACTGACATACAGAACAGCAAGGATGAAACACGAGACTCCACAATGAGCCTAAAAAGCCCGACACGTGAAAGTAAATAGTGCAAGAGTCCATTTATCTGAAGTCTAGAAACAGACAAGTCTAGTCTCTGGTGCTGGAAAACACTACAGTGACAGCCTAGGGCGAGGCGGGGGTTACTGGCAAAGGAGCAGGAAAGAACTTCCTGGGTTGATGGAAGTGTCCATTGCCTTATATTGGTTGATAGGTAGATAGACAAATAACAACATGATATAATCCACATGCAGAATACAGAGTTGTCAAACTTCTGTTTGTATTGCAGCTAATATGTTCTGAGACTTTTAATTTTACTCTCTTTACCCAGTGAGATGCATACTGTGAATCATCTCGAGTTAATAGCTCCCTCCAAAGACTGCCTCTGAGGTAAAGTCCAATGAGGTGCCTGTCACTTCCTGAAGGACCACATCCAAACACCTCAGCTGGAATGCAGGCAGGGGTATCACACACAGGTTCTGTCCACTGACATGGACTCCAGTGAGAACCTGTGTTTTAAGTGGCCATTTTAAGTTCTGAAAGATTGGCACGAGTGGGGCCATCATTTGAAGACTCCAGGAAGAAGGGTTTCGAAAAGTTATGAGAAAGTAAGTGTATTTCTTTTCATTTAGTCTGCTGTTTTTTAGTTTTTCCTTCCCTGAAATGTTATCACCAAACCTCAAGGAGGAGCTATCATCACACAGTTTCTCATTGGCCCTTCTGTTTTGTGAACAAAAACCTGTAAGCTGCTTCTTTGATTCATTCCTCAAATTACACTAATTATTTCATTGACTGGATAGGTCAGTGGTCAGTGAATCACACAAAACATTTTCTACCATGACCCGATACTACTTTTCTTTCCCCTTATACGAAAACTTCTTGGCTGTGTGAGGAACTTTGCTATTTTCTAAACCATCTTAACTCCTTTTTAAAAATGCTGATAGGACATTAAATTGTTCTCCATTTGAACAACATGCTCTAAGGCTTTACTATCCAATATGGCGCCCAGTAGTCAAACATGGCTACTGACATTTAAATTTAAATTTATTACAATTAAATAAAACTAAAAATTCAGTTCTGTAGCAGCCCTGTGTGCATCCAAATCCTCAGCGGCCACATGTGGCTGGCAGTTACTGTATTAGAAAGTGAACACATAGTATATCTTTGTCATCACAGAAATTCTTATCCAAGAGTTTCCTCTAAATAACCATAGTTATGTATTCACTTTTGAAGGATAAGACAGAACATATTGATCATAATGATAATTCAGACAGAAAGCAAAGTCCCTGGTTGGAGAATCATTTTTCCTATGCTGTACTTACTTGCTACTGTGGAACAACAAACATTTTTGCTGACTTTTAAGATATCTCTATGTTTAAGGTTTCCCTATCGTTTATGGTACTGTACACACACAAATGTAACTGCAGGAGCATTCTGAGCAGCAGAAGCCAGATTCTGTGGTCAGACAGAACTTCCTCTGTGACTCAATAGTGCAGAATTCATGGGCTTGGTGAAGTCTCTTAATAGTAAGACAAAATTGGCTTAAATGTCCAAATGTAGTAATTCTTAAAGGGTGAGGTTCCAATACTTAAATTTGTTTGTTTTTTTTTTTAAGTAAAAGGAGTAGTTATTAAAAGGGGAGAGGGATGTGGGGCATCTGTTCTTTTAACGAGCTCCAGATAATTCTTATCTGCCATGTGGTTTAACCACCACTGATAAGGTATATTTATGTGTCAGAGTATATTAAAGTGATTTTAAAACAAAAGTTCTGTAGCTTTTCACGTTAAAGGGAATGCTTCTCCCCTATTCCTTATGTTCCCTGAAGGGGAGGAAACTTCTATTCCTTTGGAGGATAATGAATGGGAGGAACATGTCTGTTCTCTTTCTTTTTACTCCCTTTCTGTTTCTCCCTGTGGGAGGAGGAATGACTTTTCTGATAGATCACACTGGAAATAAAAAAAAAAATCAGCTCATACATCTCAGCCCTATAGGATTTTCGATGGCTCTGCAAGAGGCTGGGCTCTATAGATAGTTATTCTGGGATGATCAGTCCAGGAATTTCGTAAGAGCATGTCAGGGAACCCCGTTGTAACCAACATATGAAATGCATTCTCCAATTCAGCCTGATCAACAATAGGGATCCTAACTTCCTCCTCATCCAGTTGGTCCCAAACCCAGGAGCCTGACTCTGTCAAGCCCTAACTGACATTGCAGCAGGGATCCTGAATCAAATCCAGATCAACTGCTTGGAAGGGCAGTATGCTCGTAGTTTGTCTATTTTATATCTACCCCTGTGCACACACACACCACCACCATTTTGATACACCATTGCTTCTTACATATAAAAATGTTTTTCCCTTCCTTACTCCTTGAATTAAAGAAATGTGCTTGAGAGATGGAAGTGTGTACCCTATGATAAAGGGAGAGGCCATTCTTTGGAGTGTGGAATGGCTGTCAGTGGGGAGTTGTGAAGACATCTCCCTACATAGCCCTGGGACAGACACTCATTTCGTTCATCATGGAAAGAGGTGTTTGTCTCTCCTCAGCTCTCATGTGATGGAGTGGGCTTGTCATGTTGCTTGAGAGTATTTTCCCTATTTTTTTTTCTTTTGTAAGAGAATATTCAAAAGTAGTACAAATGTGGGAGGAGCTTACTGGTAAGTTCATTTGGCCTGTTGGAATCCTCTATCATCAAATGACATCCAAAGGTAGTATGATTATTTTTCTTTGTTCAAATGTATGTTGGCCTTTATAAAGTATGTGTTTATTTTTATGAGTAGGATGAGGTAGATACAGAGAAGAGAGAGTACACCAGGTTGCTTTAGAAAAAGGAAGAGCCATTATAAGAACACAAAAGACTGATGAGCCCTTTTTAATCATACACAATAATTATATAGAATGACACTAGGTTTTAAGATGATAGATGAGACAACTATCTCAAGATAATAGCCAACTATTCAGCCTCAACTTTTTAATCCTGGAAAGTGAAATGTCTGGATGCTTCTGCCAGTTATAAAGTGGTGGCAATGAGTCACAATCACCAAATACCAAAATAAGGAGGGGCATCCTATGACCAGGATGTGATGGACAAGGGGGTGGAGAGGGAGGAGTCGGCAAGAACACGGAGGCCAAGAAGGCACAGAAGAAACCTGCATATTGTGTATTAACTACATTCCCCTTGCGAAATCCAGAGTTGTTTTGATGGCAACCTGTTTAAGTACGAAACAAGTACGCATAAATGAAAACCCAAGCTATTTCCACCTGCTAGTAGTAATGAACTTGTGCCGAGTTAGTGAGCACAACTTGTGTGAAAGTCTTCAGAGGACCCCACCATCCATGAGGCCCAATATTGCCACTCTATGGATATTACCTTTGGAAGAGAATTTCTATTTTAAGAGAGACTAAACCTCTATTCCAAAAGAGACCCAAACTAGGAACACTGACTTCTATTCTGAGACCCATGATTGGAGAAGTTTATAAGTCAACAGGAGTTCATTTGGAAGAGAGCAGATAGGATGCTAAGGGAATTCAAAATTACATTTTCTCAAGGATCTCAGTGTATTTTGCCTGCAGAGAAGACTCATGAGGTATACAAGAGTTGTCTTCAAATATTTGAAGAACTGTCAAACGAAAGAGAGACTAGATTTGTCTTCTCTGGTCCTGGCAGGGAAACTAATACTTTGGTGGAAATTATAAGGAAGTAGGTTTCAAATTGTATCAGGAGCGATTTTTCTGGTGGTTAGTTCTAGACTCATTGGAACAGCATTCAGCACTGATGAACGTGTTTACAACCTTCATATTTGGCTTTAATAAATTCACTTCTCGATTATTCTTATGGACTGTTCCTTCCATTGGTCACAACAAGAGTTTACTCATGGAGCAGTCTGATTTTGTAACTTCTCACAACACCATACAATGAAGTTCTAGATACTTACCAAAGTGGATTAAGTGGGGATCTGACATCAAATATTATTTTTTTATCACTAAGGCAGGAGACTGGTACCACACCAGTAGACTTCCAGCATACAGTGAAAAATGCAGAAATTTTTAGAATGTCAAAGGCTCCTTTCTTCTATTCCTCTTCCTGGAGTGATATTCTTTGTATCTGAGACCTTAAATAAACTTTCAGTTAAAAACCTAAATCCAGAATAGTGTTTTAATAAAAGTTTAACATTGGGTAATTGTTAAAACCATGTGTGTTAAAGTTTTTTCCGAGTGTGAAAATGTGTTTTCAAATGTTAATTAATTCAACTTACCAGGAATTCTGACCAAAAAGATGCCATAATGGACAAAAACATCTCTCTTTCCACTTTATCTCCCCACCAAAGGTTTTCCTTTGGGAAATACTGAAAAAGCTGATTTTATCAATCATCACTCATTCTTTTGGCAGGGCTGTTCTGGTGTTAAATTCACATTGTGAATATTTTTAACAGCAGCCCAAAGCAAGAGAGTCCAAATGTTTACATGGCAGTACTGGAGGTAATGTTCAATGTTCAGGAGGTAAAGACAATGTTCAGGAGGTAAACATAATTCTTCTCATCTCTCATGCCCTCTGCAAAAGTTTATCAGATGAGAGCCAAAGACTTGAACCAAGACCTTGTGTACTTTTTCCTTTTCACCAAGAAGAGTCAGTGTATAGCAGCAGAAAGTTTTACAAAGCTTACCTGATTTCTGATTCAGATTCAGATTTCTGATTCAGAAACCCATTATAAAAAAAAAAAAGACATCTATCAATCTGCTCTGAATAAGGTCACCACAGAACCTTGAAAAGAAGGAGATGTTGGGTGCACAGATTAGACTTTAAATCAAAAACTTCTTCTAGGAAATCATGGAATATGTCCATATGTACACTTAGAATATGTACTCAGCTTAAACTTAGTTATCATACAGTTGCAAGTCATAGCTACATGATGCATATACATGTTATAAATAATTCCGCATGTCTATTCTAGTCAGAGACCTAATATATGCAGTAATTTTGAGTCCAATTTAAAAAAATCAATGCCAGAAGTAGCTTGAGGGTTTTTTTTTTCCATTTTCAAGCTCAATGCCTTCTGCCTTCACTGACATCCTTTCCCTCACCTTCTCCCCACACCAAAATCTCAAAAAATAATCCAACTTGAAAAAAATTCTGTAGGGATTATATTAAGGCAAAGATATAAAATGCTGAGTAAAGTTGAATTAGCATCTAACACACAGTAGCCATAAAATAATTTTACATTTTTTTTAAACATTAAGAGGTATCTAAGGCCAACAAGAAATTTGTATTAGGTCACCTGGATAAAAAGGAATATTTTCTATTTAGGAATGTCTTTGGATCAGCTACACTTAAATAATAATAAAAAATAATAAAAATAAAGTAAGAATGAGAAATTCTAAAAAAAAAAGTAGTCTTTGTGCTTGGGCTTCTGAAAAATAATCTTGTAAAGTTGTTGTTTGTACTCTAAAAACCCAAAGTTGTCTGTAGTTTCATGACTTATGAAATAATTTTCTCTATTATTAGACAATGTCTTATTGTACTAATGATCTCATAATTCAACAATATTATACCCATTACTTTTTAAATCTCCGATTGAAAAATTATGAATTCAAACTTTAGAAATGGTTCAAATCTAATGAATGCAGTTTTTAGCCACCTCTAATATAGATCTGAAGCATTTCGTTCTAAAACCCATTTGAATTCTATATTAGAAGTAATTTGTTTTCATTTCCACTAACATTTTAGATTTTAAAAATTTACACAAGAGTTGAAAATTGTCTTTTATAATTTTAAAACATCAATAAAATTCATGAATATCAAATAGAGTCATAACCCAAAGGATATCTAATGAATACAGTTTAGGGCATTCTGTTTTGGCCTCTGAAAAGTAGGCTCCCATCACTGATATAAAACAATATTAAACTATGATTCAGCAATGACCCCAAACAGGACAGCTTAAAAGAAGCATTGGAGAACATAAGCATTCTATTTAATATCTTAATGATCTGTGTCATTTTTCAACTCATAGGACCTGGTCTCTTTTAGGTTCCTCATATATTCATATCTCACCCATCCAGCTACCAAATCTTCTCTTGATAAAAGATCTATAATAAATTTCTATCAACTAAGATGCATATTTTATTTTAAAAGCACATCTGGAGTGGCGTATTCCTCTGGATTTAAAAATATTTAAAAACCTGGAATTTCCACTTATTAGCTAGGCCACTACATCTTCAGATTATTGAAGGGACTCACTGAACTTAGAGCCTACTCAATACCAGGCTGTAATAATGCAAAGAATGCTATAAAACAATAGTGAGCTACTTTTAATACCAGGCATTTTGTTTCATCAGGTTAATTTAATTGTACAAACCATTCTGATCCATTGTCAGCCCCTGATGTGGTAAGCATGTTCTTGATGAGTGGTAAAGTAGATGATAAGTTCACTGTGCGTGAAGTTTTGTGACCCATTACTGTTGAGCATTTGCAGGGCAATAGTTTCCTTGATTGAGTGACATCTAAACAGGACGCCTCAAAATTTGTTTTAATTTTGATGATATGTAATACATTTTCTACTATTACAGGAAATGCAAGTCCAAATTCAGAGTAAATGTCTATCCCAGTAAAGCCCCTCAGTACCCTTCTAGGCACATAAGCAATGGGCCAATGTAATCCACTTGCAACCTATGAGTGGGTTTGGATCCTCCAGATATGCAGCCCATGGTGTCCTTCAGTCTTCGATGTCCCTCCATGATGTCTCCAAAGAATGGGTGATGGCATCTACTTGTTGGTTCCAGTTCTCTTTTTAATTCTCTCTTCCCATTCTATTATGTGTCCCATAACATGGGTGCTTATTACTCATTACCTAAGGCTTATGTTTCAGGACATATTATCAGTCCTTTGGCTATGGCTCGATAATTGGCATTCTATTGGGTATATTTATCTCTTCTGTTTTCAGTCAGAATGTGACCATCAGTCAACCACGATGTAGCTACCCTCCACGTCAAGTGTTAATCTTCTACCCTTGAGCTACCATCAATAAACCATGCTTGGTTTTTTTTCATACTTTGATAGTTGGCAAAAAGTAGCTTTCCATTTGCCCATGAGATTAGGTGGATCAGAAAGATTTAAGGCAGGATTTTAAAGTGTAGTTACCACTGCTTATGTATATAGCAAATACCTCATGTGGTTATCTCATGTGTGTGTATGTTCCTGAATATACTAATCTACCAGTACAGTACCATTTAATGAGGAAATCTTTTTGTATCACCCTCCTTTTTGAAGTATCATTCTGTCATAACCCATGACTGAATCAGTATTTCAAGTCTCAAAAGATTTTTATGCTTTTAGGTAAAAAAAAATACAGTTTCAATTAAGGCTCAATAGTAGGCCAATAATTATCTCTTGAAGGGCATATAATTGGTAGATGTCTTAGGCAACTTCATAATCTGAAATCCTAGTGGCCATTGCTGACTAATAGTCAAGGACATGCCAGTACATGCACGTGGGCGTTGTTGACACTGGTAATGTCATCTAAACACGGGTATTTGAAGCCCTCAGTGTGATTATTGAGCTCTTCAGAGTTCTAATAAAGACTAGCCATTCAGAACACCATGTAATTAAGTTTTCTTCTGTGTGACTTTATGAATGAAGGTGAGCAAATTCATTAAATGTGGGAAATGACACCACAGCAGCCAATTAAGTTTTGATTCCAATTTTGGACCTAGAAGGTAAAACAATTTAATGTTGGTTTTGGGGTGAAATGTGTCTAGTGGCTCCAGTCCAAGTTATTCCTAAGAATTTCTTCGTCTGTGTTGGAACTTTTTTGTTTTGTTTTAAAACAGGAGTAATCATCCATCCCCATGGTGCTCACATAATTAAATAGAACTATTTTTCAGTTTTAGCTTGATCTTTAGATCCAAACATTATATTGTCAATATAACAATTGATAATGCTTTCCAGTTGCTTCTAACCTAAGTCTCTTTTCACTAAGTTATACAATAAAAAGGGAATTTTAAATACAGTTGTGGGATAATAGTAAACTTGTATTGGTGTTTATTCCACTTAATGGAAATACGTATTGACTTTTTACCAAAATAAGAATTGTAAAGAAATAATTTGCTGAATTGATCACCAAAGAGCATTCTCTCTTAGCTTGTGGGATGGCTTGGATTGTTACTCTGTCAAGTACAGCTGGGGGCACCACTTTGTATAGTTTTCTGTAATCCACTATTAACCTCCAGAATCACCAGTTTTCTTCCAGATCATGGGAGAATATTAAACACAGAATCTGTACATACTAGTTCAACTGTACTTAATATATTTGAAATTAGAACTGAAATCCTTTTATAGCCCTAGATATTCTATATATGAAACTAACTACTTGAGTTGGCTTCGGTAGTTCCCATCACATGACATCTGTACCAATAACACATGCAAGGCAGGGTGATTCAACTATCACACCTAACTTCTCTTCACAAATTCTCATTTACAGTCACAATTTCACTTTTAAATCTTCCACTCATATGAATATATTTCCCTAGTTTAATCACATTGGTCTTTAATTTGTTATTGGAAGCTTTATTATACAGTACATTGTACATCACTGTCTAACAGACACACTAAAGTTTCTTTATTAACTCTAGGTAATTAAACCACCCCACAGTGAAGGTCTCTGGTCCCCACTGCGAGTTTGTGCTAGGGAATCATGGTCTTTGCTACTCAAAATTGTAGCCCAATTCTCCATCTTATACCATCTGGTTCTAAAGGGATTATGCATTCTGCATATTTCCTTCAGGTTTTTAAAATTCATCAAAGCTTGGATAAATCCAGTTGATATGCCACAGTCCCCTAGTGCCTGAGAAGTCGACTCAGTATTTAGTAGTGGTCCATCAATATCTTGGTAGGCACCCTATCCATATCCTAGGGAGGATATTCATTACATCTATATTAACTATCTAAAGATTTCACTCCAATGTATTCTACCCAGTATGTTGTTTCTTGTTTAAAAATTTGTCATTCCTTCTGTTCTGAAAACTTGAGTCTTTTGCTCATAAGTCTGTCCCATTTTCATAACTGAACTGACAAGACTATAAAAGCTTCCTTCACATAAGTTTTCCCTCTCAAGTAAGGTAACCTTTGGAGCCAACACCACACGAGAGAAGTACCCTTTTATTACAACATTATTACAATCGGAGTGAAAGCATAAAATTATGTGAATGTTTATCATCTTCATATAGCTAATCCAATGTGGCTTACATTGTCAACATATTAACATCCTCAGTGAGTGATGCTATTTTATAATCAACATGAAGGAGGAGAAGGGAAATTTTATTTCATGCTGAGGATTTCTTGAATTCCTGTTTTAATCCAGGTAAAGCAAATTGGGGGTAGGACTGGAGGGATTTGTATTCACATGCAATAATGTAAAAGTAAACACCAACGGAGAGTCTTATAGACTCGATTTTTATATTTCCTTCAGATTTTTTGAATGGATGAAGGCTAGAATAATTTGACACCAACATCATCTCCTATCCATCGTGCTCAGAGACAATAAAATAGGAAATATGATACATAAAACCAATGCCATTAAGATTCTTTTGGGAGCTGCCTACATCTGTCCATAAAATTAGTCACCTTCTTGATAGGATATCCTCTAGTTTACTAGTCTTCTGTTTGAAAGTTTCACTTTTATAGTTGTTTCAGTAATGAGGGGTTAAATAAGGGTCAGAACTGTGGGTCACTGGCATTATTCAGTCTCTTGATGGGACCATTTCTTGGTTTCTAACCCAAGCGACAACCAGTTGAAATTTGATTCTGAAGCTTGGATTGCTCTGAAAGTGATTCTGTATTGACTAATCACTGATGATTTATCCTCAGATTATGTTTTATTCCTTATCCACTTGCCTATTTCCCCCTCAGGATATATTACCTCTAAATTCCACTGAAGAGACATTCTAGTTAATTATCTCAACACTAATATGACCTCAAAATAGGACTGGCTCAGGAATCAGCTTTGCACCAAATGTTCTCTATCCTTCTCTCCTTATCTTCCTTACTCCAGAGCAAAGCTTTAGTCATATGACTCAAATATGGAACCATTTCAATAATACAATGTCAACTGTACTAACATGCTCTTTTTGGGTTGTTGAAAAGACACAAAACTCCACAAAGTAGATTCCCAGGAGCCTTTAATAACGACAGAGGATATGATCAGCAGGAGAAAGAAGTCACAATAAATCCTCAGGGAAGTCCAAGGCATCTCAGCATGGCTTCCAAATTTCTCTCTCAGTCATGCAGAATATGCTTTGTCTTTAGATGATGAGCTGCCAAGCCACACACACAGTGACTTGGTCTCAGGAAAACTATGGTTTCATCCAAGGAGATTTTATTTGTATATAACCAAGGAGGAAGTGTGTGCGTGTGTGTGTGTGTGTGTGTGTACACCACTCTTACTCATATGTTTCTGAATCCTAGCATGAAAACACACTAATCATTAGACAGTACATTTCATTCTGGTGTGGACATAAGTTAGGACTATAGTTCCGGGAGTCTCCCAGAGATAAGCACAGGTTAGAAATAGACTAGCTGAGATTAACTGTGTAATTACACACTAGCTTTGTGACCTATGGCAAATTGCCCAGGTTCATTGTGACTCAATTTCCTCTTATACAAAAAAATTAATACATAAAAATAATATCATATTGTACCTATATGCAGTAAAACACATAAATTGCTACATTCAGTGTTGGGCAAATAGTAAACAAACTAAAAAAAGTGGTGCTCTATTATGTGTGCTTTGCCATGATCAAAGCAGTATGTTTGGTTGGTGGTGTCACAATTCAACACAGTGAGGCCTCACACTCCCTCACAGAGATCAATCTGTGAAGTCAGGGAGAAAATATAGAAGTCTCACCTGGTATCACCAGTCTATCCCTTTCTGTTCCCTGGTTTTTCCTAATTTTGATTTTATTCTTTTGCTGAATTTAATCTCCTGTGTACCCAGAACTCTTCTTGCCACAGGGCTGGAACTTTGTGGAGAGAAAAGATACACGTGGGTATACGGGTAGCTCTGTTTAAAACAAGAGATTCGGATCAAAAATAATATAGAATTTCCCTTACTTGGAAATAAGAGACACTATCTAAGGCCTACCTTCCAAAGGTAATCAAATTTGACGTTTTTACAAGACGTATAGGCAAGGATAATTTCTAAGACCCACTCCATTTATTTGTTCATAATTCATGTTGAATTATAAACAAATGCTATTTGGCCATAAAATAGTATATACCTAGTCTCAGTATCCTCTCCCTCCTCCTGTTTTTCAGGGGGGGCCATAGTCCTCACTTAAATTAGAGGGAAGTCTTATGAATGGATGGCTTGGGGGACTTTGTGAGCTAATAGTCTCCATGTGAAATGGGGGCAAGCTAACTGAGCTTCCTTCCATGACAAGCATGGCAGACCAAACCACACATAAGCAACATGATGAAGGAAAACTGGACTAGTTTTAAACATTTAGAGCAATTATCTTCAGAAAGTTATTGCTGTGAACCCCCTTTCTGACATGAAACCTTACATAAAGCCCCAACATGTAAAACATGCGCCTGGGTGGCTCAGTTGGTTACACGCCTGACTCTTGATTTTGGCTCAGATAAGATCTCGGGGTTGTGAGATCGAGCCCTCGGTTGGGCTCCATGCTCAGCAGGGAGTCTGCTTGAGATTCTCTCCCTCTGCCCCTCTCCCCACTCATGTGCTCTCTCTGTCTCTCTCAAAAATAAATAAATAATCTTAAAAACAAAAACAACAACAAAAAAACAAGAAAAGAAAACATATACAAATGAAATGCTCTCATTAACTCAGGGATGGGAGGCTTGGTGTATTGGCTGCTCAAAGCTCACCCCCATTCAGGGCTTTAATTTGGAAAAGGTTAGAATGAAAGCTGTCCTGTGGAGTCAAATTCTCATAGAAAGGAAATAGGGATAATAGTAATGTCATATTATTGTATGTCCTGCTCTCATGCATAGAGCCACAAGGAAACCCAACAGTCACAGTCTGGAGGTCACAAGCTCGCACACCTTGAATGTCACATGTGTATTATAAACATGTCCCACTGTGAAGGGCAGAACCTGGTCCCCAGGGGTGAGTCCCAACTCATTTTTGTGACCCTAACCCAGCAGCTTAAATCTTAGTTTAAGATCCATCTCTTTGCTGAGAAGACAAAGAAACAGAACTCCAGAGAAACTGAATAGTATATTTAAAATCTCTCATGCCCAAAACCACTTCTAACTCCTTCATCTCATGACTAGAGAAAGAGATTGCAAATGGCTGTTGGAGAAGAAATATTTGAAAAAAACATATTTTCTTTTTTCAATCTGTTGGAGACTCAATATCTGCCAAATAAAGAAGAAATGCCTCTAGAAAAATGTTGTTAAGCCTGTCAGAGAAATGACTTCCCATGTTCTCTTCTAGGATCTTTATGGTTTCAGGTCTCACATTTAGGTATTTAATCCATTTTGAGTTTATTTTTGTTTATGGTATTTTTTTTTAAAGATTTTATTTATTTATTTGACAGAGAGAGAGAGAGATCGCAAGTAGGCAGAGAGGCAGGCAGAGGGAGAGGGGGAAGCAGACTCCCCGCTGAGCAGAGAGCCCAATGCGGGACTCGATCCCAGGACCCTGAGACCATGACCTGAGCTGAAGGCAGAGGCTTAGCCCACTGAGCCACTCAGGCGCCCTATTTTTGTTTATGGTATTAAAGGTTGGTCCGGTTTCATTCTTTTGCATGTAGCTGTCCAGTTGTCCCAGCACCTTTTATTAAAGAGACTGTCTTTTCCTCATTGTATATTCTTGCCTCTTTTGTCATAAAATAATTGGCTATAGACTCATAGGTTTATTTTTGGGCTTTCTATTCCTTTCTGTTGATATATATGTCTATTTTTATGCTGGTACCAGACTGTTTTAATTACTATAGCTTTGTAGTATAGTTTGAAATCTGGAATTGTGGTACTTCTAGCTTTGTTCTTTTTCAAGATTACTTTGGCTATTTGGAGTCTTTTGTGATATATACAAATTTTAGTATTATTTGTTCTAGTTTTGTGAAAAATGTTGTGGTATTTTGATAGGGATTGCTTTGAATCTGTAGATTGCTTTGGGTAGAATGGACATTTTAACAATATGAGTTCTTCCAATGAACATAGGATCTTTTCCCATTTATTTGTGTCATTCATTTTCTTTCATCAGTGTTTTATTGTTTTCAGAGTACAGGTTTTTCACCTCTTTGGTTACGTTTATTCCTAAGTATTTTATTCTTTCTGGTGTAATAGAATGGCTGAAATAAAAAAGATAAAAAATAACAAGTTCTGGCAAGGATGTGTATAAAAAGGAACCGTCATGCACTGTTGGTGGGACTGTAAACTGGAGCAGCCATTCTGGAAAACAGTATGGAAGCTCCTCAAAAAAATTAAAAATAGAAATACCATATGATCCAATAATTCTACTATTGGATATTTTCCCATAGAAAATGAAAACAGTAATTCAAAACGATATATGCACTCCTATGTGTATTGCAACATTATTTATAATAGCCAAGATATGGAAACAACCTAAGTGTCCATCATTAATAGACCAATGGATAAGAAAATGTGGGGGGAGTCTCAGTGGCTCAGTCAGTTAAACGTCTGATTCTTGGTTTTGTCTCAGGTCCTGATCTTGGGGTCATGGGATTGAGCCCAATGTCAGGCTCTGCACTCATCAAGGAGTCTGCTTGAGATTCTTTCTCCCTCTCCCTCTGTCCCGTCCCCCACTCTATCTCTCTAAAATAAATAAAATAAATCTTAAAAAAAGAACAATGTGATACATGTGTATATATACACACATATACAATGGAATATTCTGCAACCATATAAAAAGGATGAGATCATGCCATTTGAGGCAACATGGGTGGACCTAGAAGATATTATGTTAAATGAAATAAGCCAGACTGAGAAAAACAAATACCATATGCTTTCACTCATATGTAGAATCTAAAAAACAAAACAAAATAAAGCAAATAAATAAACATACAAAAAGCAGAATCAGACCTATAAATACAGAGAACAAACTGATGGTTGCCAGAGGAGAGGGCTTGGGGGTTGGGCAAAATGGATCAAGGGGAATGGGTGATACAGGCCTCTAGTAGGGAATGAATGAGTCACAGAAATAAAAGGCACAGCATAAGGAATATAATCAACGACGTTGTAATAGTGGTGTATGGGGACAGACGGTAGCTACACTAGTGGTGAATACAGCATAATGTCTAAAACAATTGCATCACTAAGTTGTGCAATGGAAACTAATGTAACATCAGGTGTCCATTATACTCAAATTAAAAATAAAAAGAAATCACTTGAAAAATGAAATAATAGAAAGACTTACAATGTGGAAACCCCAATTTTTAAAAATTATTAGAATCAATACACATAAAACCATTCTGTCAGATTGTTTTGGAAGTTCCTAAATGCCTACTCTTAATCGCTGCCTTTTTCTCCTTACTGCCCTGAAAGAAACGTAGGGGAACTGGCCCTGGTCCAAGGGTCACCCTTTATTTATTTATTTTTTTAAAGATTTATTCACGAGAGAGAGAGCATAAGAGGGGGGAGGGTCAGAGGGAGAAGCAGACTCCCCGCTGAGCAGGGAGCCCGATGTGGGACTCAGTCCTGGGACCCCAGGATCATGACCAGAGCTGAAGGCAATCACTTAACCGACTGAGCCACCCAGGTCCTGCGAGGGTCACCCTTTAAATAGCACTGTGGTAGGGGATCTGGGTTTGAACCGGAAAGTCAATTTAGAATTCCTATGTAGGTCTTTGCTTACACATATCTAGAAGAGCACACAATCAACCGTGTCCTTTAAGCAATGATCAACGACTTTCATTTGTATCTGGAAGGGTCTGTGGTGTGCCACAGCTGGCTTTAGAAATCTATTTTATAAGAATGTCGGCCACAGACTTCTATTTTTTAAATCATTATAAATAGACAACAGGTATAAAGCCATGTAATATATTCTGACCTTAGAAGTAATTACAGAAATTAGAATGCAGAGACATTTAATTGGAGCTTTGTTCCCGTGTTCTCTTTTCATTGTATATAGAAGCAACTTCAGTTGGGCCAAAGGTTCTTGCTTAATTAGTTGGTATACAGACAGGATAGAATACTAACTCAGAGAGATTTTCAAAATTGCAAAGTAACACAATAGCAGTTAGTCTCCTAATTGTCAAAATTTATCAGTCCCTGTTCTTACATTCAGAGTTAATTTGGGAACTTTCTTCATGGTTAGCCAGCAATGACATTATTAAAGTGAAGTGAAAAATACCCCCCACCCCTGCAAATCCTTAATGAGATTCTCTTGACTTAAAAAAAATTTTTTTTTTAATTTCAAGTTTTGTATTTTAATGAAATGTTGAAACATGGAAAGGTTTGAATTTTTTTTTAAAGTAATGAATGTTAGAAAAGAAGAAGAAAAGGGGGCTTAAATTGCTTTGTTTCTTTTATTGGAACAAGAATATATTAATTGGCTTCTTCTGAAGGGATATTGTGGGAAAATCAAGTTTCTGATGCTTGGAAGAGCATTAAACTCTTCCTATTTTGCAGACTTTGTGGTTTCTTCCGTGACACCCACATCTTCTACATATATCCTTTCTCCCAAATAAGTCATTTTCTTGCTTTTCGCTAAAAAACAGATTCCTTCAGACTACTGGTTATTCAGCAAATCAGACTGATATTCAAATAGCATCATTAGGAATTCCTTAATGTGGAAGTAAACGTTATCTTCATTCTCATGATTTAATCACCCCCCAAAACTCCTACCTTCTAATACCATCACACTGGAGGTTATGTTTTAACATATAAATTTGGGAGGACACAAATATTCAATCTATAGCCATAATTAAAACAATTAATCTCATTTAAAGTTAACCACCCCCTTCATTAGCTTTAGTCTGAGAAGCCCACGTAGGTACAGATGGTTTGAGTCTCTTCTCTTTTTCTCACCTGACATTCCCCTTCCCTTCCTCTTCCTTCCCTCTGAGAGCACTCTTCTTAGCTATATAACTGAAGCTCTTTCTAGAACTACAATAGAGTAAAGGTGAGATAAGGATGAGGAGGACAGTTACAAGCAAGGCAGAGTATTTTTCATCAGTGCAGTACAACCATGAACTGAAATTAGTATTCTCTGACCAGGAAGAGCTTCTGGTCAGAGTCTACTTTAAATTTATCCTATGGCCAACTCTCCATCATGCACATATCTGGCCCATGAGAATAATGAATCTCTGTCCTCTATTTTTTTTTTTTAAGAATTTATTTATTTTTTTGAGAGAGAGAGAGAGAGAGAGAGAGAGAGCATGCACATGAGTGGATGGAGGGGCAGAGGGAGAGGGAGAAACAGACTCTGCCCTGAGCTGGGAGCCTGACTTGGGGCTTGACCTGAGCTGAAGTGTCAGTCAGATTCTTAACTGACTGAGCCACCCAGGTGCCCCTCTGTCCTCCAATTCTGCCTTAATACCATCAGAAGCAGCTTCTAGTCCTTTAGATTTCTTAGGGATGAGTGTTTGAGAATGTCTTCATGGGGTTTTCCAAAGTCCAGTAGGCAGGTATCAAGTATGTTGAATGATTTCCTTGAAGTCTCTTTCAATCTCCCCACTGTGATCCTACCTTCCCAAGCAGTGCATGGTGGCCTAGCACATTATCTTGATATTTATATATTAGTAAGAATCCAAGTGACCTACCTGCAACCTAAGCCAATATAAAATTATAGTTAAGACACCAAAGTTTGTAGTCAGAGACCTGGATCGGAGTCTTTGTACTTATGAGCTATGTGACCTTTGGCAAGTTACTGAACCTCTCTAAGTCAGTTTCCCCCTGTGATTGGTAAAATGGAAATAATCATAGGACCTATTTCAAGGCACCAATGAGAGGTACCAATAAATGATGTAACCCAGATAAAATAGCTAACACAAGACCTACAAATAGCATGAGATCAATTTTAGCTGTCAATAAAATCATCAAGCTCATTCTTACTCTCAAGTGCCTCATCTCAGGAAAGTAGGTTGCAATCCCGAGGGTTTAGTGTCATATTGAGGGAGTTATTAAGGTCTGTTAGCTGGCAGCTTCAGCTGGCTCGCACAGTTGCCCTAGTGAAAGGGAATAAATGTGGAGATGTGAATCTGATACCACATGTCCTACTACACCTCTCCCCCCAATAGCCTGATCTTTACAATTTTTTCCTGACACAAAGAGGACATAGAAGATGATTTTCTTTCCTTCAGTCTTATCTTCAAACTCAGTCAAAGAGGCAAAAATGGGTATTTCCAGAGTGAAACATATCAGTTTTATCCATTTTTTTGGTTTTTTTTTTACATCTATGCCTATAGCAGCCCAATTTAGACATCTGGGTTTCCAGACAATACACCAAAATAATTGCATATTTCCTATGATCTGTGGTGATTTTTTTGTTTTTCTCTAGAAGTAACACAGGTCCATAAAAGAGTATGTTGCTTTCATGACAAATTCCTCTGGCATGTTATTAGTAGATTATGTTCAGAAATTTAGCATTGACTGTAGAGATTTCTTCTTACTTTATCTAGGTAAGGCCTGAGACTTGCTTTGGTACTAAACCTATCATCTGTTTTCTTATGTGATTTATGATCTGTTGGTGCTATGACCAACTACAGAATCTGAATACTGCATTTGTTATCAGCACTAATTGATTGTTCTGAATCTTTTAAATACTGCAGGCCTGCCTTGTGATCTGAACTGCGTGGAAGACTGTGAGAAGTGAACTAACTTGGCGGGCTTAAGTCTCTCATAGAAAAGTTCTATTTGCTTTATTCTTCAACTGCCCACTCCATCTTCAACAGCTCTGCTTTGACTATCCACTGCTGTCCCAGCAAGGCCAGTGGACAGACTTTAGATTCTGCTCTAAAATTCCTAGCACTAGTGTTGCTGGATCCAAGTCCCCACTAGTATGAATTAAATATAGGTTTGTTTCCAATTTCACATGCTATACAAATATTCCCCAGTGTTATGAGAGGACTGCATCTCCCTTGGCTTTGTGTTGGACCGAGAAAGAAAAGAGATTAAAAACGTGATGTTTACCCCTAAGCTAACTTATAACTATTCATTATTAGAAATATGTCCCTTCTGGTTCACTAATTACAGTTAAGTGGACTTGAATATTGAATATGATGAATAATTTTTAATTGGATGTCTGTTTAACTTTGAGAAAATTGTGGGAAGCATAGAACTCACAATTTTTTTTATAAAATCATAATGCTGTGTATTTTTTTAGAGAACTTCAGATTACTTTTCTACTTTCCAATTCTCAAAGTGAATAGTTGGTATAGGAACTATTTATTCTCTGAAACTTATCACGTCTTTTAGGAAACACCAAGATACCTACAATGCATGAACAACTACAAAAACAAAATAATCTATATGATGATGATTCCACACCTAATAAATATTTAAGAATTGCTACTTAGTTCCAAAACTAAACCACGTAATGGAGCTTTAAAAGAAAGATGCAGGGGCACCTGGGTGGCTCAGTCAGTTAACCATCTGACTCTTGATTTCAGCTCAGGTCATGAGCTCAGGGTCGTGAGATTGAGTCCTGCAGTGGTTGGGTGTGGAGCCTGCTTAAGATCCTCCCTCTCCCTCTGCCCACCTCACCCCAGACATGCACAACTCCCCCCAAAATAATGCATTTCCTTATACCTTACCCTCAAGAGAATTCTTCTTATTATTGGAGAAATAACAAAGCTAAAGTTTTCATGAAGTAATTGTTCATTGCAATTGTAGATTATATTATGGTGATGTTTCTATAGACTTATCTTGTACATGAGCCTGATGGCCTAAAAGCAATAGTTAATCCTTATTATTTCTTTCTGCTTATCTATACATATGGAGATTTTATATATATATATATATATATACACACACACACACACACATATATATACCCATATATATAGATATACATATTCGTGACAAATTTTAAAAATAATAAACTTTTTAAATTTTTTTTCATAATTTTAGGATATTAAAAATATTCTGTTACTAGTTTATTGGTTAATTATATATTTCTGGAGGCCAAACATTGAATATATAGAGAGGAAAAGTTGAATGTTAGTCGGGAGGGAGGTCAGGATAAGGGAAACAGGTGATGGGGATTAAGGAGGGTATTTGTAGTGATGAGCACCTGGTGATACATGGAAATATTGAATCACTATATTACACACCTGAAACTAATATAATACTGTATGTTAACTAATTGGAAATAAAATAAAAACTTAAAAATTGAAAAGAAAAGTTGAATGTTAATCGAGCTACTATGAGAAAAAAATAACAAAAAGTTCAAAAATATTTTTCATTGGGTAACATAATTTTTTGAAGAAGCTGTAACATAACTTCTACAAACAGCACACTCTGGAAATGTCTAGGAGTTTATTAAAACACATGATTCAAAAATATTTTAAGTTCTATAATAAATATATACAATTATTTGCAATAATTGGAATAGGTAAAGATTTGTTCAGAGGTGGCAGGCCATGATGGGTATGAACATTTGTTTTGGAGCCACAGTGCTTTGGGTTGACCCCTGACCTCTCCCACTTCCAAGCTGTTGGATCTTTGGAAAGTTACTCAACCTTTCTCTGCCTCCATCTTACAACTGAAATACAGCTACTATAGTAGAATCAAACTTCATGCAGTCATCATGAAGACACGAGGCTCAAAAATTTAGCTGTGATTATTGTCATCATAAATAGTAGCAGTGGAAGTAATAGGAAAAGAGTAGTAGTAGCACCAGTACTAGGAGTAATAGATTAGCCTTAGAGCATTAGAAGGAGTAGCATTCATGGGTACAGAGTACAGCTGGAAGGAGGAAAAGAAAGATTATTCAATACCTTCACTTTTTGCATGCAATTCTCAACCTCCACGTGAACAGGCCAAAGAGATGAACTCCTGCTGCCTCACAAGAGAATTGTATGCCATTTATAGAAATGCCTTGATTATATACTTCTAAAAGAGGTAACTGTGGCAATTTATGAAGAAAGAGCATCTCTAAATATATATCTGAGTGATTTTCAGTCCTGTGAAAGCTCTCCCATAAGGGCTAGTGGTGGTGCTGCTTTCGTGGGGCCAGCACAGCAATAATGATCTCCTGCTAAGTATTTCTTAGTTCCCTTGTCAGAAACAGAGCATGAGACTGAATTCCATCTAGAAGGACAAATCATATTTTCCTAACTCACAGATACTCATTTCTACTTTGAACAAAAAGTTTAGCTTTGCTAAACATTATATCATTAAACTGAAGCTTTAAGAAATGTTTCCAAATAGGACTATTTCACATCTTCACATCATGAAACCAAAACAGTCAAATGATGATATTTTTCATGTCATTGGTGTCTTTGGTGTCACGAAGACCCAGACAAACTTCACTATGAGGATATGACTTTCAATATAACGGTGTATTTCAGGAAATTGATGGATATTAGCTGCTAGCTGTACTTTCAAAAGGAGGTTGTGTTATTGAATCTAATGGTAATGGAGGAAGGAGACATACTCTTTATGATAACTTCCAGTTGTAGGCATTTTTGAGTCTATAAAATAAGAATAGTCATTTTCTATAAAGTATAATTCCCAATAGAAGCTAAAATTGGTCTCTATTATATTACAGTTTACTTATACGCTTGCCTCCATTGCTAGAAAATGAGTTCCCTCAAATAAGAATCCTGAATTAATTTTCATTTTGCAATAGTCTAGTGCCTGACAAATAGTGTGCCTCTCCCAGGGGCGCCAGGATGTCTCAGTTGGTTAGGTGTCTGACTCTTGGGTTGGCTTGGGTAATGATTTTGGGGTCCTGAGGTCAGACTCCATGTTCAGCACTAGAATCTGCTTGTCCCTCTCTCTCTGCTCCTCCCTCCTTCCTCTCTCTCATAAATAAAATCGTAAAAAAAAGTAGTATGCCTCCCCCATACACCCCAGTAAAGAAGTTTAATGGAGAAACACATGAGCAAATGATATAATTCAGACATGGAATTTTCCCAATTTTTGTTCTGCCATGTAATGCCATTTCTATGCCTTCCTAAGCAAAGTAAAGGGGAAAACTAAACAACGATCCTGACAACCAAAACTGTTTAACAAATTGGTCTCATTCACTCAATCAAAAGTGGAAAGAGTTTCTGAAATCTATATTGTGTTGTCCCTAAATATCCTGTCAAAACTAAGTGCATACCTGGCTGTCTTTAGGATTCAACACAAATCTCTGCAGAGATTGCAGAATGGGCAAGAATAAAGAGGAAGTTATTCCAGCAAGATCATGTAGCACACATAAAAAATTAGGAAAAATCTACTCATTCCCTTATGAAAACATCAGTCCAGCTCCAAGGAACTTCTAGCATGTTCTAGACATGCAAAATCTTATTTTTCTTCTCTTTTTCTCAACACCCATGTTTTCCTAGGCAGAACATTATGAGAAAATGAAAAGCATGGTTTTCAAATCGGTATTTCACAAAACTGTCAAAGATCAAGCAGGAATTCAGAATTGGGATCCAAAGAAATATTGACAGATGAATTGAGAGATTGACTCTAACAAGACTAAATTCAGTGATGATAACTGTAAATTTTTCATTCAAGTTCAAAGTGAAATCAGCTCCATAATTTTGGAATGAGGAAGAATTGACTTGAAAGCTGTGCATCAAAGGTTATTTGGAGGTCCAGCTATCTCTCATCTAATAAGGAAGGTGTAATCTAGCTAATTAGCATGGGGCAATGTGAAAGAGTTGGCCATGAGCTGTATCCTTACAGGCATATTATTTGCAACCAAAAAGTTATAGCTTCTAATTGAATGTTAATCAGCCATGAGTGAAGAATATGTTTTCACTTTAAATATGAAGACTGGAAGCGGTTGTACTGAGAAATGATTTTTTTTTCTTAAAGAGAGAGAGAGAGAGAAAGGGAGGGGGAGGGAAGGGACAAGGGAGAGGGAAAGAGAATCTTAAGCAGGCTACATGCCTTGTACAGAGCCAGATGTGAGGCCCGATTTCACCATCTGAGATCATGACCTGACCCAAAATCAAGAGACAGACGCTCAAAAAAAAAAAAAAAAGTCAACTGACCAAGCCACCCAGGTGCCCTGAGAAGATGAGTTTTTCATGTTATGAGCTCTCTGTATTATAATAAGAGATGGACAGGAGGAAAATGACATATGACAATTGATAAAGGAAATGGGAAGGATTAGTCTGGTGAGGGAAAGATTTGGGAAGAACTAAAAAAAAAAAGGAAGATTTGAAGAACTAGTACTATTTTAAAGTATTTGTGGAAAGATTCACTTGCTCAGAATGGTCCCAAAAGGAAGAAATAGAACCAATGGGAAGTTGGTTTTATCCCAAATATGGGAGGTTGACTTTGTCTCAGTCAACATCAATGATGATTGGTGTGGTAGTGGAATGAACTCTTGGTAATGGCTGAGTCATGAGTTCTTCCATAAGCATATTTGGATGCTGTGATGGAGTATTATTTTATTTTTTTATTTTTTAAATTTTATTTATTTATTTGTTAATAGTTTTTGGGGTTCCTCAATGATTCTTTTTTTTTAAGATTTTATTTATCGAAGAGAGAGCGAGCACAATCAGGGGGAATGGCAGGCAGAGGGAGAAGCAGGCTCTCCACTGAGTAAGGAGCCTGACTTGGGGCTGAATCCCAGGAGTCTGGGATCATGACCTGAGCTGAAGGCAGACACTTACCCGACTGACCACCCAGGCATCCCTGTGAAAAAATTTTAAATATACAATATGCCATTGGCTTAGCTTATCATCCCCAAGACATAGCCACTTTAAAAAGTCAATGGGGGCCAATATTGATAATTACACCAGGACAACAGATGTAAATGTGACTGTCTGGAGCAACTGTGGATCAGTGGCCATCCTGTCCTTGAGATCTTACCCAATTCTGTTCTGGGGGAACGTCGTTAGGGAGTTTCTCTTCACAGACATTCCTGATCTTTCAGTGGAAATGGTTTTCAAATGTGATCTGGTCTCCTAAGAAAGCGGGGAGTGAAAAAGAAAAGCCCAAAACATGTTTGTAAGCAGTAAGGTTTGGCTTTTGTCAATTTTTTCCACTCTATACTAGTTGTTGCTAGAATTTGGCCCTAGGAAATATAGCTTTGGGACTAGATCCCAGAGAAGCCAGCTCACTGAGCATAGAACCTAACCAAGAAGAAATCACACAACTCAGACACTAGAGGTGGAATGCTAGATAGGAATGCAGTCATTAGAAAACAAAGCAAGAATCAAGATGATGGAATTAGAACAAACCAAACCCAAACAAAACAAAGTCAGAGTGGGACAGACAACAAAGTTAACACTAAGCTGCCTGAGGAGCCCTTGTCCTGGGGATACTTACGCCCCCACTCCCTGAGGTGGCTGATGGCTCCAGTGTCTGGATAGGGCTCCCCTTGAGTTCAGTGGTCCAAACTTCCAGGAAAGGGCAATGTAGAAGGAAGTGGGGCACTTATCGATCTTATTTCTCGGGCCTGATATCCTAGTGCCTAGAATTTAGGAAGCTTCTCCAGAAGGGTAAAGAAGATTTCTTAATATTAGCTCGTCAAAATGATCCAATACCTGACATGTTTGTGGAACTTAACAATGACCCATTTGGAATAGATGGAATATTGTTCACTTGATGAGAACAACAGATACAATTGAAGTCATTTTCTTTAAAGACAAGAATGCATGCATTTTTTTTAATAAGTTTTACATAACACACTCCTCCCCCAGACACTGATTGTCAGTAGCATCCATCAACATTTAAGGAAGCAAGTCGTACTGTAACATGTGGTAGGTTTTTTTATCATTAATTTTTAATATTTCCATTTGTCTCACTTTTGGCCTGCTTCTGTCTGCTGCTTCCATCATTCACAAAGCCATGTAAATCTTCTAGCACTCTTTCGTGCCAAAAAACAGGCTTTTTGTTGTTTGAAGAGCCACAAGAGGTCTCTGAAGCAGACCACTTGAGAGGTCATAAACTTTTTACCACTGTACAATCCAGGGCATTCTACTAGGCATAGTTATGGGAACAGAGTGCCTTTACATAAGTGCTTCTTGCAATGTTCTTTGAAATAAAACACATCTGAATGTAGAAAACGTGGGAATGTAGAGTCTCTCTGTTCAGCTACATTTGGTAACTAGGACTCATACTGACAGCTTTTATTTATTATAAGTCTAGTATTCGACCCTTTCCAGTTATCTTATGTGATCTTCACAACAACACTGTGAAGAAAATCTTTTTTTTTTTTTTTTTTTTGTGAAGAAAATCTTATTAGCCTCTTTTTACAATCGAGGAAACTGAGACTGTCCCACAGATAGTTTATGGCTGGGTTGGCATTTGAAGCTCATCTGGATTGCTTAGACTGTCTTTCCAAATCTGTAACTTCCTTGTCGGTTGGTGTATTAGTTTCCCATTGCTGTTGTAACACACACGGCTTAACACAAATTTATTATCTTCCAGTTCTGGGGTCAAAGATCTGAAATGAATTTCATTTGGCTAAAGTCGAGTTGTCAGCAAAGCCTCAATCCCTCCAGAGGTCCCTGGGGAGGTTCTGTTCCTTGGCTTTAGCAAGTGTCTGCTGTCTGCCACCAGTCCTGAACTTGTGGGTGTATCAGCCTTACCTCGGCCTCCTTCACATCACTTCCTCTCTATTTTTCAGATCTCCCTCTGCCTCAGTCTTATGAAAACAATTCTCATTAGAGTTAGAGCCCACCTGGAAAGTCAAAGATAAGCTCCTCCTCTTAAAATTCTTAATGAATCTCATCTTTGGCCACAGAAAGGAATAGTCATAGGTTCTGTGGATTAGGATGTGGACATACCTTTTTGGGGCCCACCATTCAGCCATATTATTGGCAATTCCATAGCCTATGTAAACAGAGTTTTCAAATTTTCCTTCCTTTTCCATCTTGCCAGTGTAACTGAGATTTGGAATTCGAGGGGCAATTTTCTGGGGACGTCCCTGAAAGTCCCCACCATGTCAGTGATAAGTCTTCCACTTGTGGGTTGAAACAAATCTTGCCCTGTGTCAAGACACTTCAGGGGCCTGTGGATGACTGCCCATTCTCCTAAGGACTCAGTGTGGCACTGCCTAAATGTCTTTCTCCCTCTGATGCACTCTGGTCTTCTCGATGTGGGAACCTGGAAGCAATGTGAAGCAATCTCCCTCCCTATCCCAGCAAGTCTGCCAGGTTTTGTGTTCTGAGTTTTAAATGCCGTATTTGAGGAGCATTACACATCTCATATTGTTGAGCCAAAAGTAGAAGTTGCTAGGCACTGGGAGTGTTGCCCCCATCCAGAATGCTGTTGCTGTTGTTGTTTTTTAAAGGCTTTGTCTATGACAGATTGAAGTCATTTAATCCAGGGTGGAGAGGCTTGGGAAAATTTCCCAAAAGGTGGTGGGACTGGAAGTTTTCAGAGACAAGTGCGAGTGTGTGTCTGAGTGTGAATGTGTGTGTGTACCTTTCTCTGGCCAGTGGCAGAGGAGCTTGTCCCCAGGGCACGGGGTCTGCACAGTTGCTAACAGTTCAGGTTTCCAGGTCTTCGGGCAGGCGTGTTACATCAGAATCTTTGGGAATGGGTTCCAGGACTCTGAGTATTTAGAAGTTTTATGAGACTTCACAGTCAAACTCGACACAAGCTGCTCTGGGATGAAGAAGGCAAGATAATGAGCTTGAAGGGTGTTTGCACTTGGAAATCCAAGATATTGGACGCAGAATGGAACACCGTGTGCACCAGGTACCCCTTTACTATGGGTTATTGGTTTTGTATTTTACATATATATATATTACATAAATATTTATTATGTATACAATCTCAATATATATAGTTTTATTTTCTGTATCTTATGATGTTTTGACATTTTATTAAAAAAAGCTTTCTGGCCAGGAAGCACTGGCTAGCCAAATCTTCAAGATAACAAAGGGCTCAGCTGAAGCATGTCTTTCCTCTGTAAACTGACCAGTCCACAGCCGCACCTCCTCTATCTGCCCACACACCCATGAGGCCATATTTCGCCATCTGCATCGTCCCAGGGCCAAGGTACTGGCAACTAGAGATCTCCTTACAGCTCAAAGTTTGCTGAAAGTATTCAAACTAGTCAGTTCTCAACCCTTTCACCTGCCCTGCTTTGCCTTTCCCTGGAAACTGCAATAAGTCTTAGAGCCTAGGCACCCCTCCAAAGCCTGGCTTCTGTCTCTGGACCACCCTGCTACCTTCCTCACGTGACCCTGCAAGCTGATGTGCAGGGTCTCTTGATTCTGGGACCTGTGAGTATCACCAACTTTGCTTCTTTCCTGCGCTGCTCCTGTGTCTTCTCTTGTGGCCCAACTCGACTGACCATGTATTTAAAAAAAAAAAAAAAGTACAATTTTCAAGGGAGGAAATCTTTCTTCTTGTCTTGACAAACCTGATTTATTTCGGAAGATGATCGATGTCAATAAGAGAACTTATATACTGAGGGAAGATTTCCAACCCAATGAGGCTAGTTTTGTATGTCACGGGAGTCAGAATCCACCTAAGACTTTTCCTTCTGTAACTTCCCTGGGCGAGTATGACCATTTCTCCACTGGTCTGCAAGATTGACCCACCCCCCTCCTTGGGGACGTGATTTTACACCACCAGAAAACAAGTGGTGCCACCGGAGTGTTTGGCCTTAAAGTGGGGATGATCTCATGCAGAAGGCCATGAACGAATTAGCTCCACCGCCCACCCGGCTGATCTCTGGCTTCCCACAACCTCACATTCCTTCTTGTCCCTTAAACGGAGGTCCACTCATTGACCTGGGTTGCGGAACTTCCTGACAGATCTCTGAATATCATTATACCTTCATAAAGGCATCAGAGAAAATGCTGATTATGCCACTGGGCCACTGACAAGCTGTGTGCCTGGGGGCAAGTTACCCAAATCCTTTCGAAGTTTCCTCTCAGAAAGGGAGAGGGAGATGACATGCTCTCATGGTGAAGAGCGGAAGAACCGATGCATCTCAGGTGTTTATTATAAAGACTGGCACAGACACGCTTTTGATAGCCATCAACGTTGTTGCTGTTCATTTTCAAGGTTACTCATTGGCCTGAGGTAGCTGAGGTGCAGGCACTGAAGGGGAGCGGAAATGGGTTCTGATCCCAATGCCCACGCTCTGGATGCTCACTCTAACAGAGAGGAGAGATGGGGGCCCCTCTACTTCACACTACACTCTGATTGGGGCGCCTGCTTGTTTGTGAGGCCTGGACACCACGTGAAGGGAGGTCTGCTCAGTGTGAGGATCGATTTCTAACGGCACCATGTGGGAGGCAGCCTTGTGGCATTGCCGTGGGCTGACAGGAATCTCGCATTCCTGGCTTTAAATGACTACCGTCTTTTTAGATTTCCTCATTTACCTCAGCTAACGTTGAATATTTTGTCAAGTGAAGTACCAGTGGTTATCATTTCACTCACGTCATCCATCTCTTTTATAGAAGAAAAGAAAGGCAGGACTATTAAAATGCCTCTAACTACAATCTTCTTTAAGTCAATATTTCCTTAGGGAAAAAAAAAATGGCTAAAACCTTTCAAGAAAACATATAATGAAAGAAAAAATAAAGTACACTGATGCGTTTATTATACTCCCATCCTAAGGGAACTATTGAAACCAGCTCTGAATTGAGCAACGATTCTGCAGTGCTTGAAAAATTCGTCTGGGGGCAAAAATCTACAGAAATCTCACTCAATAAACAATAAGGGTGGACAATAAAAAAAAAAACCCTCCATATTAAGCAACCTATTAAAGTTTCATTGCAGCAATTTTTCCCCAAAGCAATTTAATCTATTCAAGATATCTCGTGATGCAGAAATGTCTCTTCCTTTAGTAAAGAATAAAAGCTAACATCTACCAACTGATGACTTGTTCCAAAAATTATCAGAGGCAAAAATAATAATAATCATTCTTTTCATGCAAAAACCATTTGGAGGAAAAAGATCATGTTAATGCTTCTGGCATTTCAAATAGACGAGGGTTTATACTTCATTCCCCCCACCTAAGAAATGTGTACTAAATGATGTAGAAGGATGTGAATCACTGTCTTCGTGATATTAAACACTCTGCTCTTCATTGGTGGATGGGGGAAGAGATGAGCAGGACCACATATGGACATGACTTTACCTCTATATTGGAACGTGGGGTCCTCTCATCATCCGCTAGAAAACAAGAGCCTCTCATTTTGGTGGAAACTTTGCCTGAGCTTGGACCCAGTAGATGAAATGTCATACAGATCCTGCACATGCAAAGGACACTTCTTTCTGAGCCAGGCACCAAAAGAAGTTTCCATGCTTACCTCCTTTCTCAAAGCTCTGTCCAGCCTCAGTCTTTTTTTGTTGTTGTTTTTTAATATTTTATTTATTTATTTGTCAGAAAGAGAGAGAGAGAAAGCACGTGCAGGAGGAGGTGCAAAAGGAGAAGGAAAAAGCAGCCTCCCCGCTGAGCAGGGAGCCCGACATGGGACTCAACCCCAGGACCCCGGGATCATGACCTGAGCCGAAGGTGAATGCTTAACTGACTGGGCGATGAAGGGGTCTAGAAGCGTCTGCTGTGGATGATACATCATATAAAATTATGTTTCACTGTGATTAGTAATATTTTATTTGTTTCAGAAAGAAGCCCTCCCATAAGTTCCACCTACACCCCACATCTTTGGCAAGTGCTCATAAGGCCAATAGTGTTTTTAGTCCCCCACTCTCCCCTTCATTATTCACTGACTTAAATTTCAGCTGTTTTTTTTTTTTTTTTTTAATCCATGGTTTATCTATCTCTTCAAATTAATTGACATCTTTTATAGCTTTGGGCTTTCTACTAATATTTTCAACTTTATCACTTTTACTTCTTTAAACACAGTAAGCATAGGTTTCATGGTCTATTATATTCAGATGTCTGATGTGTTTGCACATCTGGGTTTTATCTATTTATTATTTATTTATTTTATTATTTTTCGTCAGATTGTTCTGTTATACAGTATCTTATCTTTGCCGGCAAATGTATTTGGGGGGAAAATAGATGAATAATTTGAGATTCCGGATCTAGCACTTTCCTCCAAGGAGGATACCAGTCAGGGGCCACCTCAAAGCAACATGCTGAGGTTCCTTGGACATTCAGACATGTAGGTTCTGGAACAGATGCTTCATGTCTCACTCACCTTTATTTTGAGAGAGTAGACCTCTCAGGTTCCAGCTTGTGGGAATGAGTCTTCTACCGGATGCCCGCCCTTTCATCTGCTCTAGGCTTTGATCTGTCTCTCTGCACAGAGCTACCAAAATAAAAGTTTAAGTTGGTCAGGATGGTCATATTCTCTCAGGGTAGAAGTTGCTGCTTTACTAGAATGCTTCCCTGTTTTCTCACTGACAAGATGTCCTGGTAAATCCTTATGATTTGTTCGATGTTTGTAAGATTTTAAAATATATATTTTGTCCTTTATGTTTTGCACTTTTTAGCAGGAGGTTTGGTCCAGATTACCTAATTGACCTCAAGTGAATACAAAGGAGGGAGAGATTCTTTTTAATTATTTATACAGAAGTGAACAAATTCTAATCCAAAAGAGACTCAAGTTTTTTATTTTCTTTCATGTCTCACCCACTCTTACTCTTAAAATACAATGTGTTAGGACTTTATTTTTGTAAAATACTGTGAGATCATATATTCCAAGGGACTGGGTTATTTGGAATTTTTCATATAGAGGTAAAAGGAAAAAAAATCTTGTAAGCCAGTTTTTAGTAAAATACTTTCTTAGACTTGGGTTATTTTTTGATGGTAAGCAGTTCAGTATCCAGAATGTGATGAAATGTAGCAGAGTAGTTCTTGCTATATTTATTTATTTTAAAATAAGACCACTGAATATGAACCACGTCTGTCAGTAGGCATGGTACATTTTAAACTGACTTTAAAAAAAATACTTCAATATCAAGCCTCCTCTTAGTTACAGGTTGTAGTTAGTTTTTGAAAGTTATTTGGTTGATTTGCCAGGAAAACTACCTGTAAGCACATAACCTAAAGGAGAGTGTTGACATTTGCTTAGCTTAATATGCTCAAAAACTTTTATTTTCTGTCCAGACTCTGCTGAATTGCCCAACGTGTTCTCTTCAAGATGAAATGGTCATAGGGAAGTAATTCCATGGTTTCTTAACAAACAACTCACAGCCATAGTATAAGGGAAATAATTCTTATCTGTGATTTTTGCCACTCACAGCCTATTACGTGCCAGAAAGACTCTTAGGTGCTTAACGTGTTAGTTCTTGGGTCGTATCAATGGCTGGACCCCTCCCTCACCAACCCTTGCTCCCACATGTTGTTTTTGTTCATGTCACACAACTAGTAAGGAATAAAATGGAATTGTATCCATTCCACACCAAAGGGAATTCCACACTATGATGCTTAGTAATTAATAAAGATGAGCAGTAATTTAACCTTAATAATATACATAGAATCTTTACTAACAAAAAATATAAGTTCATTCTTGATTTGAGGATTGAAGCTGCCTACATTGATTTAGTCATTCAATAAATATTTATTGAGTTTTTACTTTATTCAGTTACCAAATATTGACATAAAATTGTCACCAATAACACTCGATTGTATAAAATCACCTAGTATGACAAATCCATTTTCTTATTTTAAAAATTTAGGTAAATGTGTTTTTTTTTCAATTTTCTAATATCGTGTAACATACCAGCTCAAAACATAGGGACTAACAACAGCAAAGATTGATTATTTTTTACAATTTTAGGAGTTGGCGAACTGGGGTGTACTGCAGCAATCCACTGGGAACAATCATAGCTGTTTCCATCTGATAACTTGACTGGGGCGAAGGAGTACAAACTGGCCCCACTCACCGGGAGAGTAGTTGGTGCTGTCAGTTGGGTACCATTCACCAGTAGGGTAGACTGGTTTTTTTCCACAGCATTGTGGGCTCAGGAGTCCAAGAGGGTGAAAGTGGAAGCTATAGGGCCCCTGAAGGACTAGCTTGAGAAATTGCATGTATATCATCACTCTACTGCATTCTGTTGATCAATGTAAGCCACAAGGCCATCCCACATTTAAAGAGATGGGGAAACAGACTCCAGCTCTTGATGGAAGACATGGAAAAGTCATATGACAAAGGATTTGCATAGATGGATGGGGTAATTATTGTGGTCATCTTGAAAGGAATTTTCTGGAGTCCACTCTCCACCTACAGTAATTTATTCACATTCTTCTTTCATGAAAAATACTCTTAAGCCTTCCCCAAAGTTTTAATTTTGTTTTGATATCAGGCTCAATCTCCATATCCTTGCAATTTTAATCAAGTCTGAATATGGTAAGACTCCTCAGGGGTAGCAACTCTTGATCCAGACATCTGTGAACAAAAAAAGACTTGTCATCAGCCCCTAAGGCCTTAACACTCAATGTATAGAAGAGGAAACTATAAGCAGCAGACAGTCATTGATCTTTATTAATTCTGAAACCCATCTGGGAGCATTAACTGAGCCCACTCTCCAGGGAGTAGGGTTGTGACTGTTTCTGTTTTCTAGGAGTCATTCCTTCATTCATTGTATTTTTCAGCTTTTGGCTCTACCTTCTGGGCGCTTAGCTCCATCCACCGATGCCATGTTTGAAAAGAGTCTATCACACTCTTTAAAAATCTGAATTATTATAAAATATATGGAAAACTTATTAGAAGTACATGAAATAAACATAATTTTAATTTAATTTAATTAAATTTATTTAATGACTTCTAGTCACCTAGATATATGTCAATGATAATATTTCAGAAATGATTTTAGGTTTTAGTTAGTGTCTCGTTTCTTGTGCAGTCTTTTCTGAAACAGTGATAATGTCTATATTAGCAACATCTAGTGGATACATAACCCTTTAAATATACAAAATAAAGTCTATCTTTCATTCTATAATAATTGGGACAAATAATTATATTTCACTAAGTTCCTAACTTCATGGATAATTTCCAATTCAGCTAAACTCTAAAAGCATTTGTTGAGCCCCTAATAGTTGTTGATTGTCCAAGCTCTGTGGAGACACAGTAAGGCACTTAGCCTGATCACAGGGGTTGCAGAAAGCAGTGATTCATGAAAAACTTCCTGGAACAAAATGACTAAGCTAGACCTTAGAGGATGTGAAAGAGTACCTTTTAGGAGGAAGGAACATTATCAAAGGTATGCAAACTTGAGTTTATATGATATACACAGGGGACTGATACTTTCCACTCAGCATTAGATTCAAATGCAAATCTTTCAGAAACACTCTCACAGAAACACCCAGAAACAACATCTAACCAGACATCTGGGCATCCCATGATCCAGTCAAGTTGACGTGAGAAATTAACCATCACAGCAGTTAACCTAATAATATGGAAGAATGGTCTACTGAGGACCCATAATGAGAGAAAATACATAATAGGGGTCAAGTGCTATTATAGAAGCTTCAGTAAATGCACTAAACCAACAACCAATACATGATATTGTTCCTCCCTTAAACAGAGTACATAGGTCCAGGAAACAAAAGCTAGAACTAGGTATGGCATTTTTCACTCCCACATTGTAGTTGTTTGCTAGGGCTACCATAACAAAGTACCACAAACTGGGTGGCTTAAACTGCAGAAATTTATTATTGCACCAGTTCTGAAGTTAGATGTACAAGGTCAAAGAGTCATCAGAGTTGGTTCCTTCTGAGGGCTCTGAGGGAGAATCTACCCAGCTTCTGATGCTTTGTTAGCAATCTTTGGTATTCCTTGGCTTGTAGAAGCATCAGCCCAATCTCTACCTTTATCTTTATAGGGTGTTCTTCCCATTTGTGTGTTTCATGCCCAAATTTCACCTTTTTATGAGGGCACTGTCATATTGGACTAAGGTCATTCTGTAGAAAGATACACAAAAGATCTGTATTGCATACTCCTAATCAGCCACTTATAAGAAGAAAGAAGCTAAATAACTCTGTATATGACACCTTAGAACACTTTTGTAAAACTAAAGAATATAATGATGTTGGGTGGTTGCTCCTAATGTCCCCAGACAAAGTGGTAAAAGAAAGGGATGAGTTCAGGGGCTCAGTTGGTTGAGCATCTGACTCTTGGTTTTGGCTCAAGTCATGTTCTCAGGGTCCTGAGATCAAATCCTGCACTGGGCTCCACACTCAGTGCAGAGTCTTCTTGAGAGTCTCTCCCTCCTCTCTGTCCCTCCCTCCACTCACGAGTGTGCACTCTCTCTATAAAAAAATAATAAATGAATGAATGAATGAATAATAAAATCCTGAAAAAAGAAAAGGATGAGCTCAGGAATTTGAATTCCAGGTCAAGTACTATATAAATGAGCTAAGAACTTCTAGGGGTCCTCTAAAGGAGACCCCTATCTCCAAAAGCCCTAGGACTGTTATTGTTGAACAATGAACATAGACTCTCATCCTACAAATGGGTGAATTACAAGGCAAGTTGAACGCTGAACCTCACAGGGCATCTACTACTAAAGTGAGGGCATTGATTGGGAAAGAATGGGATCCTGTAAGGTGGGATGGGTTGTGTGGGGAGGTAATGATGAAGTTGGGGACAGTAAGCCCCTAAATTCTGATGTGTCTTCTTTGCCAGTGGGAAAGTCCTCCCTATTCCCAGTGGAATTGGCTCCCCCATTCCAGCAGGGTGTCCTCCCCAAACACAGTAACAGGGTCATCTCCACCCACAGTCAGATCTTCCTTTCCACCCGTCTGAGATTAACCCTGCATTGCTTGAGGAAACCATAACAGCTGCTGTGGAAGATATGCGGAGTCTCCTCAGAACCCACCTCCACCACCCCTTTTTACTTCTAGGCTGATAATTTGACTCAAGTCTCAGTGGGCCCCTAAAGGTGAGGTGAAAAGTATAACACGTGAGGAGGTGTGTTACACTCCCAAAAAAGAGTTTTCTAATTTATACAAACAGAAATCAGGGGAACATATCTGAAAATGGACATTAAAGGAAGTGGAATAATGGCAGGGAGACATAATGTTGAATCAGGCAGAATTTATTGATATGGGCTCACTAAACAAAGATTCTACATTTAATGTTGCAGCTTGGGGAATTGTAAGGGGCTCTGATAACCAAAACCATGCATCAAAAGATGGCCCGCTGTGAGAAAACTGGAAATACCTGATCTCCCTTGGTTTAATGTTCAGGAAATGTTTCAAAAGCTTAGGAAAATTGGAATGTTAGGATAGATTTGAAACAGCAATCAGAATCATGGTACTTGCACAGTCCTATCTCATTGACTAGTTAATCATGGTGTTCCTAAAAGTGAAATAGATAGTAAACATACTAAATCTTTATTTGATCTGTATAAGCAGATAACTTCTAGATCAAGTGAATAAACGTCTCACTCAAATCATAAAAACAGGGTCAAGACCCCTCAATCAATTCCAAGGCATGAGCCAGTTTATAGACCTACCATCTTCAACGTAGAGAAGGCCAGATCCCCTCAAAAGAGGACCCCACTACACTACTGAAAGTTTGTCCTGGTAATCTTTATCCTAATCTTCTCCCAAAGGAACCTATGGCTTTTTACCAGGGTAACTGTGCATTAGGAGAAAGGAGATGGCATCTTCTGGGACTACTAGATACTGGCTCTTAATTGACACCAATTCCAGGATTCTATCTGCAGTTACTTCCAAGTTCCAGAATGCATATTTGGAAGAGACATACTTAACAGTAGGTAGAATCCCCACACTGGTTCCCTGACCTGTGGATTGAGGGCTATTATGGAGAAAGACTAAATGCAAGCCATTTGAACTGCCTCTACCTAGAAAAATAGTAAATCAAAAGCAACACTGGGGTGCCTGGGTGGTTAAGTGGCCAACTCTCGATTTGGGCTCAGGTCATGATCTTAGGATCTTGGGATGGAGTCCTGCCTAGGGCTCTGTGCTCAGCAAGAAGTCTGTTTCATGATTCTCTCTCTCCTCTCCTGTCGCCTCTCCTCCTGCTCTCTCTATCTCTCTTTCTCAAATAAATAAATAAATAAATAAATAAATAAATAAATCTTTAAAAAAAAAAGAAGAAGAAGAAGAAGCAATACTGCATTCCTGGAGGGATTGTGTCACCATCAAGAACTCAAATTTTACTTGCTAAAAATGGCTTATCTGTCCTTAAATGATACCTTTGTAAAATACAGTAAGTATGAATTCCTGAGAAGATTTCATGAATAAAAGACATAAAACTACAGGACCATTTCTAAAAGTTATTAGATAAAATGGACCAAAAATTGTTACAAACTTTCCTAAATTTGTCTCATACTGTAACTATCTCAATGCATCCTGATAGTAACAGGTTATAGACAGGCACTGCACCCCACTTTGGTAGCATGGCTCTAGGACACTGCCTACCATTTGAGTTGGCAAATACCAGAAAAGGCCAGTAGGAATTTATAGCTCACCAAGATGCATTTCCCTCATTCTGAGTCTTGTACCCTCAAATGCTGAGGGCACTCCTTGCTCTGAAATCTTTATTTTTATTTTTTTTAATCCAGCTTTTCATTTTTCTCCAAAGGAGTATGAATTGAATCACCGTCCTAGTTGGAAGGAAAACTATTCAGATCGTTTTTAATATTTGTTTTTCTATTTCCCTTCACTCATTGCACTGTCTTGAAGACAATGATCAACCTTACTCTATCTTAGGGTCAATAAATTACAAACTAATATATGTAGCTTGATTTTGTTATTAAAATTTTATTGGAGTGCCAGCTGTACCTATTCCTTTACTTGTCACTTATGGGTGATTTCACTACAATGGCCAATTTTGGTATTTATGAAAGAAACTGTATGACCTGCACACCTGAGATATATCTACCTCTTTACAGAAAAAGTTTGCCAACCTCTGCTCTACGTCATTCATATTTTTCCGTAACTCCTAAAATTTTCAGGCATTCATGCAGTCATGCATTCATTAAACAAACATTTATTAAAAGCTGCCCGTGTACCAGGCACTGAGCAATATTTTTGAGACATAAAGATAAAAAGATACAATCTTTTTATACGTAATATATGTCCACTATGCACAATGATTGCTATTGACTGCATTTTAGAAGTTTTTTTTTTAAGATTTTATTTATTTATTTGACAGAGAGAGAGAGATCACAAGGAGGCAGAGAGGCAGGCAGAGAGAGAGGGGGAAGCAGGCTCCCTGCTGAGCAGAGAGCCAGATGCGGGGCTCGATCCCAGGACCCTGAGATCGGGACATGAACCGAAGGCAGAGGCTTTAACCCACTGAGCCACCCAGGCGCCCCTGAATTTTAGAAGTTTTGAGTGTTGCATTTATTATTCAAAGTTGGAAGTATTATTACTCTATTATCTGAGTCCTTTGTGTCCTTATTATGATTTTATTTCTGATGCTGTCAGAGAGAGATGAGATCTAGAACATAAAATTTGCTCGTTTGGTCATTCCAACTCATATCCATCACTTCTTTTATCATAGTGATCTTTGATTTAAACATACATTTATATTTTGTAATAATAGAAATACAAATATTTCAAAAGCTGTACTTTTTTGTTACATATCATAAAAATATAGAAACTTTAAGATTTCTGTTTGGTGAAAATAGAATCCATTTTTTGTCTTCCAACATTGCCCAGATTCGAGTTTCTCATCTTACTAATAAATGTTCCAATAAATAACAAATAGCTGTTGATAAGGCAGAGCATTTCCCTGTTAAAGCTGCTTCTCGTTTGCATGGTACACTTCTTCATTTCATAAACTATCTTAAGGTGAGAATATATTGTTATCCAAATGATCTATTCTTAATTTTTTTTGAATCACTTATTTTTTTCATACTCTTTAAGATAAGATGATGATCTGGAATCTGACCCTGTCTGTTGTCATATTAAAAAAAAGGAACACTCCCCAAAGTACAATGGGACTGACCTGACATCACATAAACCAAAACCAGACACCTGGATCTCTTGTTTCCTGTGGAAGCATTTTATTCTCTGCCATTGTCAGCAAAAGCTGTCACCTAATAAATACACATAATGGGAGATTCATGAATCACTGTAGCATGAGAAAGCGTTTTTGTAGCAGCAGAAATGCAATTAGACACAACTTCAGTAATATCTTGGAAGAAAATAAAAAACAAACCTGTGGCAACATTTCTCAGGCAATGCTGAATATGTATAAAATTCTCCAACTTTTCCATCTCACACTTAAAATATTTCACAGAAGCCTTAGGAATGTGCATAAAAGCTACAGCATAGAGCATGTAGTCCGTGGTGTTATAATAATGTTTTATGGTAACAGGTGGTGGCTATAACTGTGGTGAGCATAACCATGGCATAATGTATAGATTTATCAAATTACTATGTTATATACCTGAAACATTGTTGTCAATTATACTTCAATTAAAAAAAAGAATTTAATCTAGAAGTCTTGCTCTTGGTAAATTCTTGACATCTGAATGTTTATTCTACTTGCTTGTCAAGGTAACGTTTTAACTCTTAGCTGATGGCTCATTAATATTAATATTTAATTTTTGCTTATCAATTTTTACAACTTTTCTAACAGCAACATGGGAATTACCCAGGAGCTTGTTAAAAATGTAGATTCTCAGTGAATTGGAATCTCTTCAACTGAGATGCCCAGGTGATTCATATGCAGATTAAAGTTTGCAAAGCACTGGTTAAAATTTTGAAGCTGGTGAAGCGTGAAATAATTTCCAACAATATTGAGAAAAATTCCTAGGGCGTGACTTTCTTTTGGAACAGGATCAATGGCTTTGGTGTGAGGATAAAGAGGGGTGGGTAGAGGGTGGGAGTTGGAGGTTGGTGAAGAGAACTGAACATGGCTTGTGTTTGCCAAGAGGCTCTCTACTTCCTCTGGCGAGGATCTCCTCTTTGCAGAAAATGTCCTCCATTCAGAGAATGCAGGAGTTGTATGCTTATCTATGATACTCCTTATTGCATCTCCTGTTTTTTGGAGCATAGGTAATTCCAGAAAGCTTCCCCACGCTCCAGGGCACTTCAGTTCTTGTATGGTTATTTATATATAGGTTAAACTTCCCCTACCGGGTGGATATCATCTGAAAGTAGGACCCACGTTCTTTTAAGTCTCCACGTGGCCAAGGATAAAACTGTGTTCATAGGTAGGCTCTAATTAATATATGGTGGAAAGGAAGAAAAGAGAAATTTTAGAAGGCTAGAACACTGAAAAGCAGGGAGAGAAAAGAAAGGAAGGAAAGGTCTCACATATAAGATGAATTGGTATGTTAGATCCAGATAAAGAATTTTTCAATAAACGGATAATCAATAGAACCGATAAAATGACCATAAAAAGACTTAAAGCTATCCTTTATTGAGCATTTGCACTCTTGCTAACACTGTGCTTTTATATATATTGTGCCATTTATTCTTGACACGAATCGTCTGGGGTGGGAAACAGCATGAAAATCGCTCTGGAGATTGTTAAAGAGAGGCTCTAGGGTGCCACATCCAGACAGCCCGTTGCGTGTATTCAGTAGTTGCTGGGAACCTGGAATCCACCTAAGCAAACATTCACGGTGATTCTGATGTACCAGACTTTGATGACTCGCTCAGACTTTAGGCTTCTATTTATATAATTTAAGAAACTGTTAATGTGTCTGGCATCCGCATCACAGTTTCTCATATTAATTTGCTGTCAGTCGGAAACCTTATTTTTTTACGTGAATTACTTTTAAGACAGGTACTATCTCCCTTTCATATTGGGGCAGTTCAAACTGAGAACTGCAATGATTTTATGTCCATTCCTGTTCAACTTCATGTGATGAATGCTCACCTCTCGTCCAGTTTGTTGAGAATTGGGGGGGGGGGGTGTTATTTATCCTTTTATACAATGAATTGTCAACCTATCTTTGTCTTGGGTCATCCACACATTTGACAAGTGTGCCCCCTATTTGCAAGTCAATAATACATCTCCTAAAAGAAGAGGACAAAGGACAGAATGCTGTGATCTCATTAGATGCTTCCTTAAAGGTGAATGCACACTCATTAATCAAGAATCTTCATCTATGATTATTCTACCAATTACAAATTCACCTATCTCACCTTCTCTCCTGTCTTTATTCTCCAGTGGGCTAACTAGGGAAAATGGCACATTTTGTTAAATGCCTTATCAGGTTACAACATTTCTATTTCTTTCCCTTTTTGTACAAGTATAAGAAGTCATATAGAAGGAGGTTTTTTCTGGGAATTAATCCATTACACATTTTGAACATCTATCTGTGTTTGGGCATTGTCTTGTATTTAATGGACACACACTAGTCTTGGGGGGGGGTGGTTCTTGGTTCTCTTCTAGGTGTTCACAAACCATCCATTCAGTAATACTCTCTGGAATTGAGTAAAACAGTACATGTAAAGATGAGACACATGCTTTCTCCCCAAAGGAAGTGGTTTTCGATTTGTTCTCCACAGAGTTTTAGGTACTGAAAGGAGGTGTCAGGAGGATCACTTTAATAGAAAAAGTCACAGGGGGCATTTTTGTGGAAACTTTCATTATGTAGTTGTGATAAATTCCTTTTGATTCAAATTAATATGAGGACCAAGTTAGAAGGGGATTTGGATATCCACCATGCTTGCCTGGTGACATCTTTTTTATTGTCTTCAGTTATTATTTAATTCTTTCAGAGCTATTTATCTTTTATCAACATAGCCAACATTATCTCTTCACACTAAGAGGAAAGAGGAGACATTTTATTCTTCTTTTAAAACCGTGCTTAGCCCAATATTGGAAAACAACGAAGATTATTGGAGGACTTGGAAGACATCTGAGAGGCTAGAAGGTCACAGAACCAAAAGAAAGTGAGGAAATTTCAAGAGAAATTGTGTTGGAGATCAAGCAAATTATGTGGCTCTTAATTTTGCCCAGGGTGCATGTTGGACCCACTCTACCCAAGTAGAAATTGGGCACACTAGACTATCAAAATCATCCAGTTTTCAGCTTTTTCAAAAGCTACGAAAGAGCAATCAAATGTAATTTTCAAATTGTAATTTGAACCAAAGGTGGAAATTAATTGCTTATTCAATTAAATACCAGGTATTTTGCAGGTGTGATTTCATATTCAATGCTCAAACATCCATGAAGAGATTTTTTCTTTTGCTCCTCTTCTGCAGAAGAGGAAGGGAAAGCAAAGCATGGAGAGATTACGTAATTTGCCAAAAGTGAATAGTGGAGCAAGGAAATTCCAGGCAACCTGCCTGAAAGGCCCCACACTCCAACTTTTCAATCATGTCCCACTGTACCTGATCTAAAGAGTACTGAATATTCACAATCTTTAACACAATATCAGAGCGAATTTATATTTTGGTCGTGTGATGCTAGTCCTTTGTCTCAGCCTGCTTGAGGCTCCTGTGTGCTGTCTGCATAGGGGATGGAAAATTACATTCTCCTGGGGTGTGGGATCATCTCACTGTGCAGAAGGCTTTTAAGTATGTTAAGGTAACAAATTACATTTACAAACAGAAAAGTTGTGTTTTACATAAAATATAATCATGCTGGTTAATGTAATACAATATGAAATATATATGTACATACATATATATGTATTTATATGTAAAATTAATCATTGTTTACGATCAATTAGACCTTCAAAATCATTGTAGTGATAGGATTAGTATAAGTGTATGTGAAAAGATCAATACTCAAGGTGGCCAAAAAATATGTGAAGACTTTTCTCAAGCAGAGACAAATATACCAAGAAATCAGGAAACAAGACAATAAAGTAAAACCTCATTTCAATTCAACATTTATTATTTGATGATTCAATATGAAAATTCCTAAATGTGGGCTTTAATGATAAAAAATGATTAATTGGCTGGGAGTTCATCATGAAAAAATACTGTAGTGACTACACTCCATTTCTGACTCTTTAAAGCTCTTTCAGCAAGTAGAAAACTATTCCAAAGATATTGCATGACTATTTGCTCCTGGTGAAGCATGCATCAACCACATAATTTACAAGCCCAAGTGAATATACATTATGTGCTCACTCATTGTAACGTATGAAAATTAGTTTAACACGTTGTAGCAGAAAAACTCTTCTGAATATATATGTTAAATATTAATAGATATCTTCCTTTATTACCAGCTTTATGAAGTCTAATCCTGAATATTCAAACCTAAACTTTGGTTTAGGTTTGTAGCTTTTTATTAATTTACCAACTTATTTATTTATTTATTTATTTATTTATTTTTACACAAAAGGGGTGAGGAGAGGATGAGTATAGTCTGAGAGGACTTATCTTACATTTAGAAAGTCCCCTAGAGGACATAAATCCTTTTGGTTTGGAATGTCTACACCAAAGAAGTTAATTGGCTCTTTACATAAATATCACTCTATCTGTGGAAGCGCTGTAGTTTTTGAGTGCTCTTGGATCCATATATTGACAGAGTATATGTTCTTGATAATCTATTTACCAAATGTAAAGTTCTCATCATTGTCATAAAAAGTTTAAGAATAATATATTTCATTGTATCTTTTTATATGAATTCCAGATTATATTTAAGAAATTAATTGTTTAGATCTTAGTATATGTTTTTGTTTTACTTTTAGCAAAGCAAAATTTTTAAGATTGATATTTATTGTTTGTATTTTATAGCACACTATTTTTTTTTAAAGATTTTATTTATTTAACAGAGAGAGAGAGAGATTGCAAGTAGGCAGAGAGGCAGGCAGAGGGAGAGGGGGAAGCAGGCTCCCCGCTGAGCAGAGAGCCCGAAGTGGGGCTCGATCCCAGGACCCTGAGATCACAAACCGAGCTGAAGGCAGAGGCTTAACCCACTGAGCCACCCAGGCACCCCAATATAGCACACTTTAAATGTTGATAGGTATAGAAAGAAAATATAGAGTCTCAGTGTGATTATATTATGCACTGGCATTATCATTATGGTGATAAACAGAGACAGAGATTGCTACTCAACATAAAGAATGCCAAATATGTGAGTTGATCCAGCATCACACACTGCCTGGTTTCCCTACGAGATGCACTGAAAAGTCTGCACTGTCTTATCTATACAGAATTGGACTAAGAGTGAAAGAGAAGACATAAACCCTAACTGTAACAAAAATAACTTTTTAAACAGCATTTCGAATTTATAAAGGGTCTTCCATATATTACTTCATTTCATTTTTACTATGACATTAAAAGTAGATAGGAAAGATGTTGTTACGTACATTTTCAGACAATACATTTGGGTGAGGGGTGCCTGGGTGGCTCAGTGGGTTAGAGCCTCTGCCTTTGGCTCAGGTCATGATCCCAGAGTCCTGAGATCGAGCCCCGCATTGGGCTCTCTGCTCGGCGGGGAGCCTGCTTCCCCCTTTCTGCCTGCCTCTCTGCCTACTTGTGATCTCTCTCTCTGTGTCAAACAAATAAATAAAATCTTAAAAAAAAAAAAAAAGCTCTTTGGGTGAAAAGAAGTTAGATAACTCATCCAAGATTATAGAACTAATAGATGGCAGTTCTAGGGCTTGGACTTAGTGTTTTTACTTCCAGATATAGAGACATTTCTTTTGTTTTAGTTATCCTAAGCTGCATTGTATTAGATGTGGATTGGTAAAAATGAAATGCACCACACAGTTGCCGCAAAGGTGTTTAATGATGTGGCACAAGACGTGGTTCATATTTATACTCAGTGAGATGTTACATTTTTACTTTGAACTCCAAGTGTGAAATTTTCTAACAGTAGAAAAATAAAAAGCTCACCCAATCACAAAAGAATACAAAGAAAATTCTAACCTCATAAATAAAATGTAACACTCCTTCCTCCCTCCCTCCCTTCCTTCCTTCCTTCCTTCCTTCCTTCCTTCCTTCCTTCCTTCCTTCCTTCCTTCTTTCCTTCCCATCTTCCTTCCTTCCTTTCTTCTTTTCTTCCTTTAGAACATCATACACTTCTGCTGCAGGTAAAATGATGCAGCTACTTTGGGAAACGGCCTGTATTTCTGAAACTATGAATCATATAGTTACCATATGGTTATATGGTCCAACAGTTCCACTTCTAGGTACGCAACAAAGAAAAATGAAAATGTGAGACCACACAAAAACTTGTACATGAATCCACATTGTTCATAATAGCCAAAAAGTGGAAACACCTCGAATATCCATCAACTGATGGATAAATAAGTAAAATGTCCATACGATGGGATGTTATTCAGTCATAAAATAAACTACTGATACATGCTACAATATGTACGAACCATGAATAAACAGAATGCTAAGTAAAGGAAACCAGAAACAAAGGACCACATATTGTATGATTCCATTATATGAAATGTCTGGAAGAGGCAAATTAAGAAAGACAGAAACTAGATTCATGTTGCCTAAGTTTGGGGGAGTGGGGAGGGAATGGAGAGATTAGGAAAAGACTCCAAGGGGCCAGGTTTCTTGGGGTAATGAAATGTTCTAAAATTGATTGTGGTTATGGATGAGGAACTCTCTGAATATGCTAAAAGCATTGAATCATTTATTTTACATTGGTGAATTGTGTGGCATATGAGTTATATCTCATTCAAGCTGTTAAAAAATAAGGGAAAACGAGTGAAGACGACACATAAAAAATTCCTTATGAAAATAACTATATAGAAAAAAAAGGAAAGAAGGAAAGGAGGGAGGGAGGGAGGTTGAAGGAGGGAGAGAGGAATAACCACATATGAATTACTATATTGAGTTTGGGTAGAGCAGGCAGGGGAATGGGAAGGAAGACCACACGAGATATATCAACTCCCGTGTGGTGCTGGATTCAAAGGTATTTTATTACATTATTAAAAAAGACAAAAAATATTTTGAAACAAACACATAAAAACATTTTGGTTTCTTTCAATGAACAATGGTGATAATGGATCACAAACCAAGAATCATGGTTAATTTAATTCTGTTGACCTCTGGTCCAAAAAATAAAATTCATAATTTGAGAGAACGAAAGAATAACAGAATGAGGGAAGCCTGTGAAACAAGAGGATGGAGGTGGCAGAACTTGTAAAAGTAGATTTTTTTTCCACTTAAGATTTTCATTAATTCTGGATCAATCACTCACAATCAAAGCACCAGCAATGTGCTGAGAACAGTAGCCAAACAGTAACTTCAAAGTAAATCAAAAGAGTAGTTCAAATGGTGGAAGTATAAACTGAATGGCACAAATTAAATGTCTCAATATTCTCATTAGTAAAAGATCATTGGACTGAATAATCTACAAAGGCTACACTAGCTCCAGGATTTGATAAATCTGAGACATCTACATGCCATCCCTTTTAGAATGCTATTTCATATTAATAAGGTGTCTTGACCACTATGAGTGGGGAGGAGAGGTGACACTCCAGGTGGTCTCCATGGGCCCACAGACTCACCATATAAGAATACCAACAAATACGAAAAAAACAACATCGTGTCCCTACCGAGTTGATAAACATCATGTTTTTAAATGGAAATAATTAAAAAAAAATAAATAAATGGAAATAATTTACTTACGAGAACTTAGGGAGAAAACATTTTTTTCTCTCCTCTGGAATATTGGTTTATCAGTAATAGTTGCCTGACAAAAGCATGATGAAAGAACATTGAAAAATATTTCAGAAGGATTTTACAGAAAATGAAGGAGCCACATGGACAGGAAAGATGAGTTCGAATCATTTTTTCCTACAATTAGTTTGATATTAGTCTTTCCACAAGTGTTGATTAATTACAAGTAAGGAAAGGGAAATTATTGGAATATTGGGCTGCAATACAGCTAAGATAAAAATTAACAGCTGGAGTGTTGGTGAGGTAGCTGTTTTCCTTGGCACCAACTTCGTTATTCATTTAAAGATGCCATTTAAAGAGTTGTTAATTGGCCACTGATGATGTATGGGCTCACTGAAATGAACTAATGTTGTATAGACTCATGGCAATGAACTCATTGCATCTTGAGTCTGTGATCCAAACTAAAGATAACATGTAGTCTAATGATTATATCCGGATAGAAGAGAAAGATTACTTCTTAACTGGGATCAAACCAAATCTTTAAGACAAAAGTAAGACCGAATAATTCTAGAATATTAGAATTGGAAATGAATTTGTCAAATTCTTCATTTTATGAATGAGAAAACTGAGACCCAAAATGGTTAAATAATTTCCCCTTGGTCATTTAATTTGGGATGACATAGAATTCTAAATATCCTAACTTCTTGTTTGTCCTATAATTATTACACAGAGAATAACAGACCACTATAATTATTTGCCCCAATTCTGAATTCTTACAAAGTTATATTTTTAAACATTTGGCAATCAACGGCTTACCCCCAAATGCAGCACAAAATAATCCCTGAAAATGCTGAAGTCAAACTTGGTTTTCCCATAATATTTCCTGTCAAAGCAAAAATTGCAGCAGACAAAATTAATCAAGCAAGAAAAATATACTCAAATTATTGCAGTAGAAGAGATAGTTCAGATTGAAGATATATGGTAGAATTCAGTCTGAGCTCAACACCATTGAAACAAAGTGTGGGAAAGTATTTAAGAGCTGGGGTAGGAGGATTGTAGGCCATCTGTGTTTGCTAATTGGCTTTGCCCAAGGGAAAAATAAACTTTCTCTTATCTTTATGACAGGAGGTAGTTTTACAACATTGAGCAAGATGCCTGTGGAAATTATGCTTCAGTCCTTCCATAGAGAAAAGGAGGTGAGGGCATTGTCTTCCTTAATGATTATATTTCAAAAGGATGACGCCACGTTCTTGATAAAAATATTCCCGGGTTATAAAACCAGCAAAAGGCATTTAAAAATATTTATATTTCAAAGGGGGCAAAGAAAGTTAAATTTTTAACTTTTCTAAAGTAAATAGTCTAAGAAAAGGGAGAAAGAAGTACCTCTGTGGCTAGGCCCCCTGGATTCTGTAAGGGCTGGAATGAGAGGGAGATCAGGTGCTTAGAGGCACAGGTAAGCCTGTCTATGGTTTGATCAAGATGAAAAGAACTTCAGGTCATGCTCAAGGATGACTCTTCAAAGTTATGTTGATATCACTTTTTATAATACTAATTGTATCAGAATCATCCAAAATCAGCTAAAGTGATTTGAAGTGTGAATAGAATTGCAATGCCCTGTAAAGAATTAGGGCAGCCAATTTAGGATTTAGGCCTTTGGAAGATTCTACTTTTTGTAAAAAAAAAAAAAAGATTTATTAATTAATTTGAGAGAGCATGCATGTGTGAGTGGGAAAGGGGCAGAGGGAAACGAAGAAAGAGAATCTCAAGCAGATGCCCCACCGAGCACAGAGCCCTACAAGGGGCTCGATCTCACCACACTGAGATCACAACCTGAGCTGAAATCAAGAGTTGGAAGCTTAACCGAATGAGTCACCCAGGCACCCCTCAGAAGATTCTATGTTCTCTTTTCACATGAAGAGCCAACTGTTATCTGAGTATTTTGTGGGGGAGGACAAAGGATGAGTGTGCTAATTTTTCTCTCATTCCATTTCCATCTTATCATTTCCAATCTATAAATTCACACCCCTCTCTCCAAGTAATTTTTTTTTTCTTCACCACTTTGGGTCCTCGAATTTCTTTTCCTCACCCCAATATAGTTGAATTATTTAAAGATCAAACCATTAGAAGAATAAGAGTAGTCACAGTGAGGGAAAGTATTTTTGGTGAGAATGATTCTAAGCTCTCCCTTATCTCTGTTTTTAGTTAGAATTGAATATATTACAGAATTTATAGCTTTGTAAAAACTCGAGTTTTTAGATTTTATTTGATTCAGAACATTTTGGCAATAAAGCCACCTTAATCATTTTTTTAAAGACTTATTTATTTTATAGAGTGACAGTGTGTGAGCAGGGGAAGGGGCAGAGGGAGAGGGATAATCTCAAGCAGACTCCCTGCTGAGGGTGGAGCCCAATGCAGACCTCAACTCCAGGACCCTGAGATCACGACCTGAGGTGAAATCAAGACCCTGATGCTCAACAGACTGAGCCACTGAGGTGTCCCTAATCATTTTTATTTTGTTTAAATTCTAATTTCCAAGTAAAGCAGTGATTTATGGTAAAAGTATATTTAGTGCTAGCACTTTATTATAGTATTTTAGTTTTCACAAATGGATTTTTGAGAATTTATACTAAATTTAGCTTTCCGTAATTTTTTGTCATTTTTTCTTTAGAGTTACACAAAGAGATTATCCATCATTTTTATCCAAAAGTATTAATTAACTGAATGAACAAGTTTTTAAAAATAGAAAGACTTTAAAGTACTCTAAGAAGTAATTAAATTTTTTAGTCACTTAAAAAAAATTGTTAGATGAAATCTTACGCTTGAATTATCCTTTGTTCACTTTGTTCCCAATTATTTTCGAGAGGAAATGTCCATTTATTTCCCTTAAGCACTCTTTCCCCGGTGAAAATTTGGCTTCCAATTCTAGGTTGTGAATCCAGCTTAGGTTTTGAGTCCTTCACTGAGTTAATGTGAGGTCTCACTTTAACCGATAGAGCACAACTATGAGAAAGCTCCTGGAGATGAAAAGCACACAGGGTCCAACACAGGGGAAAATTGATGGCCTGGAGGAGTGAAGTAGGGGACATAAAAAAGAGGTTGAGGACAAAGAAAGGCCCAGAGGAAGGAAGCAGGGTGATGTGGTCATGTCTCTTCGCCCCTGGACAACTGTGCCCAGAAATTGATACCTGCAGGAAATTGCATCCATAATGACATTTCTGGATGCAACAAGTATACGTAAGCTGTCATCTCTACCTCCATGCATGTTAACGCTGGGAAATGCTGGGGGCTGGGAGAACCACAAATAGTCACAGAAGAGTCTTGGTTGAAGGTACCCATCACCTTGAAGCTCTACTCTCAGCTTTTGCTTCAGCTATGCCATCGGGTGACATTAGCAGTGCCGTCGAAAAGCAGAAGAAAAACATGCGGTGGTGTCAGTACTGAGGGTCCTGATAGTTTTATCATTTCCTGAGCTTTCTGCCCTGACCCCTTAGGCAACTGTGAAGGAAGGTAGTGCCCCCAGAGCAGCCCAGTGCCTGGGACAGAGCAGTGAGATGGTAAGGAGAAGGAGCAGGAGACCAAGGAAAACAAAAGTCGTACACAGTGAAGCCCAGAGTTCCTAAATAGAGTGAGGAAGAGGCCCATCCTGCTGGACCCACAAATTAACCCAAAGGCTCTGTTTCAGTTTTTCCTCCAAGGTCACCACTTCAAGCATAGGCAGGGGATATTTTCAGAGGGATAAAGTGAAGGTCGGTTTTAAGAAGGGGAAGTTTTAAGGGATGGGTATGCTAGAAAGGGAAAGAAAGAGAGGGACAGAGATAGAGACAGAGGGAAAGAGGGAGAGAGAGAGAGAGAGAGAGAGAGGCAGAGAGTTAGAGACAGAGAGGGAAAAAAAGAGAGGGAGAGACAGAGACAGAGAATCATATCAGTAAGAAATAAAACCGTACACCAGAGGAAGTGGACCTGATTAAACAGCCAGGACAACAATTTAAAAGGACAGTAAAAGCCCTTACAAAGCTAAGAGTAACAGTGATGGGGGTTATGAAGTACATATACTTAGCAAGAAAAATAATCAGTGAAATAAAACAATCAAGGAATGGAGAGCTGAGTAGATACAAAAAATAAACTGGTGACTGAGAAATCTATACTGAGAAAATTCTCCCAGAAGGCATCAAGATGAAAGTAAGAGATGAAAAATATAAAACAAAATGTAAGATATGGTGGGTAAGAAAAAGAAGTATCAGACATTTCTCTAACAATTCCCAACAGCAATGACTCCCAACCAGCAAAGAGAAAAGGAATGGACCCTTGAGTGGAAAGAGGAATAAAAAAAGAGAAGACAAAATAAAACAAAACAAAATCTCTTTTACTAAAGTGAGACTACCAGCTACAATTGGAGCAGCCATTTCTTATGAACAAAATTCATAAATCTTGCACACTTATGAATTAAGCAAAGTGTTTAAAGTGAACAATTAAAACGAAGACATTGGAAGGAGTCTTGCAGCTTGGGTTTCCCTGACGCTGACCCTGAGATTAGAATCTGACTGAAGGCTGTTTATTTGGAAAATGATTCTCGAAAGTACCAGTTGTTTAGGAGTGAGGCGGGAGGATGGAAGCCAAAAGATGGAAAGTCAGTGATCAGGTACCATTTCAAGCCCTAACATTCTGTACCACTGAGGGCTTCTGGGAAATGGTTTGAACATGACCCAATTATCTATCCTGAGAGGCAAGGAATTTGAGGTACACGCTTATCAAGCTCCATTTGTTATTGGTTAAGCATTGCTCCTGAGGGGTATTGACATCCTGCAGTTTTGCTTGCCCTGAATAGGCTCTGAACAAGTTCCGGGGGCCAGAGGAAGCCTTCAGCTGGAGTCATAAGAGTTTGCAGTATGGCGATGGGGATGGTGGGGAAGGGTGGTGACTAAACCAGCTGTTACTTCAAACAAAAGGTGAGAATAAAAGAAATCTTGAAAATAAAAAAAAAAAATGCAAAGATTGTGAGAAAAAGAAAAGTGGACAAGGGAAGTTTTATACCCTACCCAGCCAAAGAATAAGTTAGTTAATTAATTAATTAATCTATTTATTTATTTGTTTATTTATTTTTTAAGATTTTTATTTATTTATTTGACAGAGATACAGCAAGAGAGGGAACACAAGCAGGGGGAGTAGGAGAGGGAGAAGCAGGCTTCCAGGTGAGCAGGGAGCCCAATGCCACGCTCCATCCCAGGACCCTGGGATCATGACCTGAGCCGAAGGCAGACGCTTAATGACTAAACCACCGAGGCGCCCCAGAATAAGTTAATTTAATGAATTTAAAATTAATACTAGGGTACTCACATATAAGGAAGAACAGTGATATGAGAATATTTTTGAAAACATAGTTAAGAACCTGGAGGTTAGACAGATGCTGCAACATATATGTAATAGAATGCTTAGAAGAAAAGGAGAGAAAAGATGCAAAGGTAATATAGAAGAAGTAATCGTAGAGAATTTTCCAGGTTGAAATCCTCAGGTTGGAAGCAAACTCTAATTCACAACTAGACACACTGTAACCAGATGTCAAAATATGAAATGTAAGGAAACAATCTTAAAAGCTGTTGGAGAAATAAGAAAATTTACTTATAAGAGACTGTCAGTTAAGCCACTAACAGACTTCTCAATAACAATCAAATGTCACAGGAGGAAAAATGAATAACCTCAAAGAACAAAAACAGGGCAACAAATTTATCATATCCAGTTGCCTGCCATCTAAGAGTAAGCGGCAAATAAAAACATTTTCAGCTGAGCAAAGGGGATATACATATATTAAAAGATGAATAAGAACATTGACAAAATATAATATGCGATGTTATATAAATCCAAAGAGATAATACTAAGTTTGTGCATTAAAGAGGGGGCAACTTTTATTTCCAGGAGTTTGGAGGAAAACTCCCAAGTAAAACAGCTACAAATGCTAAATAAAATATTTTCAAATATGTATATTTAAAGGCACTGATGATCTGACAAGTAAGCAAAGTCAAAAGCTAGAGGTAAGCAGTACCCCAGAGAGGAGACTGAAGACCGATGTCAACTTTCTCTTTGGGGGTATTTGCCACACTGAATGGACTAGAATTTCAATTATTATGGCCTCATGCGATATGGGGATAGGGGAAAAGTCCAGATGGGGGATGTAACAGGCTACGTCCTCAGTATAAGGATAAACTAGAAATAACCCTCTCCCTCCCCACACCACTACTCCACCCACCCACCCATTCATCCTTTCCTCAAGCACATACTTCACAAAAGACTACAAGAAATAAAGCAAGCAAACAAAACCACAAAATGTGGCTTTATTTGTTAAGAGCTTTGTCAATGAATGAATGAATGGAGGGGTTATCTTTTCCCAGTATAATTTATAACCACGGGTTTTCCTCACATGGTTTTGAAGCTCAAATTTACAGTATCCGAGTGTAGTTCCTGAGTGACTCAAGCCAAGAATTTAATTCAAAGTAGTCCTATGGCATGATTTCACCTATAATAAAGTTTATATATAAAGTTTCAGTTATGCCAGATGAATGAGTTCTAGAGATCTGCTGTGCAATATTGTGCCTATAGATAAAAATAGTATCATGTACATTCACAGATCTGCTGAGAGGGTAGATTTCATGTTAGTGTTTTTACCATACTAAAATGAAAATAAATAAAAAATAAAATAGTAAGTGAAAAAATAAAGTAGTCCTGAGCTAGCAGTACCCTGAGGCATCTGAAGTATTGAAAACTAACCTTCAATGTAGGATTCGAAGAATTCCTGTAGATATGTTTTCAAGAAATATGATCTCCTAGTAATGAGAGAGAGAAATGGAAAGAAAGAAGGAAGGAAGAGAAAGAGGAGATAGGGGAGGGAGGGAGGAACGAAAGAACGGAGGGGAGTGTCACGGAGGGAGGGAGGATGGGAGGAAAAGATGAAATACTCAAGGAAATAAGGATATAAATAACCATAAGCAAGAGAAATAAACCTCAGTATAACTAGACCAGCAGGAATTTCAGATACTGAAATTACCCAACACAGGATAAAAAATAAATGAGTTTAATATATTTAAAGAAATAAAACAAAGAGATAGAAAAATATGACTATGCAAGAGAAATAAACCTCAGTATAACTAGACCAGCAGGAATTTCAGATACTGAAATCACCCAACACAGGATAAAAACTAAATGAGTTTAATATATTTAAAGAAATAAAACAAAGAGATAGAAAAATATGACTATGATACAAAGCACTATAAAATGACAAGCAAGTTGGAAGCATGAAACACAAGTTCTGGGAAACAAAATATATTTAATATTTAAATTGTTAAATCCATATATGAGACATAAATATAGTCTGAGAGAATTGGTTTTCCAAGGCTTGGAAGCTTCCTCACCCGGAGTGCCTTACCATTCCCTCCACCCCTTCCAGTGAAGCCTTCTCCTTACCACCCTGACTGAAATTCCAATATTCTCCACTCTGGAGAATGCATAACCCTTTTTCTACTTTTATTTTTCTTACAACTTGTGACAAGTGACAACCTGATGTGTAATGTCCTTCCCAGAGCTTTTGTTCTCCATTTAGCAAGTAAGCTCTATTGGCACAGGGGTTCCTATTTATTTTCTTCACTGAAGTAGCCCAGAACTTAGATGGATGGTTACACACAGTAGGGGCTACATCAATATTTCCTGAATGAATGGAATGATAAATATGAATGGAATTAAGCAGAACAAGTCTGAAAATTCCCAGATTTAAAGTATTTGAGGAAAGTTATGGGGCCAAGTAGGAAAAAAATCACCGGAAGTAAAACAAAAAGCCAAAGCAGAATAATGATGATATAAATATATGTCCAGCAACTGACTGAATAAAATTTCAAAAAGAGAGGACAGGAAAATTAGAAAGAGGAAAATGATCAGGGGTATAACATAAACGGTGATTTATGTAAGTCACAGGAGTATTCTTTTTTTTTTAAAGATTTTATTTATTTATTTGACAGAGAGAGAGATCACAAGTAGGCAGAGAGGCAGGCAGACAGAGAGGGGGAAGCGGGCTCCCTGCTGAGCAGAGAGCCCGATGCGGGGCTCGATCCCAGGACCCTGAGATCATGACCTGAGCCGAAGGCAGAGGCTTTAACCCACTGAGCCACCCAGGTGCCCCAAGTCACAGGAGTATTCTAAAGTAAACTGTGACTATTGATTTAGTCAGACTCATAGCGCAACATTGAGAAGATCAGAGGAACACCAGGTTCATCACATGTGTGTTCGATGATGAGATATAAACTATCAAGAGAAAAATCAAGAAATGTCACCTAAAACTATGCTTCCCAGATACCAGTAAGTCTATGTTGCATAGAATATAGATGAATGACTCCAGCTGACAGTTAAAAATGATTGTCCTTAGGTAGCAAAAATCAAAGGTTGGAAGTGCTACTGCTGTTTTTAGTCATAAGTAGCTATTTGGGTGTTTGTTTTTTTTTTAAGATTTTATTTATTCATTTGAGAGAGAGAGCCAGTGAGAGAGAGAGCATGAACGGGGAGGACAAAGGGAGAGGGCGAGATAGCGGGTTTCATCCCAGGACCCTGGGATCATGACCTGAGCTGAAGGCAGATGCTTAACTGACTGCGCCACCCAGGTGCCTGACTATTTGGGTTTTAAAATGTGTATATGAATTAATTTGATACAGAATTAAAATAATAATTATACATTTGATGCTATAGTTGGTAATGGTTAAGCGGTAAATATATTTTTCTTTTACCAAGAAAACTGGGATCCAGAATGCATGGTCACACCCCTAATCATTTCTAGGTGATGATCTAAAATAATTACAATGAAACTATACTTCATTCTGCAAAATTGTTTACAAAATATTTGGTGCCTTTGTGTCATATTGGAAAAATCAGTTTCAAGATATTTGTGTATTTAGGGCAAATCAAGCCTTGCTTCAGATATACTGAGTAAAGACATGCACACATCCAGTCCACATCAAAGAAAAGTATATCTTCACAAAAAATAAAAATATTTACACTATTTTGGGTAAAATATTATACTATTTTCATCCTCAGTAAATATCTCTTTTTCAAAGGAAAAATGTTTATTTTTGGAAACATAAATTTTGACACTAAGGAGGTTTTGAAATTAAAAGTTCCCAGGAACAGACTTTGGCCTCCATTTTTTCTATGGAAAAAGTCTTCATTCTCAGATGTTGTCTGATATATGTCCTGCCTCATGGGTCAGCTGGCATCAAGCCCTACAGTTGTATAGGAAAAAAGTGAACCATAACTACTTCCATTGTGAGTTCACAATCTAATATATATGTCAGAATAAAACAAGCAAAGAAATTAGTTAAAATATTTCATAAAATATACATGCCTGCATTGTTGGGAGCCACTATAGGACTTTGCAGCTAGTTGGTTATGCAAATTGCAAACCAAGCCACATGATAAAAGCATGGGACTCAAGCCTGCCACTTCTGCAGAGTTTCATGCTGGTCATGATTTTTATTAAATCAGATTTCTTAGAGACAACATATGGCTTATCTTGATTTGCTTTCTGACTTTGCATGGATTTTCGCCATTTAAAAGAAAAGAAAACTTTTATGTATATTGATCTTCCCCTAACAAATATTTTATGAAACATAGTTTCTTTGAAGGAAAGGCATAATTTAAATATTTCATAAATAATAATAGCTGGTGTTTATTGATTGTCTATCATGTGCTCTATATGATAGGAGGTATTTTATACTCATGTTCTCATTAAATCCTCAAGAAATTTGAGATAGGCACAGTCCATGTTATACTTCAGCTGTGGATAAAAGATTCTAGTTCTGGAAATTGTAGGGCTTAAAAGAACGCTATCTAGAAAACTTAGTTAGTACCCAATAGATGTTTCGATTTTAGACTCGGGTGAGTTGGAATGATGAACAATTCATGCTTTCTTCCGGCAAACAAAAATTTGGGTTCCTCTAAATCCCATGGCCGTCAGTGTGGATGGGCTTCCCACTATAAAAATGGCACATTAGGTAATAATTATGGACAGTGTGTATTTCACTAACATTAACAAATAAAAAATGTAAAGTGACTCACTCTGATTGGTCTAACATCATAACAAAATGCAGTCTGTAGTTTACAGTGTGGAGAAAGACACAGATTAAATGGGAGTTTTTAAAAGTATTCCTTTGCATCATATTAAGAATTTCACTGGTTCCTTCAACTTTTGGGGAAAAGAAAAAGAAAGGGAGACTGAGAACAAATTCGTTATTTGTTGGCACCAAATGTTCTTACATAAGACAGTCTACAGTGAATATTTAGAGCAAATTAAATATGTATTAACCTAAATGTCGATCTTGTCAAAAGTTGGCTTTTACAATTAATTGTGTGAATTTGGTCTTAGGTTTTTGTTTAATTTCTCAGTGTGTGGATGTAGTTATTTCTGTTAAACTTGTCCCAGTAGGGTTAACACTGAAAGAGCTCCTTATTTTTTTCAGCTGGGCTGCAATTCACCCACGCCTCACCCTTCCACCATTTTGAAGGAAACATTAGCAAACACTGCTGTACACACAAAGCAGCTTCAGTCCTCACTGCAAACCACACGACGGCCATGATTTCACTTGACAGCACTCCCCATCATTTCATACCAAGGATCACAATGGCCACTTCACGACAAAAGCTGCTATGACTAGAGACGAAGGGAGAAACAAGAACTCTCCAACACTGTCATTGCAGCGGAGGAAAAAGCATACAGTGGCATCTCATTAAGTCAATGTAACCTCGGTGTTCTCATTCGAGTCTATAGTAATTGGTGGCAGAGAGCAGAAGAGCTCGCGAGGCATGTCTAGATGACAGCCTGGGGCCCCGCAAAGCCCCTGGGAGTGAGAGGTGCCAAGGTCTGAATGTTTTTGACTGCTTGTGTGTGGTTGTCACCGGCTTGAGCCTCTGCAGTCCTTGGCTGATGACTCATCAACCGATTTGGATGGCCATTTTTGCACCAAGTGCATAAAAGCAAAGTGAACCGAGCTGTTTATTTTCACATTTTGGTTTTTGCCTTTTCTGGTATGTTTATTTCCCCAACTGACTATATTTACTCATTCCTTAATGATCTTGTTGCCAACTCCCAGGAGTGATAGCAGAAATTAAAGAAAAATTTCTTTATAAGGAAAAAGAAATCTGTTCAGGTATTTTAAGCTTTAACCCATAGGTTACCAAAGAAAATTTAACAAATTAGTACATTTATTTGATTAAAAGATAATCTGTTTGCTTGAGGGGAGAGAAAGAGTAAAATCAGCAAGTTAAAAAAAAAAGAGGATTTAAAAATCACTGCATCCTCAAAAATATAGGTGGGATTTTCTTTTTTTTTTTTCTCTCTCTCTCTCTCTATACAAGTGGACTGAGGCATCACAAGCACAAAGTTTTGAACTTCATGAAGTCCCAATAATAAAAAAATAGTTTAACCCCACACTTATTGTGTATAATTGATTTTGATGGACCTCATAACTGCATGTCAGTGAATATCTCACTTTAAATTCATTTTCTGCTTTTGAAACCTAGAGATACGTGTGTAGACATAAAATTTTGTGAAGTAGATAGATTACTCTGTTTTCTGTTTTTTGTTTTTTCCAAAGATTACATAGCTGTGACAACCCAGTGCATCTGGAAAGAAAAATGTGTGAACACTTGCCTCACATAAGTTCTTATGCTGTTTCGGTGCTTCATATGTGACTTTCTCATATGTGACAAATCTTTTTACAACGTACATTTGAATTATTCCTATGACATTTCTACTGCTACATATATTAATAACTAAGGTTCAGAATACATTATCAGTCTCAGGGAAGGAAGCACTTAATGGCTTAAAATAAGAGAAGTAATTCAAGAATCTTCTGACCATTTTGATAAATGTTTGTTGAGAAGGAAATAATGTTCTTTGTGCTTTTTGAAAAGAGCCACACTGACCAGAAAAAATAGCATGTTCTTGAAAGAATTAGATAAGGAAAATATAACCCATCCAACTACCTTACCATTTGGAAAAGCCAACGTCATTCTCAGCTCCTATATTATCCATCATTCGTGTTCCATCTTCTGCTTTTATCGCCCAGGGGATGTGATTGCCTTCAGAACCTCCTTGTGCTTGATTATTTTGCAATAATAGCCGAATCTGAAAGAGTCCTGTGTTTATCACACATACTTCAAGAATCAACAGACAGCAGTCTGTTTGGCAGAAAGCTGCTTTTAAAATCTGGGCTTAAAAAATAGATCTTTTACAGGGAATTTATTCTACATATCCAAGAGTTGTTCAAAAAATAGATGTCATTTTGCTATAAAAGAATTTTGTTAAAATTTCAAATGTAAACCTGTCTATACATACGTGCTTCAACTGGGCTTTTGGATGAAATGTCTGAAGATAAACATGTAAGTGCTTTTCTGTACCACTGCCTTGGCCATATCCGTGGGTATTTTTGGCTAGCAGATGGGAAGTGAATATGAAGGGATATTAATAGGGCCAACATGAAGTAGGTATATGGCTAAATCTCAATTTCAAGTCACCATTTTGAATCCTTCATGCTTGCACTTGGAAATGTGCTAAACTTTCCAGAGTGGAGTCTCAGGGTCAGACTATTTTTGGTCAGGCTTCATGTGTAGATGATGGTAATTTTTATTAGTAATTGCTATTTCAAAAAGGTCTCCAGAGAAACTCTACAGAGAAATGTTAATTAACCATCAATATTTGCTCTACAGGGCTGTTCAATCTCACTCAACTAAGATCTCACACAAATACTTAGAGAAAGAAATAAGATTAATAAAGACTTTATATTCATAGCTAGCGATATAGTGCTTCAGCTGCTGCTAATTGGCACTGAGTAATGTGTAAATATCACAGGCTACCTTTCATTCACCATATCTTTTGTGGAAGTATTTCCAAAAGTTTTATAAAAATCTCTCTGTCCCTGCCAGAAAGATCCCCTATCCAACTCATGACCTTCAAGGAACCAGCTGGTTTTCTATATTTATACAGTTAATGGGAATAAGGTATTCAGGAAAAGGGTAGTTTTCAAACTCCCACTTTGCTGTTATCAGAGAACTCTTGACAGCTGGTTGAATTTAAGTTGGTAAACACATTCTTAGCACTATAATATAAAAATTGCACTTCAGCTAGAAAGATAGGTAAATGTGGGTTTATTTAACTTCGGTTAAAAGTTTTAACTTCAGCTGAAAACATGACATTCACTTTTCCTGGCTGAATAATTAAGTCTAGTCTAGCACCTTATAAATCCCACCAGGATTTGGGTATGCTCTTACACGTGCACACAGCTTCAGTTTATACATTTAATTGTTTATACACTCAAGCTTGACAAAAGAGTTGTGTGTGTGTGTGTTTAAAATCTTTATCTTGTCCCAGAGTAAAACGATAAGATTTCATGTGTATCATATGCTGGCCACTTTTGCTAGGGTGTTGAACGATAGCCATCATAAAGTGTCCCACACGGGGGGAGACACTGGTCTTAGGATTCTAGAAAGGATTCCATCCAATCACATTGCAGAGGTCTTCCTCTTTGAATAGAAATATTTAGATTAAAATGAACATCAGTATTTAGGGAACATAAATCTGAACACTAAAATAATAACGTCTCTGAGAGGGTCTCAGCAGCAGGAAGCAGAAAAAGAAAGTCACTATATATTATAAGATTTCCATAAACTTAAATAACTAAGGACAGTATAGCCATGGCTCAGAACATTTTAATAATTTCCTTGGAAAATTGCCTCAGAACATATTAATAAGGCACACAGGAAGCCCATTTCATTAGTGTATAAACTTTTTTTTTTTTTAGTTTTTAACCCTAAATAGTATTACCTATCTTTGACAAAAGTCCTATTCATGAGACTTGGTTAGAAGCAAATTTTGCTTAATTACAAGATTCAAAGCTTTTATCAAAGAGTAAAGATAACTACCACGGCAGGATTATTTTAAAAAGTATATTACAAATTACCAGGGTACGTTTCTTAAATTTGGGAACAATTGCTGTGTTCCTAAAAAACAGGTTGCAACCCAAAGGATGACTTCTTCATTTGAATGTATATTTTGACTCATTTTCAAAATTCTAATATCTTATTAAATTGAGCAAGAATTTATTGAACATCTAGGTACTGCCATGTACAAGAACGTGAATAAATTGTCATCCCAGACATTAAGGTACTTATCAACAGCATGACCTTCCACATACAAATCAAGCGGGACCCCCCCAGGAACAAAGTGCTTGTCCACCCTCCTATTTTTGACCACCATGTTGGAGCAAGACTAGCTGTGAACCTTAGGCTAGCCAACTGGCTTCTGGATGTCTCATATTCCTCTTTTGTAAGGTCAAAGTAACACAGGTTTCTTGTGGGAATCACGTGGCATGATATATGAAGAGATACCACAAGGGCCATACACGTGACAGAAATTTTAAAAACTAGTATTATTTATGAAAATTTCTCATCTCCACTCTTAGAGGTCTTGAGACTTTAGCAACGTCTTACAAAGTTCTGCGAGATCTATGGAGAACTACCTAGTGCACATTTTTACCACACTCTAAAGTCATAGGTAACATCAGTGAAGAGATCTGTTTTTCTTTCATTTTATATTGATGGAATCAAATTAGTCTATTTTTAAATACATGCTATTGTACTGTAAATTGGCTGGTTCCTTTAAAATGACAGGCATCTGCGTTCCTAGCATACACTTCTACTAAAAATCAGGAAAATCAGAGATGAAAAGAAATTTCTGATGAGAACCTGTCCCCAGGAGTGAGTCAGACAATGGGGGGTGCT
>CM052883.1:164503544-164565956 GCA_028534135.1 Potos flavus | reverse complement strand
ATTCAACCTCTCCCAGATATATAGTTTACTGGTTAGCACCAGACAGGTTATCTGTCCTATGGGCTCTATTCATTCCCCCCACTTAGGTAGATGAGATAATCTACCTAATGAGACTCCCTATTCTTTTCTTAAGGGAGAATGACCTTTCCTGGAACAATCCTTCCTTTTCTTTTGCTGGTAACTTCCTTGCTGCACTCTCTTTCCTATAAAAACCTTCCATTTTGTAGAACTCAGATTCCTTTGTACTCTCCATACGGGATTCTGTCCAATTCATGAATCGCTTAATAAAACCAATTAGATCTTCACATTTGTTGAGTATTTACTCTTTTACAGGCGTAGGGATTATTTTGGGTTGATTATTTTTATTTTTTTTAAGATTTATTTCTTTATTTGAATGAGAATGTGCTTGCATTACCAAGGGGAGGGGCAGAGGGAGAGGGAGAAAGAGAATTTCCAACAGACTCCCTGCTGAGTGCAGAGCCTGACCCAGGGCTCAATCCCAGGACCTTGAGATTACGGCCTGAGCTGAAACCAAGAGTCCAAAGCTTAACAGACTGAACCACCCAGGCATCCCTAGGCTGATTATTTTAAAGAAACAGTAGACACAGGGAAAGCTCTGGAAACCTAATGGAAGTTACCCTTTTGTAAGAGACATTTACATTTACAAGGGAAATCTCCATTTGTAAGGGTGTCTCCCTTGATGTCTAGGAAGACGAGGATGACTATATCTCTAGAAACTCTTATCAATGGTGAAGGCAGAGACTTAAACCCTTATGCTCATTTACTGTGCTTTTCCTGAAGATCTTCCATACCTGGTTTCCCTACGCCCAACATGTTGTTACTAGCTGAAGATGATGTTTAAAGTGGTGGCTTGGGTCATCTCAGGGGGTCACTCAGTTTTCCTAAATATCACCCATGCATACAGGAGCTGTGCATGTTATTAAATGTCTATTTGTTTTTCTCTGGTTGATCTTTTATTACAAGGGTGTCTCAGCCAAGGGCTGGAAGGGTGGAGGGAAAATTACTTTTCCTCCCCCACCCGCCTCCCTGCTAGTCAGCACCTCCACTGTCCTCTCCAAGGCAGTGAGCCACCTGCTCTCCTGGTTTAGTCCTCAGTGGTCCCTGCATTTCCACAATCCCGAGAAGCCCTCTGCTGGGTTACTCCTGTTGTCTGTGGAACAAGAGCAGTCTTGAGGAGAAATACCCATGAATTCTCCTCTCCAGTGTTCCGGTGGATAAAATTAACTTCTTCTCTGGGAGCTGCCATTTTTCATACCCTTTGCTGGACTATTTTTCTCTTGTTCAGGAAGGCATGCGCGTGATTCACTGGATGGACAGTGTCCTTCCTGGTCTTAGACTTTGGTAGACTCTACAGTTTGCATTCAGTAGTAAACATCAATTTGCAATGTGATTGTAATCAAATTCTTTCTATTTATCAAGTAGGGGAAAAAAACACCCAGCTGGTTGTCGTGAAGCTACACTGAGGGCCACTGTCTGTCAGTTAAAAGAGGAGAAACTTGGATTGCCTCCCTTAACTGCATGAAAACCAGCAAACTTCAGACCATCCAAAAGGAAGAAGTCACTGTTTTTCTGAAGCCAGGCTTTTACAGACTAGGTTCCATTCTTTTTCTTTTGTTTTTTTTTAATTTAAATTCAATTAAGTTCCTTTCTGATTGTACCATAACACTCTCTTTCATAAAAACACCAACTCATTTTTAGTCAGAAAAGCAAATATAAAGCACATAAGAGGTTCAAAAAAACATTTTTGAAATAAAACTTGAAAAAGCTCTAATTTTTGGGTTTTTTTTTTTAGAATTCAAATGGAGAAATGAATGCATCATTTAAATGTTAAATTTCTCCCACCAGCCACAAACTAGTCAACATGTTTGTACCTTTCACAGGCTTCAAGCCACACAGTATTTTTAGAGCAGGTGAAGGCTAAAAGGAGAAAGACAAGTTTCTCCTACCGGCAGATGACAATTTTGATTACCCTGATCTCCTAAATTATGTGCTCTGCATACTAAATATTTCTATTATTGTTTAAGTTAATCGAGAGTCAGCTTTCAATTTTAAATCTATGTTCTAATGCAGATGAATAGTTTTCAGTTAGTTTGAAGGCAGAATGAAAGAAGGTATTTTTAAAATTATTTTAATTGTAACACACTGTATATTCACGGTCCATATTAACTTAATCTCTTCATTTAATTGTAGGCTTAATTGCTGAATTAGTATGTCCCTCAGCTTAAAAGGCAGGGACCAGATCTTGTTGGTGTTTGTTAATTAATATTAGAGCTTGGTTATGCTTTTTATATATTTTACTTGGAGTGATTAGGAAGCCAAGGTGAAGGAGGGCAATAGACCAACGCGAATATAATCAAAGTGGATCAGAAGGTGTTACTAGAGCTAGCGGTTCCGGGTGGAACTTGATAGTGGCCTTGAATTTTTTCAACCTGAAAGCATCTCAGCACCAATGCCACAAGACAAGACAGCATGGTGACACAGGATGGCACAGTGGCCCTCTGGCAACTTCCCAGAAAGTCAAATGGGGTTTCCAATATTTAATTTCACTGAGGTAGCTTCACAAAAATACAAGGAAGAAAATCATGGCGGGAGAGTGTGTGTCTAGAAGTTCTACACACACATCCCTGGATGGTTCACGTTTTCTTAAAAAGATAAACAGGAAAACTCTTTGACATAAAGCCTCAGTGATTCAGGAAGAAACATGTTCTGTGGGTTGTCTTCTGAATAAAAAGTCATACATATTTATTATTGGAAATTTGGAAAAATAAATATATATTTATATTTATATATTTATTAAATATAACAATTGAAACCTCACTAAAGCCTAAAATACTGTAAAGATTTGGGACTTTGTTCATCTCTTTTTTTCTTAGCTCATGTCTGGTATGAATTTCTCTTGGTAGCAGGGATACAAATTGCATCACATTTCTTTTTTATTATTTTACAGAACTTGTAGCCAACCTGAAGTCTTATCCCCCAAACTGAGCAGTTTCCTTTAGGAAACCCCGAAGACACGGCTGAAGAGGGCCTTTTTCCCTCCATTCTCTCTCTGCTCCTTATGACCACTCCCAAACCATGCTCTCTCCATCCTTCTTAGAAGCTCTTAACCTCAGGCTGTCAGCCTCACCAGGCTCGTGCCCTCCTTATAACTATCCTACCGACCTGAGTTGGCTCTCCCTTCTTTGCAGATTTTAGCTTCTCTCATGTAATTGACCCTCCTCTCCATTCCTCCACCTCCTCTCTTCTAAGAAGCTTCGAACTTTTGCTTCCCAAACTCTCACACCTGTATTCACACCCTAGAAGCCTTGCCACTACCTATCCTGCAGCTGTGATCACACCCCTCTTTGCCCATTCAATCCTTCTGGTACCTCAATGTCAACAAGTCTTAGCTCCCCACGGGGCCCTGTGAGCCCTTGGTCCCCTCACCTTTCCATGGTCCTTCACTCCTATTATGTCATGCTCCTTAATTCAGCCTAAATTCCATCCATGTGCCCATTTGCTCACTTATGTCTTCCTTCCTTCAACAAATATTTATCCATTTATTAAATGGCTATGTGGATAAAGATAGACTGTAGGAGGAAAAGTAGAGCAAAGAACTAGTCTAGGGGCTGAGGATATATCAGTGAAATATAAATATCCCTGTTCTTGGTTGAGCTTGCATTCAAAAAATAAATCAACAGGATAAATACAATGACAAACCAAAACTATAAAACTCAGTTGGTAGCATCTAATGGAGAAAATGAGGCAGAGAGATGAAGTGTCAGGAGGGGCAGACCTTAGAGAGGCCAGGAAATGCCTTGGCAGCTTGTAGCATTTGAGCAAAGAATTCTTGGAGGAGGAGGGAGAGGACAGAGTCCCTACAGGGTATCAGGCCCTGGGTAAGGAGCAGGCCTCGTATGCATATCGTGGAGGCCATGATGATTGCAGTGGACAGAGCAAGACAAAGGGCAGTTGGGGAGGAGGATACAGTCTTACAGGGTGCAGCGGAAATGACGCGGGGTCCATTTTTATAGTCACGACCTTGAATGCACATTCAGTTCCCTGCTCCTCTTTCTCACTCTCCTACTCACTTGAGTCAGCTGCAGCTTCAATTAAACACAACTCGTCTACACCGCTTGTGGTTGTGCATCTGTGTTCCACTGCAGTAATATAATCCACCAGAGTGACTGGCTTGTCTTAACTTCATGATAACTCACCTCGCATAAGTTCTTAATGCCGCCAACGCCTCCCTCCCCTCCACACACACTACCACATCCACACACACACACACCACAGGCCTCACTACACAAACACACATACCACACACCACACAGGAACATGCAATAGTTCCCACACACACTACAGCCCATACACACACGACACATACCACATACCTCAGCACACAAACACACGTATATACCACACACCGCACACAAACATACCATACCATACACCACACACGTGCACGCGCGCGCACACACACACACACACACACACTTGGTTTCCTTAGCTCATTCACTCTGCCATGCTCAGAAGATGCTCGATACATTTCATCTCCTTAAGCCCAACACCTCCTCTTGGGCAGTGAAAGGAGAATGCTGGGTCCAAGCACTCGTGAGCAAGTAGTTGTGGTGGTCGGTGCCTGCGGAATTTTCCTTCAGATTTCTTCACTTTTTTCAATCAACTAAAAAGCAAGGTTGTCATGTGAGAACAAACATAGGAGGAGAAGAGGGAGGAGAGGTGACTGACCCCAGAAAAAAAAAGATTTTCTCTCTTCTACAGGAAAAGAGCATGATTGCTTGCCAGAAAGCACCCAGCTCTTAGTGACAGGATGTTCTTTAGCCCCCAGGATTTGTAGGGGAGGAAATGAACACCTTCCACTAATTCCAGATGAGTCAACTCCCCAACAAGAAATGGCGTGATTTTGATTCAGTCCCCCCTGGGTGGTAATGTGGTCCCCTCACTTCAAACTGCATGAATTTAAGCAAGTCATATCCCCCTCTGAGACCCAAGATTTTCATCTAAGCAATGGGAATAATCTCAGGTGTTTTTTTGTAGCGATTAAGTAAGATAACATCTGGAAATATGCTCCCAAAGCTCTGGACACAGAGGAAGCATTCGATTAACAGCTCTCAGCAGGAACACGTTCCTCGAAGGACGGACTCACAGTGGCAATTAAAAAAAATGTCAGCTGAGATTTTGACAACTCAGCCTCTGTTTGAAGTCTCCATTCGCCTGATGGCAGAAAATGTAAGTTTTATTAGCTCCGTTGTAAACTCATCCATTTTGAGCTCTATGGGTTTCCCCTCCTTCTCCTTCTCCCTGGAGCGAAGACTTAATTCTACAGACTTAGCTGCGTTAGGGAGCACTCCAGCCTGTTCACACTGGCCACCTCTGCAATGTACCCACTTCTGTTCTGGTCCAGAGGAGCATCTCTGCGGGCCTGTCTACACTGCAGTCAGGGGCCCATACATTCCTCTGAGGAATTCTCCAGCCAAAAATCTAGGTACTTTCTTCTCTTCCCTATAAATCTCCAGCATGTCCTGTCAATCGTGCCTTCAGAACAACGTTCCAATGCCGTCTGCATTTTACGCAGCTCCCCACACCCACCCTGATGCAAGTCCCTGGATTTGGACAGAGGCCTCCAGGTGGTGGTGCTGCCTTCATTCCCCCTTCATCCCTTTCCAATTCACTATGGTGCAGCCATAGCCATCTTTAAGATATGTAAATTAAGCATATTATTCTTCTACCTAAAACCTTCTACTTTCTTCCTATTTCATCTAATATAAACTATGATCTTTCCCTGGTATCAAGCCCTACATGACCTGGATTCTCTTTGTCTCTCTGACTTCATTAAGTCAATCAACCTGTCATGCATGTTACCGTCTTTAAAAAACAAAGCACTGGGGTGCCTGGGTGGTTCCATCCATTAAACATCTGACTCTTGGTTTCAGCTCAGGTCATGATCTCTGGGTCCTGGGATCGAGCCCTGCGCCTGGCTTCATGCTCAGTGGGAGTCTGCTTGTCTCCTTGTCTCTCTGTCCCTTCCCCAACTCATGCTCTCTCTTTCTAAAATAAATAAATAAATCTTTAAAGAAAACAATGATGCATTATTGAGGTATGGCTGACATGCAAAAAGCTGTAAATATATACTGGACACAACTTGATGAGTGTGCCCCTAAGTTACACTCGTGACACCATCACTACTGTCAAATCCATAGACATAGCCAACATTTCCCAAAGTTTCCTTTAATATTATTATATTTACCTGTGTGTTGAGAATACTTGGCATGAGATCTACCCTCTTAGCAAACTTTAAGTATATAATACAGTACTGTTGGCTATAGGTTCTATCCTGCATACTAGATCTCCAAAATTATTTATCTTGTACAACCGAGATTTTGCACCCTTTGACCATCGCCTCCCCATTTCCCCTCCTCCCACCCCATCCTAACCACCATTCTACTTCTGCTTCTATGTATTTGGCTATTTTAGATTCCATGCATGAGATAATATAGTGTTTTTCTTTCAGTGTCTGACTTATTTCACTTAAAACATGACCTCCAGGTCCATCCATGTAGTCACAAATGGCTGGATTTTCTCTTTTCGTAAGGCCGAATAATATTCCATTATGTGTATATAACCACATGCCCCATATCCAATCACTACGGGCACATAGGTTGTTTCCATATCTTGGCTATTCTGAATAATGCTGCAACAAACGTGAAAATATAGATATGTCTTCAAGATCCTTATTTCAATTCCTTCGGATAAATACCAAAAAGTGAGATGACTGGATCATGTGGTGGCTCTATTTTTAACTTTTTGAGAAACCTCCACACTGTTTTCCATAACGGGTGTGCTAATTTACATTCCCACCAACAGTATACAAGGGTTCACTTTTCTCCATATTCCCATCATCACCTACCTTTTGCTTTTTATTTTATTTATTTTTTATCTTTTGTTTTCTAAAAATAATAACCATCCTACCAAGTGTGAGATGGTATCCCTTCACGGTTTTGATTTGCATTTCCCTCTCATTTAGGATGCCGAGCACCTTTTCATATACCTATTGGCCATTCGTACATCTTCTTTAGAGAAATATCTTTTCATTGTTCTCAATACATTAAGCTCTCCCGTAACTTAAGAGCCATATATGACCGTTCCCTCAGAGAGGCCTCGCTCCAGTCTGTAAAATGGCACTTCTGCCAGATTTCTATTCGGGGTTGTTCATTCAGCTCCTGGCCTGAATATCACTTTTTCAGAAAGACTTCCCTTGACTCTCCAATTTAAGAGAGGCGCTCACATACCTTCCATATCATCCCAGCGTTTAATTCTCTGTACACGTTTTCTTGTTTACTGATGTTCACATGTTTAGTCTGTCCCACCTAACCACAATGTGTGCTATATAGTTAAATGCTGGGACATTTTCAATTTTCTTCATTATTAAATCCCATCACATGAACGGTGTCTCTTTCTAGCTAGGTGTTTAATTAACATGTTCATAGGTATATGAATGAATGAGTTCCCCTCCAGATAACAATGTGAAATTAACCAATCACAGGTAATATATATGTGGAACATTTGGTTAACTATAATTAATAAAATAATTTGTAGAGTTATTGTCACTTTGACAAGGAGTAGTATTATCTTGGCTTAACGTGCATTTGTTTTATTAATAGCTTAATTTTGCCTGAGCTTTGTTATTTCTATGTACTCTTTTGTGAATTACCTATTTTTCCCTCTGATAATTGTTTTACCATGATGCCAATTGTTTTTAAGTTGTAAGATATTTATATGCTAAGCCTATAAATCATTTATTTCCTTTATTTGTAAATATTTTTTTACTAACTTATCATACTTGTCTTAATGTCTTACTGATGTTTGACACAGAATTTTGATATTTTTATGGATTTTTAAGTCCATCTTTTCTTTATAATGTTGGCTTATTCCTTTAATAGGTACACAATGATTTTGAAAAAGTCACATATTTCCAATGTTTTTCTTCCCATAAGAAATCTGGTTTATCTCTTCATTTATTCAAATCTTTCTCAGTTGTTCCTCCAAAATGTTTTTTAGTTTGATTCATATAGAACCTCCACATTTATTTTTTGCTCATTATTTGATTCCCATTCCCAACGTTTTGAGATTAATATCTCGGAATAAAAAAAAATAGATTATGGTTTGTCTCCCTCCCCAGTCTCAGGAAACAAACTGAGGGTTGCTGGGGGGTTGGGAGGGAGGGATGGGGTGACTGGGTTATGGACATTGGGGAGGGTATGTGCTATGGTGAGTGCTGTGAATTGTGTAAGACTGATGATTCACAGACCTGTATCCCTAAAGCAAATAATCCCCCTCTCCCTCTGCCTGCCTCTCTGCCTTCTTGTGATCTCTCTCTCTCTCTGTCAAATAAATAAATAAAATCTTTAAAAAATAAAAAATTTAAATTTAAAATAAAAAAAAACATCTTTGTGCAAAGCAACTCTTGGGAATAGTGACAGAATAAAACTAAAGAGAGCTCATTATTAAGACATTTTATAAAATCCTAGAATATGAGGCATCTTCAAGGCAAAATAAGTCTGTGCAATTATAAAACATTACTATGAAAAGAGAGCTAACCTGTAGATCATAATTCTATGCAGGCTTTTGCACAGATTCCCTAAAATGCTCTTCAGGAAATGCCACCAAGAGCTGTGTGACAGGGCCATGCATTCACCCTGACTTGACGCTGATCTTCTAAGCACAATGGGCATGACTCTGGTCCTACGGCGTTGCTGGGGGTGGAGCAATGTAATGACCACTAAGCAAGTTGTATGGGACCCAGCACAGAGTAAGCACTCAATGAATGTCAGTTCTTAATATGAGGAAGCTTCTCTGGCACGTAAATAAGACAAAAAATTAGGATATTGGAGAACAATTTTCCTTTAGTTGTGATCTTTTCTCCTCTTCAACTTTACCTTGTAAAATGACTACATTTTAAAGAATGCTTCTTTTTAAAGTATTTTATTATTGTGGTAGTGTCCCAGGGCTATGACAAATGACTACAAACCTGATGGCTTCAAACAACAGAATTAAAATCAGCGTTGCTAGGCTGAACCAAAGTACAGCGGGACCACGATCCCCTGGAGGATGTAGGGCAGAATTTGTTTCTTGCCTCTCTCAGCTTCTGATGGCTGCTGGCATTCCTTAGTTTGTGGCCCTATTACTCTATTCATCAAGGCTAGCATCTGTGAGTCTCCCTCTGCTTCGCGTTCGCATTTCCTTCTGTATGTGTGCGTGTGTGTGTGTGTGTGTGTGTGTGAGAGAGAGAGAGAGAGAGAGAGAGAGAGATCAATCTTCCTCCAGCCTCTACTTTCTAAGGAGAACTGTGATTGTATTCAGGGCCCGCCGGGCAATCCAAGATAATCTCCCAATGTCAAGATCCTTAACTTAATTACATCTTCAGTCTTTGCTCTACAAGGTAACATTCCAGGGGTTCAGACTGTCTATTTTGGAAGCTGTTACTCAACCTATTGCAATCACGTTCTGCCAAAGTCGATTTAAAACAATGTAGAAATGCTATGATCAATTTAAATGGAAATTGGAAAGGTTCTTGCCAAAAATAGAAAGAATTTCTTTCACAGGTTATATGTTGTCACCATTTCAAATTAACCCTTCTAAGAAATGGCGGCACAACTCTGTTGTTCTGGTTATTTCTCAGGGGCATGGGGATGGACTGAGAATCTTGAAGGTGCCCAGCAGAGCGGCGTCGTGCTCAAAGGAAATCCAACTCTGGCGCCACAGGAGTCAATGTTTTGAAATTTTGCTCAAGTCCTGAGCCTCTGGAGCAATCTATTCAGAACCTCAGAAACACGAGATAATAAAGTCAGCAGAAGAGAGACACCGTGTGAAGGGTGGCTGATGTCCAAGGCTCAGTCCTAGATTTCTGATTTTTCTGCCACCCGAGCAGCAAGCTTAATAGGAGGTACAGAGAAACTAAACAAAAAAAGGTCTCTTACGGATTTCCTCTGTGATGATGAAAACAGTAGAAATGCATAAGCTTCCGCACCTCCCGGAGGTGCAGGCCCCTGATGGCGGACTCCCTACATGCACACCGCCAACCAACTTTGGTGTGTATTTCATGCCCACCGAGGGGCACTCCAAGAAGAGCGAGGCTTCCCAGGTTGTGGGAGGAGAAGTGACCTTTGAAAGAGAGACATAGAGAGAGAAGACAGATTTTTAAATTTTTCCCAAGAGAGTGGTAAATAACCGTAAGAATGATAATCAGATCATGACCTACTTGCACACAACACTCTTAACTATGGGTTGGGTAAATAGGGAGAGCCTCTGGCTCTCAGAGTAGCAGCAAGAGACTAGCCTGACCTCTCCTCACAGGTGAAGAGGACTTGTTTGAGGGGATGCCGGGTGTCCAGGGACCAAGGGACATGGGACAACTGGGTGTGCAACACATAATCACTGCCCTGGATACAGGGCAAACCCTCCCACCACTTTTCACATCTTGAAATTCTCATGCAGTGTTGGGGAAAGGAAGGCACCTTTCCATACCGAACGTGATTGGGATTGAACAATTTCCTAATCCTGGTGAGGGAGTTTAGAAGAGGTTTTTAATTTATTAGGAAAACAAAACAATAGGCTCCTGGGTGGCTTAGTCTGTTTAGTGTCTGCCTTCAGCTCAGGTCATGATCCCAGGGTCCTGGGATCGAGTCCTGCATCAGGGTTCTTGCTCCTTGGGGAGCCTGCGTCTCTCTCTGCTTCTGGCTCTCTCTCTCTCTCTCTCTGTCTCTCATGAGTAAATGAATAAAATCTTTAAGAAAAAAAAGAAAACAAAACAAAACAAAAATGTAATGGGACTTTCTTTGAAGTTCAGGGTTGTATTTCAACCTCATACTCCCTATACAGGCAAACGACAAAAGTTACAAAACTGGGACCAGGAGGGATTGCATTTAAGAAACTTAGACTCTCTCTAAAGACAGATCTTATAACTTCCTATCAAATAAGTTTCAGGAAAATTAAAAGTCTCTAAAATATAACTTCTTGGAATAACCAAGGAACAGAACAGTATATAAAATTCTTCCATTTGTATGAAATAGGAAGAACTGCTTTTATGATTTTGCTTAAATAGGCATAAAATATCTGCTCAGATGGCATGTATAACACTGATTTCCTTCAGGGAGGGCAGCCGGTGGCGGAGGCACAAGGATGGGAGTGAGAACTGTCCCCGCATGTGTGCTGGAGGAGCAGTCAGCCTGGGTCCGTTGCTAAAAACGACTCACTGGACTCCAAATGGCAATGTTTGCTCATGTACTGTTTACTGCAGGAAAATAACTCAATTTAGTTGCGGAAGTAAAGAAAGAACATCATAGCTAAAGGAAGCTACCCAGCCAGGAGACTGGAGAGGAAGGCCCAAGTTCCGATTGTTTCCCCTCCGTAGGATTACACCAGCCACACTTTTCTCTCTTGAGTCAGGAACATGTATAGAGAACAATGCCAAGGGTCTCGCCCAGGGTTTCATACGTTGCTGGTCAGGTAGCCAGATTTCTTATTAAGTACGCGGGCCCAATAACAAGAGCCCACTGGAGATCTCACTGAGACCAGGTACAAATCACGAATCCTCTGTTATCAGTCAATAAGGCTGACAAGAGGGCACAAACCGCCCCCAAACCCCTCTGACCCATGGTCACAACCTAACACTCAATCAGTATATTTCACTTCTTGGCCAGGGATCCGTGTCATGCAGGGACTCCAGCCAAATGGCTCAGGTCAATTCCAGCCTCGATAAAAATTAACCCTCAGGTCACAACGCACTTTGGCGACTTTTGAATTTTGAAGCATAAAACCATGTAAAAGTCAGGGATCAATCAGGGAAGCAGAGCCACCGCTATTATTTTGGAATAAGAGAAGAAGAACTTGTAAAATTGTGCAATATTTGGAGAAATAAGCGTCTGAACAGATGAATTAGTGGATCCAGGAAAAGCATGTGTGGGTGATGGAGGAGAAGCACCCAAGGGGATCTGGGGAACCAGCACGCCGAGGTAGAGAAGTCCATGCAAGATCGTCACCTCTTCGCACTGGCTGTTCCCCTGCCTGGAACAGCCTTCTCTGTAGAGATCTACATGCCCTGTTCCGTCTCATCTTTCCTGTTTTATTCAGGTGTCACCTTCTTGGGCCACCCATGTAATGTTGTAAGCCAATCTTCCCGCACGTTTTTTTTGTACTTTCTTTTTCTTTAATGTCACTAATATTTTAAAACACTCTGCATTTGACTCACTTAGTTTATTTCCCATCATGATGGCAGGACTTTTATTCGGCTTCAATTCCTGTTTTACTGGTCGCACCCGAGGTGGTCGATGCTCGGTAAATGCCTGCCCGGCTTTATGAAAAATGGAGTCATGCAAATGTTTCTTGGACGACTTTATTCCCTCCTTAGAGAACAAAGAAGAGTATCTATTTTCATACACTTTTAAGAAAAATTATGTCATGACTAGTAATAATACATTCTAGTCTGCCCCCAGAGATATACCATTTGCCCCAGGTGGAATTAATCTCATTCTAATCAGGCTGGCCACTTGGCTACATTTCTTCTCTTCCCTCATTATCAAGTTCCAGAGACAATCTAATTCTAAGTTATACATAGTACATTTTTAAGATAACCGGTGGGAAGATAAAATAGTGCTACATAGTCCAAGCCTCTCTCCTTTGTTCTGACCCTCAGCTTTAGAATTCCGAGCAAACAGAAGAAAAATTGCTAAGGGGAGTAGAAGATCGAATTATTATGGTTCGTTCAGAGTAACATAATTGTCACATTGTCCCTAGGAAGTAGGATAGTTTCTAGAAGTCCCTCTTCTACAGATGAGGACATTGGTACAAAGGGGGCAGTCAGTATTTCACAACAACGTAGAAAAGTGCTCAGATATTGCCAGCCCAGGATTTTATTTCTTTTATGTCCACATTCCTAGCACTGGACAGATTTCGCCTGGGTTAGGATCCATGGCTTTTCATGGAATCAGTTGTCACAGCCACAATCCTCGGTGTGCAAAAGCAACTTGTATAACTCGACCTCAAGTTCCTTGCTGGGAGCTCAGGCAAAGACTACGCAACACCCTCTTCTGATCCCCTGTGTGTCCCTTGCAGTCCCTGTGGAAGTTCCCTGACTCCACACCACTGTGGGTGCTGGGTGGACCCCGCGGCTTGTTCCCCTAAAGACAACCTGCTCCTTTTGGGAAACTTACATGTCCCTCTCCTGGCACAGAAAGCAACCCTTGGAGGCAAGATCTTCTGTGCCTCATTATCAGGCTTACGGGGCATGTTAGCCCCATGTGTGGCCCTCCGTGGTTGGATGCCCTGGGGAGATTTGCTGGACTTCTGTCTTCAAGAGTAGAGGTATAAAGGGGTGGTGGGGCTTAAGTTCTCTGGTTTCCTTTAGTCTTATGATTAAAACTATCAGAGGAAATGATATTGTGTTTCCTTTCTCACTATTTTTTTTTTAAGATTTTATTTATTTATTTGAGAGTACCTGAGTGGGCCGGGGGGCAGGGGAGCAGAGAGAAAGGGAGAAGCAGACCCCCAGCTAAGCAAGGGCTGAATCCCAGGACCTCCGAGATCATGGCCTGAGCCAAAGGCAGACACTTAACCGTCTAACCGACTGAGCCACCCAGGCGCTCCTTCCCTTCTCACTATTGTTTCTTGTTCCTCGGGTTCATACCAGGTTGAGGAGAATACAAAGAATAGCTTCTATTCCTCTTCTAAAACTTTATAAATTCCACTTCCCCACCCCCGCCACTCCTCCCCAGACTCAGAGAACCTTCGGAAGGCGAGGTGAGAGTGCCTCTGCTTTCCCTTGCTGGTGCATTCCATTGCATACCCAGTGGTACATTTTGAGCCTAGAAATGATGACACCGGCATTTTTATTGTGCTGCTGATTGCTCTGTGAACCAATTACAGCCTGCCCACAGGTGATGGCGGTGCGGCATCGCTCAATTTAGCCAGAGGAAGTGGTGAAATCATCGGTTTGTTTCTCAAACAATTTGTAGTCTTTCCTTTTTTCCGAAATCAATATGTCCACTGCGCTAGCCAACTGTGAGAATATTTAAAATCTTTAAAGGCATTTCTGCAGTGCTGTGTTCCACCCTAAGTACTATGCGGCTCTTTTGTTGTGGGCTCATCGGGGATGTGGTGGGGAGCAGCAGGAGCAAACCCACGGACATGGGCCTATGGGGCACAGAGACGAAATGTGTTTCTTCCTGAGATCTCACTTTGGTAGCCTGACCCAGAATCTTTGGAGCTGCCTCTCCTGGAAAAAAATATACAACCTTACGTACTGACATCTAAAATTGTGAGGAAGTCTAGTTCTTAAATGAAAAGATAGATATGTAATCAAATGACCCCGTGACTGAGTTTTTGGCTGACAGGCGATGTGGTTAGAGTCGTGGGGTCCTATGCCTATCCTGTGGGTCACCGCCACCGTGAACCTGTCGGGAAATACCCTCATCTGAATAATGGGGATAGTCTTTCCACTTTGGATTATTGTTGGGCTATTCACATGGGATACTGCGTGCAAAATCTAGAACAGAAGGATATGGTAGAGACATATTCTCTTAGCTCGAGATGTATGCTGTTTAAAAAATATTTAAATGTCCATTTGAATATTTCTAAAATAATTTGTTTCTAAAAAAAATGAGAAGGAAGAAAAGGAAGTTAAAAACAAGCAAATAAAACAACACAACAAAACTGAATGAGGCTAGGAAAGAGAAGACGACAGATCATTTTCCAGGCATGAAGCCAAAGCATGAACTTGATTTGTTCATGCAAAATTGGCACTTGTTCTTCTTATTCTGTAAAGTCCTTTCCGACGTACAGAATTTTTCAAAAAACATTTTCTGTTTCACGTGTTACTTTTTTAAAAAAGAAAATGGATTTCATGCTCCGCTACACTTCAGTTTCATAAAGCACAATTCATAAACACATTATTGTTTTCTGCTTGGCTATTAGGAAGATAATTTTGAAGATCCGCTTTCTTTCTAAAAATTGATACCTAATAAAAAAACCACAGCTGTTCAGATTTCTTGAACGGAGCAAGAAGCAAGCTGGAAAGACTAAACAAGAGAGTGATACATTTGTTGAGATTCCCACAGACCGATGCTCCGGGCTACCCTCCCCAATGGGCGGTTGGTGAGGTAGGCGGGGCTTGGGACCTTCTGCCTGGGGGAATCTCCTCGCCCCGTAGATAGTGTCTACAGGATTGGTGACCCCAACAGGGGCCCTTCTCAGTCATCCCTCTCGGCTCTACTAGCGAGATCATCGAGCACACCTGCCAACGGATAAGGCTCCACTCTGGCTTTTCCTCACTTCCCTTCCCAAAGTTACTTCTAGTCCTTCTTCGCACATTGGGAGAGGCCATGGATCCTGATATTTTCAATATGAGAAGGAAAAAAATCATATTCTGGGCCTAAGGAAGATTGCCTTAAGGAAATAAGTAGCCCTTAGACACTATTTATATTTCTGTCCCTTCGAAAATTATCTGGTTCTCACACAGTTCTGGGAACTGTATTGACATGACATGCTTCTGTTTTCCTAGCAGGTGATCCTTTCCAACAATCTCCATTCTGGGACATTTTCTTGCCCCAGTCATTGTCAGTTTGTATTTGAATTTGCTGCCCTGTCTGAATGATAGCAGCTGGAATGGTATACATTACATTCCAATTATTCCTTCAGTGTCAAGAGTCGTATAAGGTTGTGTTTGCCAATTCTGTGGATCTGAGAGCAAACACACACACACATCTACATAGAGAGAACCCTCACAAGGTGTATGGTGGTGACTCAATATCATATGTGATTTTAATCATGGTGTTAGGCGGCTGGATCTTCTGTGGCTGGGCAGACCATGTGCTTAATCTAAATGATCCTCCAAGTCCTCAATTCTTTGAAGCAAATAGAAATGATCAGAATTCATAGGACAACATCTCTAAGGATCCCTATTTATATTTTTCACAGAGTCTCATATTGCTTGTACTCTGACTAGCTGTTTCAGTGTACATGGCTCTTTTTATTTATGTATTTTTTTTTCTTTCCTGCCTGGCATGTATCATGGAGTAATGCATATTTTTGTTATTGCAAATGAAACCGATTTGCCAGTGGGAAAACAGCCACTCTGGAAATCACCTGATGCTACATTTGCGGAAAGAAAAGTATCAGAGAAAATCATATATGCTAAAAATATAAAAAGCCCCTGTTTGTACCTGATTTAATTCTTTCCATTTTCTGTTTGTTTATATTTTCTGTAAGTGTCCATTAGCCCCGTCTTCTAGAATCAGCATGTTTGCTCTTTTCTTACAGATGAACATCAGGGGCCCTGAGGATCGATTAATCATACAACAAACTAAAAATAAAAAATGCTGTCTAGATAAGAAACTGCTAAATTGGCTATAAAAACTACTCAAAAAACAATCTAACACCAGGGCCCAGAAAACACAGACACAAAGCTCATGTTTCTGACTGTTTTCCCGTTTCAATTTCACATTGAAAATTGCTTCATAAAAGGCATCAGTAGCAGGTCAGGAATGTAGGAAACAATTTGTTTCTCTATCTTCCGATACCAAAGACAGCCCTGCCTTTTTTATCACAAGAGATTCAAATTTCCTGATTTGCGTTTCTGTTTTCTTGACTATCTTATAAAAGATGCTGAATACGGGGTGGGGGAGGGGGAGATTATTCATCCTGCGTATGATGCTTATAATTCCTACTGAGCAATACATCTGCCAAGAAGTACGGTATTACAACTTGGTAAAGGGTATGCAATATATTTTTCAGCCTAAGTGTAACATAAACCACTGGACAAAGATGAGAAAGGAAACCAAATGAAGATGGTAAGCAAAGGGCAAATGAGCTCATACTGCCACAGGCAAATGTCAAAAGCCAACAACGATTATGTGGGAAAAATTAACACGCAAATTTTAAAGATTTTATTTATTTATTTGACTGAGAGAGAGAGTGAGTGTGCACAAGCAGGCAGAGGGAGAGGGAGAAGCAGGCTCTCCGCTGAGCAGGGACCCAAGTGCAGGGCTCCAAACCAGGACCCTGTGATCATGACCTGAGCCGAACGCAGATGCCCAATGGACTGAGCCACCCAGGCGCCCCTAACATGCAAATTTTAAAGTACTACTGGGCTCTGTGGACACCAACGAGAAAAAGAGCATCATGTTTAGCATTGCAGGATCCTAAAAGAGAGCAGACCAAGAATATTATTTTTAATTTTTTTTTAATATTTTATTTATTTATTTGACAAAGAGGAGAGAGATCACAAGTAGGCAGAGAGGCAGGTAGAGAGAGAGGGGGAAGCAGGCTCCCTGCTGAACAGAGAGCCCGATGCGGGGCTCAATCCCAGGACCCTGGGATCATGACCTGAGCCGAAAGCAGAGGCTTTAACCCACTGAGCCACCCAGGCGCCCCCAAGAATATTATTTTTAAAGAATGAACAACTATTTCATTATGTAATATTACCTAAAACGTTCAAATATACAAGACAAGGAATTCAAAGATTGCCTTTTTAAGACAACACTGGAAGTTTTAAAAAATTCAAACAGATGTGATTTAAATCAGAAAAAAAGTATTTTTAAAGTTTGAAACTGTTGAAAATGGTTTTCTTATAAACAAGCTATGAAATAAGATTTTAAGTTAAGAAGGGAAATAATAGAAGTTGAAAAGGAAAAATCTACTCAAATTAGCTTGACATTAGTCTTCACTAGAATTTAACTATTCATTGGGTATTTTTAGGTAAATGGTAATTATATTTTGGAAAAAATATTGATTTAGATAACACTAAAGTATCATTTATGTAACTATGTATAGTAGGTAAGTAGGTAGATGTAACAGGCAGATCATAGTAAATGAATGTTCGTGTTTCCAGTGACCTCTTTTTCTCCCCTTGCAAATGCTGTAAGATATAGAACTTTTTGATCTACATTTTCTTATGTACACTGATCCCTGGGAAATGACCCCTTGCCTTACAAATGAGAACTGCAACAACAAATGTAATAGGAGACTGTCTCAAGGAAACCCAGAAAGAAAATCCATGTCTCCAAATTCCTTCTCCAGAGTTAAACGAGAGATGCCTTGTTTTATTTATTTTAGCAAGTGATCATTTTTATATCCTGAGAGGTAGGACACTGGCATGAAGCCTCCAGTTTCTGATCACAAGACTCAGCTTGGGACGGAGACCAGCTCCATCATTCATGAACTACGAGATCTTTGAAAAGTTACCTAATACCTCTGTGCCTCATTTTCTCACTTGCAAAATAAGGCTATTATTAGTGCTTACTTCATTTAGTGATTGTATTAATGGAGTTAATATAGCACAATTCTTATGTGCCCAGCACAAAATGATTGTCCAGTTATTCCAAGTAATGGTATTAATAAAAGAAATGAAATTGATAAACGCTCAACCTGGGTTAAAACTGCCTTAAGCTACCTGGAAACATGTATCCCAGCCCTTAGTACTTCTCCATGGTAGCTCTCATCATCTTTTTATTTAAATCACTAATTTAATATTTATTTATTTACTCTCTGTTGCCTCAGAGACTAACTACATAGGCTCTATAAAGGTCATGGTTGAGTTTTTAATTTTCATAGCAATATAGCAACTGCAAATAGCATAGTAATTGAACAAAATAGATGCTTAATCAATGTTACTTTGACCTCTACATTTCACAGTTGAGGAATTAGAGGGGAGGTAAGCTAAGTGATTTGCAGTAGGTCACCGGGTTAATGATAAGTAAAGCCACATTTAGAAGCTAGGGTGAGGGGCACCTGGATGGCTCAGTCAGTTAAGTGTCCAACTCTTGATTTTTGGCTCAGGTCATGATCTCAGGGTTGAGAGATCAAGCCCCACATTGGGCTCCAAGCTGGGCTCTGAGCTGGGCATCAAGCCTGCTTAGGATTCTCTCCCTCTCCCTCTGCCCCTCCACTACTCACTCCCCGCCCCCCCGCAACTCCCTCTCTGTCTCTAAAAAAAAAAGAAGCCAGGGAGAAGTTACCACAGTCCCATCAGGGACTTACCTCCCAGGGCTGCTTCATGGGTGTGTGATTTGTACCGCGGCACATGGCCCCACTCAGAAGGGCCCCGCACCTGATTGAGGACCGACTGTGCTGTTTTGAAATTCCTAATAATCATTGAACGAGGGGCTCCGCATTTTCATTTTGCGCTAGTCCCTAAACATGATGCAGCCTATCTTGACCTTCATGCAGCTTCATAATTCAACCTTCAAAATAGATTCCAGGATCCTGGGCTGAGAAGAGTCTTCCACAGATTAATGCGGATGGCAAGACTCCAGACTCCTATTCTCTAAGAGCAGCAGGAGGAAAGGCCTCCTTCCCTTCAGCTGTCCCCAGGGCCATGGGCATTCCTCTCTCCGGAGCTGGCAGGGACCAATGGCAACTACATTGCCCTGGAGAGAAATACCTTTGCAGTCCCCACGGTCACGGTCACGATGAATCCCCAGCACAACTCCTCTCTTCAGACCCCTGAGGCCGTACCTGAAATGGTAACATTTAAATCATAAATAACATCATCCTGCATAGAGAACTCAAATTAAGCTTTAGCAATTGCTGTATCCTCCTGCTTTGGAGCTTCTCTTCCCTCCAGGATGTAAATGCTCCCTGGTTTCTTGGGACTTCCTTCAGCACAGTTTCATCAGGGTTCATGTCTTGGACCATGCCCCGTATGCCAGCTGCCTGTGGAGTTACTAATAAGGCAAGCTCATAGATGAATGAACTGAAAGTGTTAATAGCTGTTGACAGACTTGGGTTTGAAATAGCAGGACAATAAATGAACTTCACCAGCCTTCCAGTCTACCCATGTTGGTGAGCTATGCACACGCCAGCCAACACTCTCCACCCCAAATATCTCCCAGAGGCTGAGCAGTTCTGATATTTTCATGATCTGGAGGTTATTAGTCAGCTTATGATATGAACTCCTGCTAAAATACAAGTTACTGGGGCGAAAGAGTAAGCTAAGTCATATACCATACCCGTTGCTTGCACACCAGAGTGAGTTTATCACCTGTTTTCTGATCCAGAAAAAAAAAATCAAGATCTTTACAGTGATTGCAATGCTATTAAGAGGGGAGATGGGGGAGGACAGGAGGAAGAATTGGGCTCTCGACCCCTCCCCAACAATTCAATTACCATCCTCTTGTCAGATCTCTCTTCCTCCCTGAATATCTATTTTAAATCTGTTACAACTTCCTTGTTCTACCCATCCCCCACCATGGTTTCCTCTTCTTTTCTCATTTTTGCAGAAGACGGTGGCTTTTCTTTTGCAGGGAAAAGATAAACCAATGGGTGGGTCTTCCTGTCAACCAAACATACAAACCTACCGGTAGCTTCACCCTCCCATGCTAATGAACACAATGTCTGTTCTGAATTGTCAGTTGTTTCATCTCTGTCACCTTCATATTAGCTCTTAAACATTGCAAACTTGGCCAATCATAAAAACAAAAACCAATCTTACCCATAGTGGCAACCATACACCCATCCTGTAATATATGGCCCTAAGTCTATCTTTCATGGTCAAGTGCCCAAAAGATTTCTCTTACTCCCCTTTGTTTCACTGACCATTTGGACCATTCATACCACACACCATCTGACTGTCCCCATCCTCCACGAGCACCCCGCTAAGGTGGCCTCCATGTGATTCAATAGAGTGGATGCTTTCTAGCTTTCGTTCAGCCTAATTTCTGGGCAGAACTTGACACTGATGAGTATTCCTAGAAATACTCTTTTTTTTTTTTTTTTTTTTTTTTTTTTACTTTTCCTTCCATTCCTCTGGCCAATATCTCAATCCCTTTTTCTTGTTCTACCTCTTCTCCACTAACTGAAGCTTTTGGAATATTTCAGAGCTCAGCACTAAGCATTCTTCCCATTTTAGTTTTTCCAGTGTATCATAGCACATCCATTCCTATGACTTTTTTTATTATCTTTATGCTAATAGCAAAATATTTCTGCCAAATAGAATGTGTCTGTCAAATGTTTCTTTACATGACAAACCTATCTCCATAGCCTAGGCTTTATGTAACCCTGACTGTCCAGACACCTGAGACTCAGTGTGGCTAAAACTGAACTCAAGTTCTTTCCTCAAATTTCTTTGCTTCTTTTTGCTCCAGAATGTCTTTTCTCAGTAGGCGATGCCACTGTCAACTCTGTTGCTCCTTCTGGGAATGTGGAAGTGAGTCTTGGCTCCCATGCTCCCTCAGCTCTTGCTTCTGCTCAGTTACTACATCATGATTCTTCTGACTTCAAAATATCTCTCAAAGAGATCTGTTTCTTCTCCATTCTTCTTCGCCATCACCACGTCAGACAATAGCACCATCATCTTCACTCCACCTCCTTCAATAGCCTCCCGCTGGCATCTCTTACACACAGAACCCAACCTCTCCAATCTAATCTCTGCTCAGAAACCAGATGGATGCTTTTCAAATACTAATCACTGACACTTCCCCTTAGACCTCAACTCAATTTAGTAGCATCCTGTTACTTTTGATAATGATCTGAGGTCTTCATCCATACTCTAACTCCTTGTCTGACGCAGACCCCGTGCCTGCCGTATCCTGTGCCATTCCCATCCCCTGGGTTCCAGTCACATTGGAAACTTGAACGTGACCTGCTCCTCCTACTTACAGCCTTGGCCATGCTGTTTCATTTCCCTGAAAATCTCTTCTTCCTAATCTTCACCTGGCTACATCTCATTCGTCTTAGAGTGTGCCACATAAATATCACATGCTCAGACAATCCATCCAGTTTTTTATACTGGCCCCCTGCTTTGTATTTTTATAGTACCTTATAATGGTCCTTTGAGTACTTGCCCTGACTGTAATTATTTGCATAACTTCTACCTCACGCCCACTAAAGCTCTTAGCCAAAAAGCTCCATGAGGCAGGGATTATATCTGTCTCTTCCATTTCTGTGAATTCTGCACTTAGCTTTGCATCTTACACAAAGTGGGAATTTACTAAATATTTGTTAAGTAAATGAATGGAAACTGCAGGTACAAAAATTTGTAAGGTTAAGACCAGTGCTGCCCTCAAGTCTGGGGGTTAAGCTCCTGGAAATAGCAAAGGGAGGATTAAATATACCTAGGAGAAATGAAATATCTGGTTTCATAAAATTTTGCCAGCTTATGGCCCTAGATCCACACCCTTTATGGATACACAACTGTGCTGAGAAACCTTTCCGAAGACAGGACTGTAATAAGTCTGCATGGTTCAGAGAGCCTCTGTGTTTTGTGTCCAGGATTAATTGGTCTAAATTACTGCTCTACATATCACAAAGGCAAGTCCCAGGGCCTCACAAGCTAAGACTGAGCCACAGAGAGTCACACAGAGGTAGTGGGAAACTGAGTCTTCTCGTCCACCATGCCTTCACTCATGGTGTGTATCTCAGTGAGCTATGAGGATTTTCAATTAATTTGCCGTTAATATTTTTTCTTTTTTTCCTCTTTTTGAGATTAGAAGCAACAAGGGCAACATCACATCCAAAATGCACTAGCAACAAAATAGGGGGTTTTATTGGTTTAATAAGTAGAAATACTTCACTGCACAAGAACAGATGCTTGAAGCATTTGTTCCTCCTTTACATTTTAGCGTGTTATTTTTCTCCAGATCTTTCTTAGAGGGCTAATTATATGTGCTATGGGGGCATTTTCAGCTTTAACTGCACCAACTTGTTATATGATGGTGAAAAACTAATCAGAAAATATGGTATTTTACAATATTGATTCACTTCCAAAAAAAAGAAAGGGGCCATGCAAGATATTTCCTGGTGCTGACTATAAAATGTCTATGCCTCCAAAGCAGTAAGCTATAAATTAATGAAAATATAGGGCTAGATTTGTGTGCCCATTAATTTAGATCACAATGCTTGTCTCCAGAAAGTGCTAATAAATATGCTTAACAGACATAAACCCTCAGATTATTATCATTAAAGGACAGAACACAGCAACATAACATTATTAACAGGATTTTTTTCCATTTCTTCCATGTCCTGCTTGTTTTTCCTTCTATGGAATGCTGTTTGTTTATGGCCATTTCTTTTCCAGCTGTACTAAAAAAAGCTCAGGCAAAAATATTCCTCTTTCTCCTTGTTTGTATCAGTACTGCTCATATTCCTAAAAAGACTTTTTAAAAAGAAAGGGAGTAGTGTTGACCTTGACTCATGGGGATTTATAGCACTCCCTGGCTTTTTCTCATTTCTAGAAAAAAATTCAGAAGCTATACATGGTCTTAACTAAGGTTAGAGCAGGCATTAGTCTGCCTCCTCCAAGGAAGATTGAGACTCAAGATAATTTCCTTCAGCACCAAAACACTTAATGTTAATTATGTATTCTACATTTTTGTTCTGACTTCATAGATAGCGGAAAAATGGACTATGAACAAGAGCAGGTCATTTATAGAAGCAACAGAGGGAAAAAAATATGTGCTGAATTTATGATGACCCGAGCAATGAAGAATTGCCAATAGGAATTAGATACCATTGTCAGCTGTTCTATTGAAAAATCTTAATACAAATAGTACGGAAAGAACTTTGAGAAAATACAGGGATTCTCGAAAGATTCAGAGGATGCATCATTCTTTCTCTCCATTATCAACATGAATACCTCTGGTTCAGCTTCAGCTTTCCAAATGGCTGTGGGAGGCACTAGATGCCTGGGTATGAGAGAGGTCTCTAGCTCAGGGTTATATGAGAGAGGTCTCTAACTTAATCCCCTCAGGGAATTGAGGAATACCTAGGGAGAGACTTGGGAAGGGCTTTCCTGCCTTGGGCTTCATGAGATCCCAGTAAAAGAGAAATTATAGGGGAGATCAGAAAGGACTTGGCTTACAGAAATCTGTAGATAGATCTCTGGATTACAGGAGACGTTGGGTTCCTGTGTGTGTTTGCGCGTGTGTGTGCATACATGTGTGTGCCTGGATGGACCTGGTCTCCTTGGTCTTCAAAAGAAAAGTCAGAGCTGAAAAGATGAACTACTTTTGTAATTCTCCCAAGGATGAGAAAAGCAGGAAGGATTTTTCCTGCTGCCTGCCTCTTACCATACCTTCAGCCCACAAAAGTAGATGGTGATTCAACTTCCATTCCTTCTGAGAGTTTGTGCACTGGGAGTGCTTTCGCAAAAAGAGGGTTCCTGGAGACAACCCAAGGGAAATAATGACCCATCTGAGGGAGCTGAACAGCCAGTAAAGAAAGGCACCAGGTCAAAGGGAGGCTCTGGAGGAAACAGTTGAGGATTCAGACACCACCACAGATAATAATGACCTTGGTAAAGAACAACTGTGAAGATTCTGGTTCAGGTCAAAACAAGACTTTCTAAAATAGAAACTAGATGTTTGAAGTAGAAAATTCAGAAGATGAGTAGGATGGAATGCTTGCTGTTGAGATTGAGATTAATGGCCTGCAAGAGTGAAAGCAAGACTATTATTTCAAAGTACGGACCAAAAACATGAAAAGGGAGAAAGTTTGAAGGCAAAGATATCAGATCTGGAGAACAGATTTCACAAATTTGATATACAAATCATAAGAATTTCAGAAGAAAAAAAAAAGGAAACTGATGGGAGATACATAATACCTAACTGTACTAATGACTTTAGAATGTGTCTCTGACAGAAAAGATTGACTTCTACAGAATGGAAAGTTAAATGAAGTTTCTGGAAAGAATAATGAGAAAATCATATGCTAGTAAGATTATTGAGCTCTTAAGGATAAAGAAGAAAAAGTGGATGGTTTCTATCAATTTTATCCATCATCTGTCTAGTAACTTGGTAAGGGATAGGATGGCAAAGCATTTTCATCAATGTGACGCTTAAATATTAATTTATACAACTTTCTGAGCTATTTCTCTTTATGCGTTGGGCCCCCAATTTCACAAGTAAATCTATTATTTATTTTCCAGGAGCAGTGATTAAAGAATATTCTATCATACTGATCTAACTTGAAAATTCCTGACCTGAGAGGACTTTAAGTTCTGTTTCATTGCACTGGTGACAAGATTATTCCTGAATTTATAATCTATCTCTTTTGTTCAAATGCATTAAACAGTTTAATAAAAGGAAATGAAGTGTCCTCAAAAAGTTTAACTTTTTCACAAATACAGCTTCCAATTCTCATGTAGAAATTACATCACTATCCCCAGGGAACACTGTGCATCGTGTTTATATGGATTATTTCAACCACTTACGACTTTAAAGAGAAAACAGAACCAGGAATTACAGCAAAGATGGTTTTAAAAGCATAGCAATAACGGCGGTGGTAAGACCACCGGTGCTGTGCGTGCAACCATAATTTTTTCTTTCCTGGGGCAATTTGCATAATAGCGAGACATCGAGTACTTTTTATTAGAATTCAAAGGGATTTGAGAAATAAATGTTTGGTACAAAAATGATAATATTTTAAAACATATTATACATTATGGTCAACAAAAATATAATGTAAGTATAAAATTAATGCTATGGAGACATAACCCATTATGTTCGAAGTGAGCAGTTGCTTCTAATCCTGCTTCTGTTTGCCGTGAACTATAACCTCAGCCACCACAACAGAAGTGCAAGTAAACACGGTGTGACTGTCTCGTCTTCCCCTCTCTAGCTTCATGGATTTGGGAAATCAGCCTTATTTCCCCTGACCACCCCCCTCCTTTTATAAAAGGAGTGCAATCATAGTTATATATATAGTGTATATAGATATATATAGTGTATATATATACACATTATAAAAGAAGGTCCAAAATGACAAAGTTATCAAAGGAAATATTTTACTAAAGAATATACATTTTAAATATCCCCTTCTAGATGTTCTACAGCTCTTATTCCACATCAAGGCCAAAGATGGCATGCAGTTCCTTTTCTGAAACTGATAATTGTCCTCTTTTTTTCCTTTAACTAGTTTCACAAATAAGAAGTCGATCCATGTAAACATATTACATGGCATCGCAATCTTCATCCTGTTCACTCCACAGACATGTGGCAACAAGAGGAACATTATACTTCACTTTTGTTGTCCAAAGAAGCATGAAAATGTTATACATTATATAGAATATGTTATCCAATAAAATAGATGGTGTTATTAATACTAAAGTTTATTTTTGAACATTCGTTACACTCGTCATAAATACTTTTTGTACCATGTAAAGCACTTTTACTTTGAACTTTGCCGTAGAAATCGCCTTCACCCAGGTTAAACACTTCAGATTTTTATGTATTTCCAACCTATCAAGTGGAAGAAAACTTTAAAAAGATTAAGACACAGAGTTGGCGATAGGAAGAAGTTGGTATTTTGGTTAGACCTGTGCAGTCTCTCACTTCTCGGTGCCAACTTTTCTCAAATCACCCTTTGCCCCCAGATCTCTGGTACATATGTAACCAAACTGTGCTTGGCAATACGTTTTCAACTCACTTTCTACTTCTCTAGCCTCTCCAGAGAGTTCTCAAGAATAATACAGGTGGTTTTATAAGGGCATAGAGAAAAATGTGAAATGGAAATTAGCATATTATTTTGTGAAATAAATACCAAGAATAGTGATTTGGGGGCACCTGGGTGGCTCAGCCAGTTAAGCATCTGAGCCGAAGGCAGATGCCCCCAGGTGCCCCCAGATCACTAACCCTAACCCTAACCCTAACCCAAGTCGGGCTCCCTGCTCAGTGGGGAGTCTGCTTCTCCATCTCCCTCTGCCCCTGTGCCCGCTTGTGTTCTCTTTCTCTCAAATAAATAAATAAATAAATAAATAAAAATCTTAAAAAGAAAAAATAATAGTGATCTGTACTCATGATGATTTGGATCACTGGAGAAAGCCATGGTGTCCAAAGAGACAAACTGAAGAAAAAGAACCATTAGCCCTCTAGCCTACCCAGTTAGGGAGGCCCCCCACTCTCTGGCAGAAGAGACAGATGGTCACAAGCACTAGCAACTCACAGCCACTTACAGAAGCCACCAGAAAAAGGAACTCCAGCATCACCCAAGCCGAGCCTTCCATGGTTCCGTGATGAGCACAGAGAGGAGAGGCAAGGCTCCTTTGGATCCTCAGATGCTTGCCTCGTCCATGCCGGTCACAACCACATCCGTGGAAAAACCAGGTTTACACAGCAGTGACCAAGATGCTGACAGAATTCTCTTGGATTCCCAGCTCTGCCTCTCCACAAACTCTGCGTCATTGTTTCCTGTAGAAACTTCACACACGCACAGCTATCCCGTCGTCCTTCAGGGCCCCACAATATAAAACCCTGTGACTCTCCTTCAAGTGAGCAAAGCCAATCGTCTGACACACGCTCTTCTTTGCTACAGTATCCTGGCTGTCTTCTATATATTCTAGTCCTACCAAAAAGGCACAACATCCAAATAGCCCCTTATTCGTGACTACATAAAACATCTGTAGCAAGGAATATTTCCCACACAAATTGCTTAACCAAATACTGTTCATATTTAATAGTTATTTTTTATTTTAATGCTACAAATTTATTAGCTTACTATCTTCAGAGACTATTTTAAAAAAGAATAGGCAAAGAAACAAGTAATCAAGAGTAATTTATGATCACATATAGTGACAGCCATGAGCAAAATTAATTAAAAAAATAAATGTAAAATTCATTTCCTTATTTACCCAGAAAGTAAGCCAGAGTTTCCACTGTAAATTCAGCCCACAAGTAAGCTCACAAGTATGGACTTCATTGCAGCTTTGTTGGTAGTAGCAAAATATATTTTTTTTAATTTTATTTATTTATTTGTCAAAGAGAGAAAGAGAGAGCACAAGCATGGGGGGTGGAGAGACTGAGGGAGAAGCAGGCTCTCCACTGAGCAGGGAGCCAGATGTGGGGCTCCATTCCAGGACCCTGGGATCATGACCCGAGCTGAAGGCAGACACCCAACCAACTGAGCCACCCCAGGCAATCCAGTAGTAGTAAAATACTTTAAATGACTTACATGTCCACCAATGGGTACTAGTGAAATCAGAATGCATCTGTGAGTGGAACATTATGTAGACATAAAAAGTTCTCTGTATGTACACATATGTATAAAAGCCATGATATATTTCTAAATATTTTAAAGAAAAAAGATGTGGAACATTACATAGAAAATAAGACAAGACTAGCTCAATAAAGTCATTTATTTTACCTCAAATGACACCCCTAAAATGAGTAATAACAGCTGCCTCTGTGGCGGAATCAAGACCAGTTTTGAGTGCAGTTTCGTTGTATATCCTTCTTTTTTTTCCTTGCAAGTTTTTATTTAAATCCCAATTAGTCAACATACAGTGTAATATTCATTTCGGGTGTAGGATTTAGTGATTCATCATTTATGTACAACACCCAGTGCTCATCACGAGTGACCTCCTTAATCCCCATCACCCAGTTCCCCCACCCTCACCTCCTCCCCTCTGGGAACCCTCAATTTGTTCTCTACAGTTAAGAGTCTGTTTCTTGATTTTCCTCTCTTTTTCTCCCCTATGTTTGTTTTGTTTCTTCAATATCACTCATCATCAGGGAAATACAAATCAAAACAACAATGGGATACCACCTCACACCTGTCAGAACGACTAAAATAACAACTCAGGAAACAATGGGTGTTGGTAAGGATGTGCAGAAAGGGGTTGCACTGTTGTACTGTTGGATGGAATGCACACTGGTGCAGCCACTCTGGAAAACAGTATGGAGTTTCCTCAAAAAGTTAAAAATAGGACTACCCTACCATCCAGCAATCACAGTACTAGGTAAATACACAAAGGATACAAAAATACTAATTCAAAGGGATACATGCAGGTCGATGTTTATAGCCACATTATCAGCAATAGCCAAATTATTGAAAGAGCCCACTTGTCCATTGACTGATGAATGGATAAAGAGGATGTGTTATAGCTCTACAATGGAATATTATTTAGCCATCAAAAAGAATGAAATCTTGCCATTTGCAACTTTGTGGTTGGAGCTCGAGAATGTAATGCTAAGCAAAATAAGTCAGTCAGAGAAAGACAAATACCATATGATTTCATTCATACGTGGAGTTTAAGAAATATTGTATATCCTTCTGTTAATTTTGGATTTTTACTTTTTGCAAAACATCCATTTGCTTAGGAGATTTTTGTTGCTCACCATGAATGAAGCCGTAACATCTAATTCATAATCAACTAATGTTGCCAAGATAGCAGCATGGCTTTTCTATAAAGTTATTTTGGGCCTTGACTTATTCTATTTTCTTACAAAAAATCAAAAGTTACAAATAAGGGCCCTGCTTTTCTTAGAAAATTCTTTCCCTTCTTCTTCTTTTTTTAAACTTGTTTAAACCTCCATTTAGTGCGGCAATTTAATCATGGCGTGTGGAATAGTTACACTGACACTGTCAGAAGTAAGACAATAAAGTAAAATGGCAAGAACATGCCCATCCACGATGAAAACGAAACTTGAAAGGAAATTTTGAAATAATTATCACAGTGGCGCAATTTGGGGGTCATTTTCTGGTACCGCCAGCAACATTCTTCAATATGCCGAGAAATAAGCTCAGCAAAATGGAACTAAACGCGAAGTGTCAAGAAACCCTCAGAGAGTGCTGTCACTAAAATCACATCAGAATCGGAAAGCTTCCCCGGGAACTGCACTTATCAGTTCTACTATGGGGGTTGGAAACAAAAAGGTTTTTTTATGAAGCAGGACGATGTCATGGTTGGAAGTGTTCTCTCTGCACTAGGCCTGCCCAGGTTCAAGTCCCGGCACTGCCACTTCTACTTGTGGGACTGTGAACCATTTCTCAAATGATCTGTACCTGCTTCCTCATTTGTTAAATTCAGGTCATGACAGTAAATTCCTTGTAAAATTGTTGAGCAGACCAAGTGGTTAAGGATTAATGCACTTAGAACCATGCCTAGAACAGAGTGTTGTATAGACATTGATTATTTGGATATTGGTATTATTCTTCTATCTGCTAATAAAAATACTTATTGAATTCTCATGCATACATGAATATAATATGCAGAAACAGTAAGTTAAAAAAAATAGCAATTTTGGATTGCTATTTATCATCAGAAACCTGTGTTTCATTCTGTGTCTATCGCTTACTTGGTATGTGACCTTGGGCATGTCACTTCATCTCTACTTCAGTGATGATGTCTAACTCCTTGGCTGAAAAATGGAGCTAATTCATCTGATTGTCTTGAAAATCAGAGGCAATTTTACACAAAAGAAGTAAATACTCATATTGAAACAGTATGTGCATGTAAAAATAGTAGTAGTGATAGGAGAAAGTATAACAGAAGAAATGAGTAGGAATAGTAATTTATGTCAATTATAGAGAAAAAAAGGAAAGCACAGAAACGTCAAGAAAGGAAAAAGTCATAATGGTAGCATTCAGTCCTATTTTTCCCAAAGTACTTAAAAAATTTCCATATGCTTTTTTTCATGGTTTAAACATTTGCATAAAGGATATCATGTGATACATGCCATTTTGAAACTTTTTTACACTTAGGATGACTTTTTTTGAAATTTATTCAACTTGATATATGCAGGACTAGTTCACTTATTTTAAATTGCAAATAGACCTGCCTTGTATTAATACAACCTTTATTTATTCATGACCTTGAGGGACAGAATTTATTGTGGTATTAGAAATTGCACCGCAATGAATATGCTCACTCATACAAGTACCTTCTGCACATATGTAAGAATTTCCTCATGAGTAAATTCCTAGGAATGGAATGGCTGGATTATAAGGCTTATGTATGTACACTTGTATTAAATTTTACCAAATTGCTTCCTGGAGTGGTCATCTGTCTTATGAAGAATAGGAAGCAGAAATATTTTATAGTTTTATAATTTTTTCCTGTATATTTATCCTTAAATAAAAGGTCACTGTCAAGGGCACAGAATGACATATAAAGGACCAATCAGAAATGGCACAGCAAGGGATGGTGATTTAGAGAGGAGCTCTTATCCCACCTATACCTAAATGGGCAAGAGGAGGGAACAGGTGACAGTCGCAGTGTTGCCGAGGGCCATCCGACAAAGTCTTTCATGGAGAAACAGAGCCATCCCTCAACAGGAAAAGAACCTGTGGTATGGGTTCCCCAACATCACTCTTCACAATCCTACAAACACCTGCTAGTGTCTTTCATCAACCCAACCTAATAAGAAGTTAGAGAGAAGACGTTGATACAAAACTATAAAAGTCAGCAGGATGAACACAATGCGAGTAAGTAGCTAGGAGATCAAAGCTATCCAGGGCATAAATCTCTTATATATTGCAAGCATTTTTATCCTTTTACAAAGCCTCACAGACATCCTTCTTCATCAATGACTTTGCATGGAGAACAAGCAATGAGGATTTGCTATGTCTCTAGAAATGTCATTTTTAAAATATAAATATGTACCAAATAGCCCTTGGTTTACCTGAATAAATAAACACTCAACGCCAGCCACATTTAAAAAAAAAAATCCTACTTATTGGGACAGAAGGAAGTCACACCATCAGAGAATGGGAAGCACGATCCAATTGGCCCTGCTCCCTCACGTTCATTATAACTGAAACTAGACCTTTTTTATTTTCCTACTTAATTTAAAACTTATCATATCTTACAATCTGGGACAAATTATTGGTTTTCTGACTTATTTGGTCTTGGGAGACATATTCAAATATTAACCATAATTGTAGCCAAATCTTGCTAAGATTACAAATTGTATCTAATTCATCTATTATCTAAGCCAAAATATACACAACATCTAGATTTAAACATACTTAGCATGACTTCCATTTTGTTTTTACAGAAGTTGACATAAAATTAACAGTATTCTTGCATGCTATTTATAAAATACATGTAAGCAATTATTTTAATGTGTGACCGAACTAGGGAGAGAGGAAATGAGTGGCTAAATATAGTGGCTAAAGCTATTGCAAGTTCCTTAAAATATGTCCTTGAAATATCATCCAAGTTTGAAGACCTATCCAATACCTAAGTTATTCACATACTTACTCTTTTTTTTTTCTTTTAATTTATTTATTTGACAGAGAGAGATCACAAGTAGGCAGAGAGGCAGGCAGAGAGAGAGAGGGAAGCAGGCTCCCTGCTGAGCAGAGAGCCCGATGTGGGGCTCGATCCCAGGACCCTGAGATCATGACCTGAGCCGAAGGCAGAAGCTTAACCCACTGAGCCACCCAGGCTCACCTGCATACTTATTCTTAATGTAGAAATGGAAATTAGTTCAATCATTCAAGAGAATAATTTATTAATATTTACGACTGCTGTGAAATAGGCACAAACTTCACCTCACGAGTTTCACTTCTAGGAATCTATCTTAAGAAAACAACTAGATCCTTAGACGAAGATTTATGCACAGAATTGTTTATCCGTGGTGAAAATGGCTGAGAGCAGGTTTCAAAGAAATAATGCAAGAGAATTTTCCAGGGCTGAAAGTCAACACAAATGGTCAAAATGAAACGAATGCTAAGCAGGATGAATACCAAATACGCACAGCCTCACAGGTGTGAATATTCACAACTTCCTAGATAAAAATAAAATCCAAACAGTGTCCAGAGAAGAAAAGGCGTTGTCACCTTCAAAAGAATGAGAGTCAGCCTGGGTTCACACTTCTCACTAGAAAGCACCGAATGCCTGAAAACAATGGAAGGGAAATTTGAAAATCTGGAGGAAATGTAACTCTCAACCTATTATTATCTACAAAACTAAGTATCTAGTCAAATGCAAGAATAATAGAATGAGAGCACAGACAGATGCCCTGTCTCAAGCTCCTGACCCAAGAACCTTGAGCTCCAGTTCAGGAGAAAAAAGGGTAGAATATCATACTTTGACTTTAAATAGGAAATTCAGAATTAGACAATTCAGAAATGTCTGAATTTGTTTGCAAAAGCTCAGGTTAAACTTTCTGCCATCATGGACAATTGGGATTTGCAAGGGAAGTTAAATTCAACTGTAAAAAGTTATTTTTTTCTTTTTTCTTTTTTTATGCCTCGGAGTGTGCGGCTTGTGAAATTCATAGCTATTAATATAACCGTTGCTAATAGCAATTATTTCTGAATGCTTACTATCTGCCAGGTACTTTGCTAAATCTTCCACATATATAGTCATGTCGAATTCTCATAAATTTATGGGATTTGGGTATTATGATCTCCATTTTATGGAGATAAACTAAGGTCCAGGAAAATGAAGTAATTTTCCTGTAGTCACACATTTAGCAAGTGGTAAAGTTGGAATTATAACCAGATTTTTGTAACTCGCACGCCTATCATCTTAAACATCAGTGCAAAACCTAGCCTTAAGGATAACTGATTTTCCCTAAGAAATATTACCTTCCTCGACCTCCTAGCAAGTCAGTGCTTTCTCTAATATTTACAGTCTTTGTTGACAGAAATAATTAAAATCTTTTCAATCCTATAACTCCAGAACCTTCCAGGTATTGTCCTTTTAAATGATCTCCCCGAAGCTACATGACTCATCTCTTCAAAATCTCTTCTTCGCTGAAACCTAGGGGAGAGAAAGACCATTTTCGATTAGACCCAGCACTCCCTGTTCTCTGCTGATAAGATTGGAGAATAAGTACCAGTGTAGGAACATTCGGAGTTGGCTAAATTCCTCCCACGGGCATCTTACATTGCCCAAACCTTCCCCCAAATCCTGGGAAGATGCTTGAAGGACGATTGTATTAGCAGAAAAAAATGATGAAAGGATATTTCAGTGAAGGAGAAATATTATTCTTTTCTACTAATAAAAGCAAACACTGAACTGCTTGGAGCTCAAAATGTATCTGACATTGATTACAGTCCACTCCTGGCTTTCATCTTAATGAGCCATTTAACTTCCATGAATATTTAGATGGTGGTCAGACTGCTTTTTCTTCCCTTGTTACCCATCTCTCTGAACTCAAACCCCATCAACAACCTGGGATGACAGATGTGGGCAGGTCTATAAGGATTTCCTTTATACTGCACAAGCCCAATGTCAGAGGTAATTTGAAGTTGAGGTTCACTGCTAAACTGAAGGTCATCTGGGTGTCTCGATACTGAGTCAAATTCACAGCTGAAGGTTGCTTGGTCACTGTCCATCTTATTCGGGATCTATTTTTAATTTAGGACATTTAATTTCATCGCTGCCTAAAAATAAACTAATTATAAACAAATGCATGTTTGTGATTGTATGTAACAAAGAAGGAATGCACAATTTGTTTCTCTAATTTACTTAACTCCATCTTTAATTACACTTTCAAACCTTGTGTCAGATACAATCCTCTAGACCTTTTAATGGCCCTTCTTTTCTGTTCCTCAACTCTCTGCTCAGGGGAGCCTTACAATTCTTTCTAAAGTGTCTGGGTGTGTTCACTCTTATATTTCCTAGAACATTTACAGTCATTGATTGGGAAGCAGACTGAACTTCCTTACACTTGGGCAGGAATCATTTGGTCCAAGTCATTTTCTTACAATTGACACACAACGTTGCATGAGTTTCAGGAGCATAATGTAGCAATTCGGCAAGTGTATACAGTGGTATGCTCACAAGTGTAGATGCCTCTTGCAGCGACCCACTAATGCAACCAGGTGAAGGACTTTCCAAAGCAATGTCTCAGGTATTCCAGAAGTCTCTCCTGTGCTCTGAAAGGACACCTGTAAGCAATCTGCCTCACTACCATTTCCCATTGCTTGCTCCTTTGGTCTTCATTCTCTTCTATGGAGTATATATTGGGCTCCAGGGGCTTCCCAGCCTCCCGGCAGCCTTTCCTCTCCTTGAAGTATTACTGTTTGTCCTGATCAGTTGCATCGCAAATATTAATGGAGCACCTACTGTGTGCCTTGCACCGTGTACATATCAGAGATGAAAGAAAGTTTCTTTCCCTTCTGGGTCATACATTTCAGTAAAGGGTGCTGGAAAATACCACTTAAGACTGACTCTCCTTGGGGCGCCTGGGTGGCTCAGTGGGTTAAAGCCTCTGCCTTCAGCTCAGGTCATGATCTCAGGGTCCTGGGATCGAGCCCCACATCGGGCTCTCTGCTCAGCAGGGAGCCTCCTTCCTCCTCTCTCTCTGCCTGCCTTTCTGCCTACTTGTGATCTCTCTCTGTCAAATAAATAAATAAAATCTTAAAAAAAAAAACAAAAACTGACTCTCCTTATCACCCCAGAAAATCTCTCCACAAAAGTAAAAGAGAAAGAAAGCACTTTTATTATTGAATAACCATTAAACCATAATGTGATGCCCATCATAGTCAATCCACTAAAGTCATTACAATGATAGAAAGAAATCACACCCCCTTACTCCATAAAGCAAATACAACCCATTATGTTCATGTTCACGAGATAAATAATAACTAGTCCTCATGTAGGAGGAAATGAAAGCAACACTTGTCATATAATCTACCCTAAATTTATTTGGTAATTGGGATAGTCACGTGTGTTTGCTAATGACTTTTACAAAATAACTTTCTCATATCTGTATGACCTGAAGTAGTTTGCAAATTGGAACCAGACACCAGCTAAAGGTAAGGGTCTTATCCTCCCAGAAAACAAGGATTTAAGGGCTCTACCTTCCTCGATGATTGCATTGTGAAGAGATGGCTCCCAGGTCCTTAAGGAAGCCTTCCTTAAGTCTTAAACTCGCAGGAGGTTTATTTAGCTTTTAAAAAGATTTACGCACATTTCAAAGAGGCAGGGAAAGAGCTTACAATTTCAAGTTCTCTAAAGTAGATGCTTTAAAAAGAGGGAGGGAAAGTCTCTTCCCTCATTTTCAACAGAGTGAATTAAGTTTCTTATTTTTAATTTGTATTCGCCCAGTAAACGGAGATAGGCCATCAGTAAGTAGATTAATAAATGAATAAACATATGTAAACATCAGAAAATTTTCAAAGGAATGTGCGATTAAAAAAAAATTAAGTAAGTTAATGCGTCCTGGAGGTACGTCCTGGAGGTAAGCATCAGGCATGCACTGTGGAGCTACAGTTGGCAGAGAGAAGTATGGGGTGCGTATCAGGCATCCAAGTGGCAATCTGAGAGGTCAGAGACTGAGGCTATGAGGGGAATGTGTATTTGCATTTCCTGCTCCACGTTTGCTGTGATTTAATATTCCCAGTGGCCACTGCGAAGTCTGCTGGACACCTATGCACTCTAGGTATCAAGGTTACAGAATGTTCTGTTGCCTAAAGGTGGCGGACAAATCTCTGTTTTTGCTGTCACTTCCCCTTTATCAGGTTCAAAGGCAGTGTTTCGTGTGACTACTTGTACTGACAAATCTGAATTAAAACCATGAAGCTAAAGTCAGCCTCGCCCCTCCTGCTCACTATAGTTTCTGCCTGAATCAAGGCTTGTTTAGCCAGACGTCTTTCTTTCTTAGCGAATTCGTCCATGTTAAGTTCTCGTACCAGGCACGTCCTGGCTCAGCTGGATCTCTTCTCTGGGTAGCACAAGGCTAACTCAAGGTTTTGGCAGAGTTGAGATCCTTCTGGGGATGAATATGTTTCCAAGGATTATGACCATTCCGGTTGTTGGCAGAATTCAGTCCATGGGGTTGTAGGACTTCACTCTGTTTTTTAGCTGGAGAAACAGCTTGAAATCCCTCTCAGCTTCTAGAAGCAGCTCGCATGGCTCAGCTTGTGTTCCTGTCCTCTGCCTTCAAAGCCAACCACGAGTCCTTCTCATCCTTGAAATCTCTTTGACATCTCCTTTGGCTCCACCTTTTCTCTGCTTACCTCTTCTGTAGCCAGCTAGAGAATCTTCCCTGCTTCGAACGAAGGTCTTTTGTGATTAGATTGGGTGCATCTGGATAATCCCAAATACTTTATTAATAACCCTTATGCGGTAAGCTTAATTCCATCTGCAAAATCCCTTCAAAGGGATTAAATTCATGTCCAACTGGATAACTAGAGAATGGAAATTTCAGGGGGAAATGTTTCGAGTCCTGCTTATCCAGTTCTTCAATTTTAAAGGGTCTTTTTTTTTTTTTTTTTTTTGAGCTTTTACACCATCTCAAAGGGTAAACTGATTAAGAACAAAGAGCACCTACCACAGTGCCTGTGACCTAAGTAAGTTGATTTGCCAACATCATTTATTTTACATTAAATTTATATTCTGTTGAGTTCCTTGGAATCACCCACCCTACAAACAGGAGTTATTAAGAAAAGAGTCTAATAAACTTTGAGAACAGACTGATTAATCTGATTTAGATGGATTGAGTAGTTTTGCTTTGTTGCTGTTAGTTTTAATGCCACAGTTATTAGGCATATTTAATTTATAACGAAGGGCAGGGGGAATGGAAGGGAGGCACAGAAAAGGCAAAATGTACTTAGGTTTCTGCTTTAACAATGAATGGCTGCGATGGCTTTGAAGCCTGAAAGGCGAGGGGCTTCGCAGAGTGCCAAGTTTCTGTGAGTTCCAACAGTGCAGCCGCCTTTTGAAGTGATGAACTATTGTCAACATGGTATTTAGAAATCTCAGAGAACTTTCTTACTCCCTTTCACCCCAGTCTTTCAAAACTCTTTTTGAAATGAAGGCAAGTACCAAAGTCTGATAAATGCAACTGTCAACATGTTTGAATGAACTTTTATCCAGTCTCTAATAAATCTCAAGCACTATCTTGAAATTATCTTAAAGTCCCAGATCATTCCATGGGATTATGGGGAAGTCTGCACCTAAAACAGAAATAATACCTAGTGACTGGTCCAGGTCTGGATGACCACACCAACACTCTCTTTCCTTTAATAGTCCCATGGAAGGCAGACAGACAATCCCTCCAAAAGTGCCAATGGTATTTGGGTTTGATAAGAGGCAAGAGAATTCCAAGGGTAAACAGTTAAATAATTTTAAGTCTTATTGATGTTAAAAAAAAATACAATAAGCATGCAGGCTTATTGCATTTTCATTTTCAAAAGACATTTATTTATTTATTTATTTAATGGACAGAAGAGGTATGCTGTCCTTTGTCATAAGTATTCAATGGATTGTGTAATCAATAGTTCTTCCTCTCTCCCACTTCATGATAAAAGTTTCAGAGTTATTCATGGGCTATCCATTTGTAACCCAAGCTCAGGGAGAGCCTTGTGTTCCCACATGAAGATAAAATTCTGTCAGGAAAAAAACAAAATGCTTTGTGTACTTCTGTGCCTCACTGTTTCCCTTCTCTTGGCCTCCCTAAACACTTGCACTCAAGAATTTTTACAGGTTAATAAAAGGAAACACGTCTGGAGTGGTAAATAAATGTGACTCTGTAATATAGGCAGGCACGATAAAGCTGATCCTCTGGGGACTGTGCCCAGATGAAATTATATATGAACTCATTACCTACTGGGGAAGAAAGAAGAGGCAAGCAACATGAGAGCAACAAAAGAGGGTTGTTAGGTAGGTTTATATTATTTTAGTTTAGTTTTTGGCTCCCGGTGCTTATCCTTGGTCCTAGAAACAATAACATGACTCTTCTTGAGAAAGACAGAAATGAGACCTAGGAATACTCACTTTGTTTTTTTGCTTTGTTTTGTTCTGTTTTTAAAGAGAGGCAGACCCCCACATACAGCACCTCATTGGATGTGTCTGGAGTCTTGGAAACTTGACTACCCGACATTCCCCTTCAAATGGACCTTGAGAGCTTGTGTGGAGGTTCTAGCAGGGGAGTGTAGCTACTCGTACGCCCTTGACCGAGGAACCGCCCTCCTCTATCGGGGAAGATCGTCCTCTTCTACTGGGTGCACAGTTTCCGGAGGGAAGCATCTGGAGCTCTGAGGGAAGACGAGGATACCAGCCAGCCAGCCGGATCAGACAAACCAACCCAGGCAATCAGTGCGGTGACACATGTCGCCACCAGAGCGTCCTCACACCTGAGGACTACTCACTTTGATGCCTGCACTTGTGTCGAATGCCCAGACACTCATCACCCACTGCGTAGACACAGTCACCTCCAGCTCTCTTCACATGCAGAGGAGACTGACATTGTCTAAGATCCCGTTGCCTCTCTTTACTACCAGCATAAAGCCTTCAGGATTGGAATCTACCAGGCCCCTGAGTAACCTTGGTGCTGAGGTTTATCAGCTCAGAAGAAAGTGTTTCATTCCAAAACCCAGGCAAGGAGCATTACACAACATCGTGATCTTTGCATGCTGTTCCAAATGCAAGATAATAAGAAATGACTTTTTTCAATGATCATTATTGGACTTGTGTCTTTTCCTTGCATTTTTGACTTCTGACTCTACAAAATTTCTTACACTTGTTCACTAAGATAAGCAAAACAAAATGCCCTCCACTCAAGCAGGATAATCCCTACTCGGGGAAAGATCACATCCAAGATGTGCTCTAAAGGTAAATTATAAGCAAATGCTATGGGAGTGGAGAGAAACATTTGATGACATAAAACTGGGGAGACCAGAAAAGGTTTTGTGAAGGAAATGGTAGCAGGATTGAACATTTTCAATTATATAACCATAGACATACATGATTTGGAAGATTGGAAAGAAGGTAGTCCTGATTTGAGATTAGTGACAGCATGTTTCAGATGTACAAAAAGCACTCTGAGTCCTAGCAAATTACATGTATGTCTGTTAGTGGGATGGTTAATTTTAGGGTCAACCTGGCTAAAACACAGTATTCAGATTTTACTCAAATATGATGTTGATGTAAAGGTATATTTTAGATGAGACAACATTAAAATCAGTAGGCTTCGAGTACAGCAGATTACCCTTAATCAGGTGGGTGGGCTGCATTCAATCAGTTGAAGGTCCTAAGAGAAGAAAAGAACTCCCCTAAGGAAGAGGGAATTCTGCCTTCAGACTGGCCTGAATCTAGCTGGAGCATCAGCTCTTCCTGAGTCTCCAACTTGCCATCCTACCATGCAGATTCTGAATTTACCAGCCTCCACGATTGCATGAACCAATTCTTCAACCTCTCGCTCTCTTTCCCTCTCTTCCTCTCCCTCTCTCTCCCTCTATCCTCTCTCTCTTCCCTCACCCCACCCAACCTCATCTGTTTCTATATCTGTTCTGCTTCTCTGGAGGACTAACACAGTTGGGAAATTTTCAAGTGAAAAAGGGAAAATTGTGGAAGAGGAACCTGGGAAGTACGCTGGAGCTCTTTCGTGTCCTGCCTGAGATTCTAGTCCAAGGAACCTACTCTTTATTATTTGACATAGTAAAGCCACTCAGATTTTTAAGCAGAGGATTTTGGTGATGAGTTAACAACGTTGCTTTTATAAAGGGTGATTTTGAAAGCACTGTTAATTAGAAAGAGTAGTTACGGTTTGGTTATTACTAAATAATTAGTAACAGTTTAGTTGGTTGAAGGCACAGAAAAGGGTATTAGCAATTGAGAGGGAATGAAGTTTGGGGACTCCAGTAATAAATATTATGTAATCAGAGTCATTTAATGGCACCACGTCAGTGGAATTTAGGGGTTTGGGATGACACAAGGTGGACATCCTGTGAAGTCATTATTAACTTCCACTTCCATGATTGAAGACCACATGTTTGCCACCTGGATTGCTCCAACTCCTCCAGCAGCAGGAATTCAACACCCTGAAAGCGTCATCTAGATCTTTCTCACATGAACCCAAAAACCAATTTGAACAAGCTGCAGCTTCTACCCTCCCACAGTCCTTTCCTGTTGCTACTTCTTTTCTACTCAACTTCCTTACTTCCAAATTCCTACTCAAAGCCCACTTGGAGAAGCCAAATTGGCTACTGTCTAGGTTTATAGAGCTAGCTTGTGTGTCAAGACGCTAGCTCTGAAGGCTCTACTTAGAATCCTCGGGATACCGAAACACCGTGAAAGCACAAGTAGGGACAAGAGAAACCCCTTACTCAGTTTATTACATCCCCTGTCTTTTGGGGACACAGGAGCAGATTCTCTCAAAGTCCCTCAGAAAAAGACTTGTCAGCTTCTGCTTCTTACTCCTATTTATCTTTAAGATGTTCAGCACTATCTTATCTAGTTTCTCGTGATGGAGTTTTCTTCATTGAATCTATTTCCACTAGAGTTTGAAAGATAAATATTCTCTTTCTATTTATCTAGTAGTCACTTTTTAATTTTTTTTTCACTTTTTAATTTTTGAGTGACATATTGAACCAAACATTTTTATCAGCACGCAGATAAAAATCTCACTTCTATCCTAAGAGAATAAACAAATATGCATTCAAGCACTGTTCAGCAAAGATTTTGCACTGAAGACATTTTAACATAATATAGAAAAGATAGAAAGAACCTCAATATTTAAGAATATCAGAGTTTTCTAAAGCAAATACATGGTCCAATCAAATTGAAAATGTTAAATAAATGTTTATAAACTTTTATGATGTGTAACCATAAAATCATGAGAATAATTTCTTAAAATAATAAAGTGGCAAATCATTTCTAAGAAATATTTACTGGGAAATGCAGGACACAAAATGACACATGTTAGTTAATTACAAAGATGCATATACATGTTTTTACATATTTCTTGGCAAATTAAATACTTCCTTATATTATAAGTAACAAGGTTGAACTAAATACACCAGATGAAGCAATGATGATCTCTCTTTGGTGAGATATTTTTTTGTTTGCCTAGTTTTCAGCTTTGTACAGCAATCATATATTACTTTCATAATCAGAGAAATGTAATCAATGTAATTTTTAGGAAGGTCCAGGTTAAGAGAAAGTAGTGGAAGGGATAGTTACTCTGAGTGATTGCCCTCATTATATCGATATAGGAATCATATAACCACAACATGGATGGTACGTTTTTAATAATTCACACATTACTCATCAATCTCCTGCTTTGTGGTGTCTCTACAAAGGATCTCAGATATACCAAGCAAGTCCAACCACCATCTTGCAGTGAGAGAGGCAGTGGGCTGTGGTGGAGTCGGACACGTGAATCTAAAGCTCTACTTGGTGTTGCCACTGACATTATCGATGAACTTGACAAGACTCTGAACCTCTCTGAATCTCAGTTCCTACATCTTTGAAATGGAGAAGTAATCGTGACCTTGCAAACACTTTGAAAAAAGTAAAACATAAAATAATATATGTAAAGAGGATAGCTCATTACCTAGCACATAGTTTTGATTAATGACAACTTTAAAAGCAGTTGAAGTCATTACTCCTTCTACTATAAAATTTACTTGCTATTATGATGCCACTCTGCAAGACATAGGAAGGTAAAATGTCAGGGAAAAATCATTATGATCATCATCAAAGTAATAGTAGTAATAATGTTAACATCAGTTAGGGGTTTGGCTGAATGTTTCTCCATATTGAGATGCTGCACATACAACACAGGGAGTCAGCATTTTTGCTTGGCGAATAAAAAAAAAGGTTAATAATCATAATAATTAATAATAATAATAAATGGAACCAGATGGTTATAACTAAAAAAAAAAAAAAGACCCTCTGATATTGATAATTTATTTGGATGAATAATTCAGTTACATCTGCCTAAAAAAAGGGAATGAAAGTTTTTAAAATATTAGTAACTCAAATCTCAGGCAATGAAGTGAAAATAAGACATACAAGTGTAACCACTAATTGGAAGCTATTTCAGGAAGAATGTTGGAACACTATCAGGCTGTCAGTGGTTACAACATTATACATTATCGTGCAGCAGGAGACAAGAAGCACTAGGTGTTAGGTGATTGCCTAGTGGGCGTGAGTTGTAGCTGCAGCTGAGGGCACAGGAGAGAAAGTACTGTTTGCTCAATCTTTGTTTTTTGTTTTTCTTTTTCTTTTAATACTTATTTATTTATTTGGAGAGAGAGAGAGAGCACATGCGTACCTCCACGAGTGGGAGGGGCAGAGGGAGAGAGGACCTCAAGCAGACTCCACGCTGAACACAGAGCTTGACGTGGGGCTCGATCTCCCAACCCTGAGATCATGACCTGAGCTGAAACCAGGAGTCAGACGCTTAACCAACTGTTTCACCCCGGTGTCCCTGGTTGCTCTGCCTTTGTGATTCCATCTATGCTCATGTTAATTAATGTCTAATCATTTGGTAACAGACTAAATTATTTCTGTTATCTCTTATTTTCTGCATAAGACTATTAAATAATTTTTTTAGGGGATGATATCTGAGACAAAAAAAAATACATAACCACTCAAAAAAGAATGATTTTCAAAGCAATGAAATAAATAATGTACACATAAAGAAGAGGGGAGTAGGGTAACACTTATTTTCAAAACTACTTAACAACACAAAAAAATAGACCCTACTCTCGACTTTAGAAGTAGGAAACTGAGTCTCAGAGAATTCAAAGTTCTGCAGCTGCTCAGTGGCAGAGACAGAATTCTAGCCTTCATTATGAAGTGACTGACTTCCTACAAAGGTCTTGATTATTTTTTTCACAACTAAAATATAAAATGCCTGAATCTTGCTATCTGCATTGCTGACAGGTGTGGACAACACAACTCTGTATTTATAAACATGTGAGACAGTGGGTAAGCAGTTGTATTCACCAGTTTTCTAGTCTGCTAAACCTGCCAATTGTTTGCAAAATGTTCACATGCCCCTGACTTTGATCTTGGCATTATTTAGTATCTCAAAAACTAAATTGCAAAAAATTGCAAAAAAATCTTCAAACCCAGTAAAACAATAGCTACTATGTCATTGCCCATACAATCTTAATAAACTGTGTCGTGCATAAAGCAAATTCACAAAGAATATTATGAGTAAAATAATTTGCAGCCTTTTGGGATTTCCTTAGAATCCAATGAATCATTCGTGGCCAAATACAAGGGCAATCCGTGCTTTCTGTGGGCGTATCAACATCGCATGAATAGAACCGAGAGTTCTGATGATACATCCAATTTTTTTCTGGAGGATAGAAATTATTTCATGAGAAAAATTGAAAAGAGAAGTGAACGATAGCTTTTAAAACCCAACCTGAAGCCATATTCACTTTGTTTCACTGCTGGTTGTATATTTGAGCACAGTAAAAAAAATATGATTCTTCTGTTTCCTTTGTATTGGTCCTTTCCTTATTCACAGACCGCCACCTCTTATCTTGCAGAAACACAAATGTGATGATTCGAAAAGATTGTATAGCTCTTTAATTTCAATAGATAATAATAATATAGGCCACTATTATTTGGGTTTTATCTTACTTGAAGAAGAGCACAGTGGTAAGCATGACTTCTGGCATCAAATTGTCTCTGAATACTGTTCTGCAATTTACTAGCTATCCGACCTCAACCTCCGCAGATTATTTATCCTCTTGTTCCTGTAGCTTTTCTGGGCTGTGAAATGGTGATAAAGTGTTGCGAAGATCAAAAGTCAACATTGTATAGGTTTAAACACTTAGACTTTCATTTTGGACTAGGACAGTGCATTTGATCTACCAACACCCTTGCTGAAAGCAACTATAAAAGCTGGATAAAATTAATTTAAAAACCATTGGAAAAAAAAAAAACAAAAAACATTGGAATGTGTCAGAAGGCAGTCAGGACTTGCAATGCCAAGATCCCAAATAGAAGAGACCCGCTGAGGTGAAGAAGACCTCTGCACAGCTTTTAACACTCAGGAGTCTGCTGATTCTCAGCTCAGAGCCCAGAAAGCCAAAAGACAGTGTTTCCCCGTGGTGCGCAGCCCCCTCCTTGGGCTGGGGCGGTGACTACTGCAGCCCACCAACACGGCCAGGACACAAGAGGCCAGGATGACAGCCGAAAGGAACCCACAGAGAAGTGAGCAGCTATTCTAAAATCAATTCAGCCTTGAAGTATTTGAAAACTCTTAAGTTGCACAGGAAATGAAAGAAAAAATGAAATGAAAAAATTGTGGAGGAAGTGCTCAGAAAAGAAGCAGAAAGCTAAATAAAGATCTAAGCCAAATTCTGACAGTCTTAGGGTACTAGGAAAATGAAAATTAAGGTTTAGGGCTACCAATGAGGGGGAGGGGTTCAGGATTTTAACTGAGACTTCTAGAAGGCTGCATCTTAAGAGTATGGGCAAACAGGAAAAGCAAGCGTCAAGGACATCATGGTTTTATGCCAGTCTTCTATTTGACTATTAGGAAAAGCATGTCCCTTGAGGAAGAACATCTACAAGTTTTCACATAGTGTTCAAGATTAAATTCTTAAAAAATACCAGTCATGCCAAGAAGCAGAAGCAAAAAGCTGAACACTAATAAAAATAGATGTAGAAACAGCATTGAAAGTGATCTACATTTTGCAGCTATCAGATACAGGTTTTCAAATATTGGTAAGTACTTTTTTTTTTTAAAGATTTCATTTATTTATTTGACAGAGAGAGATCACAAGTAGGCAGAGAGGCAGGCAGAGAGAGAGGGAGAAGCAAGCTCCCCGCTGAGCAGAGAGCCCGATGCGGGGCTCGATCCCAGGACCCTGAGATCATGACCTGAGACGAAGGCAGAGGCTTTAACCCACTGAGCCACCCAGGTGCCCCAGTAAGTACTATTTTTAAAAACGGATGAATATGGAGAATTTTGTCTCAAAGCCAGACATTCTTTTTGAAAGTGGAATTCTGTAACTAAAGAATTCAATAGCAAATGAAAAATTCAACAGATAGTTTTAATAAGAGGAGGGACTCGAGAGAATGAGCAGAGTAGAGAACATGGCTGTCTGAGTTTGCTGCGGCTACCAGAATAAAACCCCACACCCAGAGGCCAGGGGTAAACAACAGACATTTATTTTCTATGGTTCTGGAGCTAGAAGTCCACTGTCAGTAGGTCTCTTCTTGTCTGGGCCTCTCTCCTTGCTTTGGAGATGGTCACCTTCTTGCTGTGTCGTCACAGATCTGTTCTGTCTGTAGGCGCCCCCTGCTGGTGCCTCTTCGTGGCTCCAAATGTCCTCTTCTTACAAGGTCATATGTCAGATAAGATGGGGCCCACCCTCATGGTCTCGTTTTAACTTGATCACTTCTTCAAAGGCCCTGTGTCCAGACAGAGTCACACACTGAAGTTACAGGGGTAGGGCTTCAACATTTGGATTTTGAGGGGGCACAATTCAGTGCATAACAATGGATTAATAGAAAGTATCCAGAGTGAAGTAAAAAGAAACCAAATAAAGCAAGATACAAGAATAAATAAATAAAAGGAGCATAAGAGACACACGGGGCATGGTGCGTAAGGCTGCCACTCATATAAGGAGGCTTAGAGGAAAATGTGAGAGAGATATGGCAGGAGTGCTATTGGAAGACATCATGACCAATGCAATTTCTAAAAATTATCAAAGATATTCTATTGCTGCTACATGAACTTCTAAACTGTCCCAGCAACATAAATTCAAAGCAAAGCACCTCTTGCTAGATCACAGGAAAACAGCTCAAAATTAAAGACAAGGGGAATGTTGTGAAAGCAGCCAAGGTGCGTGCATGCACACACACACACACACACATACACATACACACACGTATGTGCACACACCCAAACAATACCTTCACAGAAATAACAGCAGGAGTGAGAGCTAACTTTTCCACACAAACGGTATAAGCCAGAAGAAAAGGAAATACCAAAATGAATACCAAAGTTGTTACAAAGTGTGTATTCTGTTTCTAGTTTCTGAAAGATAATATGAAGTCCTGGTGGTTTTCTTAAATTGACCACTAATATAATGGATAGATGATGATGATGATAGATAGATAGATGATAGATAGATAGATAGATAGATAGATAGATAGATAGATGATAGATAGATAGATGATAGATGCACAGACACAAAGAAAGTAGGATGTCACCAAGTGGTGGTATTCAAAGGAACAAAAAAGATCTTTAACAGGGGAAATAACATCCATTCTAATTTTCACACTTGAATAAAGGGAAAATCCCATATCTGTGTAAAATATATAGAAAAATTATTTTAAGAAAGTTAGTATACATTCAAGAAAAGAGCACTTAGTAGGTTGAAAAAAGGAAGGACCTTTCTTAATCTCATAAAGAACACTTTCAAAAAAACATACAGCAAAAGTCATACTTAGGGGGCACAATATCAAGGTTTTTATCCCAAGAAAGGATAACTGGTGTCTGCTGTGGCCCCTTCTATTATAATTTATACTAGCGAGGTAAATAAACAAATGACATACCTATGGAAAGGAGGAACAAAAACTATAATTTTTCCCAGAACCTGCTATTGGATATAATATAGACATACAAAATAATCTACCTATTAACCACTAGGATAAGTTAATTTAGAAAGTGTCTGTTCACAGGGGCAACATACAAAAATCAAAAATGGTATTACCGCAGAATCGCACACATACGATTAAAATTTCAAAGAAAAATTCCAATTCTAGTAACATAAAAATACATCAAATAAATAATAAGCTACTATAATGAGAGGTATGTAAGATCTCTCTGCTGGGAATATATAAAATATTAGTGCATGTTTCACTTCTGGTATAACCGAATAAGTTCTTTCCAAAACAACTACCCTACAGATAACAAACAAATGCTGGGGAGAACACTATGAAATCACATGAATGCAACAAAAGCAGATTTTTAAATGGGAGACGTCAGGTACGAGAAGAGCATGGCATGGCATCAGGTTCCTGTATTTTAATGAATTTTAACTGAGCATAGGCTGCAATCAGCTACGTGCTGAGCAATCAAATGTCCAGCAGAACCAGAGGACTGGGTTTTGATGCTCCCTGTGCATTGAAGCTATTATACAATGTTCACACTTGGGATTGCCATGTCCTGCTGATGAATCGGCCATTTTCTCATTGTGAAATGCCTTTTTCCCCCCTCTGGCAATACACATTTCATGGAAACTACCTTGGCTTACATTATTACAGCATTGTTTGGAGAGGTATGACTAGAAGGAGTCATGAGGCGGGGTCTGGGTTGCTAGAATCTTCTGTTTCGTGATCTGGGCACTGGTCATGTGGGTGTGTTCTGTCTGAAAATTCATCAAGCGATACCCTTATAAACATGCATTTTTCTGCGTGTGTTTTTATGCTTCAATAGTGTTTTTCAAGTGGTTCTAGTTAGACAAATACTTTTTTGAAAGTGCTTAGAGTTGGAACTGGCAGAACCCATGGAATAAGAGATTTATTGAATTTTGAGAGCTTCTGTTGCCTTAGAGAACCTACGGTTCCAGAGCCTAATCTTATGGATAAAGTAGACCAGGCCCAGAAGAAGGCAGGGCTGTGTGTGGCACAGAGCCTGGAGCCCAGGTCCCCTTTACCCAGGCTGCAGTTCACAGTGTTTGCAAAGTTGTTGGTATTGTCACCACCATCCTATCTACCAATTACCCTGGTCCTCCCGGAGGCTGCGAAACAAAGGGCCTCATGCACCTTTTGGTTTGGAATAAAGTAGGCAGCAGAGGACAGAGCTTCTCTCCTTCATTTGTCCTCCAAGTTAGCAATGGCCTCAACTATGTCCTTATTCTGTTTTTGGAAGGGTTTTCTGTAAAGTCACTCTCTCCCAGGCAGAGCGGATTTATGTAGGAAAACACTGAGAACAGAGGAGAGGTTGAAGATTTTGTCCAGAAAAAAATGCATTGATTCCCATAAAATTCTTACTGACAAAGACGCGGGAATAATCCCTAAAAAGGTTGCTAGCTCTTGTAGTATTTGCTGGATCGTGAGTTAGAGAAGAGGCCCACGAATCTTCTTTGGAAAACGCGAGATGCAATTTAGAAAACAACTCAGGGCTGGAGGATAAGGCTTCCGAGAGAGGAGGCAGGATGGATAAGGTTTTACAGGTGGAACTTCATCATGGGACTTTTGTGGTTTTTCAGTGGGTCTTAATCATCTTTCTCCAAAGAGATGATGACGGATGTCTTAGTATGTTCAGGCTGGTATAAGGCAATATTACAGACTGGATAAACAATGAAAATTTATTTCTTACAGTTCCGGAATCAGGAAATCCAAGATCAAGGGGCCAGCACTGCTGGTCTCTGGTGAAGGTCCTCTTCCGGGTTTCAGACTGCCAGCTTCTCACTGTGGCTTTGCATGGTGGGAGGGATCTCGGTGGGATCCCTTTAAAAGGCACTAATCCCATTCATGAGAGCTCCACCCTCATGATGTCAGAAGCTCCCAAAGGCCCCAGGTCCTAATAGGACCATCTTTGGGGATTAAGACTTTCAACAGATGAATTTGGGGGTGGAGGAAACATTCAATCCATAGGAATGGATATTTTTGTGAAAGTCAGACACCTAGGATTTAGTGTGTGATCATTATATCAGGTAGTTAGGGTAGGAAAATAATGCCACATGAAGCATCGACCAGAGCTTCTGGGCAACTATTCATTTACCCAGTGGATTGGATTGAATTTTGGCATCAACTGTGACACCAGCTGTTCCCATTGGAGCCGGGGGGGGTGTGTGGGGGGGGGAGCGGTTGCACACACAGGACAACCTCGGCTCCCCTCTCAAAGCTGCAGCATTTCCGTGGGTGGCTGCTATGGGGACAGGGCGAACAATAAGTGCAGTCTGGCCATCAACTTCTGCAAATGCTTTCCGACACCATTTTCAGAACTGAGGGTGTCAGGCATGGGTATTAAATACACGGAGCCTGCGATGAAGGCTCAGAAAGCAGGGATCACAAGAGGTCTGGGTGAGAAAATAAAAGTTAAGTCACCAGGGAAGGAGAATGCAGTCTCAGGACGTGGCCAAGATCAAAGTCAGTGGATGTCAAAGTCGCAACACTAAAATTCAGTGCCAGGCTTGTAATTTGAGGGAAGATAAAGTTGGAACAGGTGCAGAGCTGAGACAACAATGGAAAGCTGTTTTAACTATTAGTGCTTCAATAGAAAATAAAATTTAAAAATTCTCTTTTTTTTTTTTTTTTTAATGTAAAGAAGTGGCCAGAGCTTGATGTCAGGAGCAGGCAGCAAGGGAACATAGGCAATTTGTCTAAAGGTCCCACTGCTCCCTACAGCCCCACTCCCACTCACCCTCTGTCTTAGTCCCTTGGGATACCACAACTACCACAACAAAATACCATCGACTGGATGGCTTAACAAAAGACATTTATTCTCTCAGTTCTGGAGGCTAGAAAGTCCAAAACTGAGGTTCTCGTGGGGTTCCATTCCTGGCAAAACCTTCCTTCTGGGCTTGCACATGGCCATCTTCTCTTGTTTTCCATGGTGGAGAGAGCCCTGGTGTTTCCTTCTCTTCTTTTTTTTTTTTTTTTTTTTAAAGATTTTATTTATTTATTTGACAGAGAGAGAGATTACAGTAGGCAGAGAGGCCGGCAGAGAGAGAGGGGGAAGCAGGCTCCCCGCCGAGCAGAGAGCCTGATGTGGGGCTCGATCCCAGGACCCTGAGATCATGACCTGAGCCGAAGGCAGAGGCTTTAACCCACTGAGCCACCCAGGCGCCCCTCCTTCTCTTCTTACAAGGACACCAGTGTTATCTGTGACCGGGGATCCACCATTATGACCTCATTTAACCTCCATCACCTCTTTAAAGACCCTATGGCCACTACACTCCCGTGGTAGGGGGCTGGGCTGCAACATGAGAATTTGGAAGAACACAATTCAATCAGTAGCACCATCTAAAAACTGAGACGTATTTCTCTAAACCAGTGCATATAACACCTGCATGAGCAATTTCCTGCACTACATTTCTCTTTGCTTGAAAAAATTCTAGAGTGGATATTTATTCTGTAGTGACACCAAATGTCATAGTGACCAGAGGATGCTTAAATCAGATGAAGGTTCGTAGAGCCCAGAATCAAATTCTGCTTTGGCACATCTAGGGTGGTGTCTGGATGCCTGTTTTTAATATCTTGTGTTTTACTGCCAAGGGCATCAGGAGCTTCTGATGGGAGGTGGTCCATGGATCATAGTTTGAGAAGAGATTCTTTAAATATGTTGAAAGTCTGAGACCTATCCACATCACAGACATTTTGGCAAGACCTCTTTGAGCCTTCTCTACTAATTGTCCGGGGTAAGCTTTCCACGTGAGTGGTAATCTGACCCCGAGTGGATTTGATGGGCATACCATGTATCATCATGAGCTATGCAAGTAAACGACATGAAGTTTATGTGGCATGTTGGCCCTCGGCTTCAGCCAAGCCTCTTATTTCAGGCAGGTGGAAATTCTTAGACAAAGGCCAACAAATAATCTCTTATTGCATTTCCCCAGTTCCCTTGGTAGCTAAGTTCTGGTGTGGTTTGCCAGCGGAAGGTACTGGTAGGACCTTGGGAAAGGGAGACAGGGACCAAGATGGCGGTGCTTCTGGGAGCACAAGAGCTGTGGGGAATCCTGAGCTTCTGGGCAGCTGCACCAGCACCTTTTTAGGGCAGTGGCAACAGCAGTGACTATTACCTCCAGAAGAGCAGGGAAAGGAGAATTAGACTCCCTCTGGGGATGGCACCATCTTCCACGGCTCTGGATGAGGCCCTCCTCACCGAGGCTCCTCTAGAGGCCTCTCTGCCCCATTCACCCCTCCAGCCCTTCTTCTTTCCCTTTCTTTTCTTTTTTAAAGATTTTGTTTATTTATTTATTTATTTATTTATTTTTATTTATGTGAGAGAAAGACAGAGAGACCACAAGCATGGGGAGGGGTAGAGTAAAAGGGACAAGCAGACTCCTTGCTACACGGGGAGCCCAATGCAGGGCTCGATCCTAGGACCCTGAGATCATGACCTGAGCTGAAGTCAGATGATTAACCGACTGAGTCAACCGGACGCCGCCCCCTTTTTAAAAAAAAAAACAAAAAACGTTTTATTCCTCCAGTCCTTCTGACACCTGAGTAAGTGAGTCCCTGCATTTTACCTCTCTTGCTTGAAAGACAGAGTCATGTCTTATTCCCCTGGCTAGACATGGAGTGTTCCAGCTGGTAAATTATTAAACTACTCCAAGTTAATTTTCTCAGCAATCCCCTCTATATTTTAAGAAAAATCAGAAAACGAAAGGGATAAATAGGAGAAAGTGTTATTTTCTATAGATTGTTTAAGTCAATCCTCATGCTAATACTGGGGTTCAGATTTTTTTAAAACTCACCATTCGCTTCACAGATAATAGAATGTAAATTATTCGTCCCAGGTCATATAAAAAATGGCAGAAATGCAAGTCGAACTGTGATCTTTTAAGTACAAGAACAGAGCCCTTAGTCTTAAAATTCCATCACTGTTTAAAAGAAAATGACATTTAAAAAAATAAATTTGGGGGTTTAATAAATTTTGCTGACCCACAGAAAGATAATCTATATGCCGGCGCAAATGTATACACTTCCTCTATACAAATTGTTACAGTATCTTATTGTTTGGGTATACTCAAGAGCAAATTCCTTTTTTTGGGTCTTATTATCATTTTCTTAGGATAGCTGAGTATAAATATGCTTAAAAATATGGAAAAGATTTCTTTCTAACCATCAAATTCTTATGCTTCCTTGACTCTAGTCAGTGATTCTTAATTGTTCATCTCAGTGATGTGTTGTTGGGGAAAATACAAAATTTTAATTATTTGGGATAATGAGAGACAGCATGTGGCCTCTACAGATAGTGTCCCAAGCTAGCAGAATTTTTTTACGCAAGATCACACTTATGCTTTGTGACAGGTTACACCATTTCCCAAGACGAAGCGCCATCTGGCTGAGGGGGGAAATCAAGTACGGCTCTGTCGTTGTTTAAATATGATGCTGTTTTCAAGCTGAGATTCAATAAATATGTACCAGGTCATACAAGAGACTCATAGGCTTTTTATATTCCAGTCTTTATTTAGATCTGTGGCAAGCCCATGGAAGAGGTAAAGATCAGCAATCCCATTGTCCTGAAATTATTAAATAGTCACTTTATTTTAAAACCATAATCATGATGATTTACAAACTGAGGACATGAAAACTTAAAGAGATTTTTTTCTCAGTTTTGGTTTTGGTCAACATAACTCTATGAGATTTCTTGTACGATACTAAGACATATAAAAAGACATTAAAATATCCCCTCATGAATTGTTAGCACAGAAGCATCTTTTATAAGTGCTTTAACCAAGTTGCAGTTGCTTTTGACTAGAACCCTGACTTGTGATGATTTTATATCTTATCAGGGACAAAGTCTGATATGTTTTAGGAAATTTCCTATTAATAAATAGGATGAAGCAAATTATCTTCCTGTTGTTTTATTATTAAAAAAAAAAGTTTTGTTATTTTGTATTCTTTAATTGTTCATTTTCTCTAACTTCCAAAGTTAAAAATAAGTCAAGGTAGATCTTATCCAAGATAGGTCTTGAAGATTAGGATACTTTAAACATGAAGACATATGGGAAAACAAGAAGAAAGGTAAGTCCTAGGTAAATAAAATAATCAGACTGAGATATTTAGTTCATTTATTTCTTTAGTATCCAAGCAGATCTCATCTGTCACGGATGTCTCGGGGTTTTAAGTCAGTGACTATGGACTTTTGAAAGTCTCATAGGACTTTACACTTGCCTCTGGTTGTTGGGATCCTAAGGAAGGCGGTGCAGTCTAGTAGTTAAAAAGGTGAGCTGGGTAGTCAGATCATCCAACTCACTGTAATTGACTCTGCTCCTGCTTATTCTTTGAGCTTGTGCAAATTACTTGCGTACTCTATACTTCTGACTTCCTGTTGATTACCCAGTTTGGAGAGACACTTTATGATGTTGGCGAGACCTGGGAAAGCACTCAGAGTAGGAGGCTGCCATTGCTAATTGCCCAAGCTCATTTACAAACACTACCACACCAGGAGATTGAGTTCAAGAGCCCTCCATTTTATTATCTCCTCCAATATGGCAGTGGTCATATATTTAGACCATGCAAGACATTACAGAGACTTAAAAGTATTAAAATTTCATCACTGGGCAAATCAGTGGGAGATACCCCAAGTCTACAGTGTTCGCAAACTTGAAAGCTCAGTTGTCTTATTCTCAAGCACTCTGTTCTTATCCTCAAACTACCAACAGATTCATCCTTTGACACTTTCATGATGGAGCTAACTAGAGCACAGGTTTTATTAAGCATGGGTTTTATTTGCATGTTATTTTTCATGTTATATTTAACATTAATTGGAGGCTCAAGTAATGTAACGGTACATACACTGCTTAATATTTATGGCTAACTCTGTCCCACTTTACTATATCCTAAATGGGTTCTTGGTTTCATTGCATTATCAGTCATTATCTTTTTTTTTCTTTTTTTTTAAATTGTGTTATGTTAGTCACCATAAAATACATCACTGGTTTTTGATGCAGTGTCCCAAGATTCATTGCTTAGGTACAACACCTAGTGCTCCATGCAATATGTGCCCTCCTTAATACCCACCAGCAGACTCACCCATCCCCCCACCCCATTTCATTTCTGAAAACTATTCTTAAGAATTATTTTTCCTTTTCTTGGTAATTGAGAAAATTAAAGCACATCATTTATATTCCAAATATTTAAGTCCACATATTAACCACTCTTCTCTTTACAAAGCATTTTTAAAGAATAAATATAATTGTAACTGATATTATGTAACCTTGTTATATTATGTATTATGTATGCTATTCTTACATAATTTCCTACTATATGATACTATATTTTATAACTTCCCATGTGATTATGAAGACAACATACACTATCTGTCTTGAAAGGTAAATATTTAATGAGATGGTCCAGGTAATGCTCTTAGAAAATTGGCTGCACATCATTATTCAATAAATTAAAATTAATCAATATGTAATTTAAAATGTTAAGGTGAACTTAATGAAAAACTTACGTAAAGAAATAGATTTTCATGGTAGTTCTATACATCTTACTTTCCTCTATTTCTATTTTGGCCATTCCTGGGCTTACTTCAAGGAACTCAGGAAGGGCATTGACTCAAGACTGAAATGGCAGAACAATTGGCTGTTGGGGTCACTCATCAATGTCGTTCAGTGTTATACAGGGGAAGAGACTGATGAGCAATGTGGAGAGACTAACCCTTGACAGAACTTCTAACCTGAAGCCTCCAGTAAAGCACAATTCAATTCAGGTCAGTAAGTGACATTGAGTAATGACTAAGTCCCTCACTCTGAACAACAACAAAAAGAGTGCCACATTTAAGATTTTTTTTATTTTAGATTGCTTAATAATGACATTTCATAATGCTAGGTTGATTTGCAGTACTTTCAAATATTAATATCGCTAATAACATAAATTGTGTTGCTACTAGAAGTGTATTTTCCTAATAGAATTCAGAGTCCAGATGGATTAATAATTATGTCTGGAAAAAAATGTAGAAAACACAGATCAACATACCTTAAATTAATTTTGTTTGGGTAAGGCAGATATACAATAAAACACATCATAAAATTCATAAATTTATTTACCTAGATATAATAAAACTTTAGGACTGTAGAAATTAAAAGAATAGCACAATATTGGAAATATATCTGTCACAACTCTTAGAAGATTAATAATCAAGCAAATCATTTGGAAAAATATTGAAACTTACATAGAAAAATAAGCAACATGGAAACAGGATTAACAAGTAAGAAAGAATACATATACCTAAAATAAACACAGAAGTGATATTAAAATTCATTACTAATTAAGTAATACAGAATAAGATAACAAGGTATTATTTTCATGAAACAAATGAGTGGATATTTAATAAAATGATAGTTCTCAATGGTGGTGAGAGTGCTATAAATAGACACAGTTCTACTTTCTTGGTTAGAATGTAAGCCAGTGTTAATTCTAGAAAGAATGGCTATATTAATATCAAACCTAGTAGATATCAGATCAAAAATATTACAAGGGATAAAGAAGGTCATTTTATAATGTTAAATAGTTCAGTTCATGAAAAAGACATAACAATGTTAATCATTTGAACGGTTAATAACAAGAGCTTCAAAATATGTGAAGTAAAAACTGTGAGAACTTCAAGGAGAAATTAATAAATCCACAACTATAGTTAAAGATTTCAGTTCTAGTCTCTCAATGCTTGGTAAAACAAGTATGCAGAATAAGATATAGAATATTTGCACACTAGCAATTAACCTTATCTAATTGACATTCATAGAACAGCCCAACCAAGAACAGAAAAATCTATCTTCTTTCCAAATGCACATGAAACATTCACCAAGACAGAATATAATCTGAACCATAAAAAAGTTTCAATAGATAAAAGAAAACAAGTACTATGTGCATGTTTCCTTCCATGATGAAATTAAAATAGAAATCAATAACAGAAAGATCTCTTAAGAATTGGGTTTTGTAAGTACCACATGGGCTCAGTAAAAAATCAAAAACACATTAGAAAGTATCTTGAAATTAGTAAAAATAAAAAAACAAAAACACATCAAGATTGTGGGATGGCACTATTCACTGTAGTAACACTTAGGAGGAAATTCATAACCCTCTACACCATCATTAAAAAAGAAGAAAATTCTCAAATCAAGAAAACAGAAAACCCATAGAGAAAATCAATAAGCCAAAGCTTTGGTGCTTTGAAAATACCACTAAAATTGATAAACCTCCATCTTCACTGATCAAAAGTAAAAGAGAGAAGACACAATTACCAATATCAAGAATAAGAGAGGTGGTATCACTGCAGTTTCTACAAATGTTGAATGGATAAGAAGGAATTGTGTGAATAAATTCATCAACGTGGATGAAATGGACAAATTCTTGGAAAGATACAAACTGCTAAAGCTCACTCACAAAAAAAATAGATAATCTCAATAGCCTTATAAATATTTTAATTTTTTTCTTTTAGTTAAAAACCTTCCCCAGTAGAAAACTCCAGCACCTGGTGGAATCTTACCAAATTTCAAAGGAGCAATAATACCAGTTTTAGAAAATCTTTTTTAGAAAGCAAAGGAAAAATGGACATTGACAAACTCATTATAAGAAATCAGCATAGGGCACATGGGTGGCTCAGCCAGCAAAGTGTCTGCCTTCTGCACAGGTCATGATCCCAGGGTTCTGGAATCAAGTTCCACATCAGGACCTTGCTCAGCAGGGACCCTGCTTCTCCCTCTGCCTGCTGTTCCCCTTGCCTGTGATCTCTTTCTCTCTCTCTTGCTGACAAATAAATAAATGACTATATTATATTTTTTGGTGAATTGCAAGATATAACTCATATATAATTTTCAAACCAAGTTACAATCATCCTTTTTCCTTATGTATCATAGAATTGCCAAATGAAAGTACACTCAGTTAAATTTTATTTTTATAGAAACAAAAAAAAAAATTGAGTATCTGTATATCCCATATGTATGTCTTATGCAATGTTTACATGGGACATACTGATATTAAATATTATCTCTTGTTTATCTGACATTCGAATTTAGCTGGGTGTTCTGTATTTATGTTTACTAAATCTGGGAGCCTCAATGCAATGAAATCCTAGTTCCCATTTTAATTAGATTTTGTTTATATCATTTTTCTAGTACCAATTATTTCAGAAAAATGAGAACTTTCTAAATTATATTTAAAGGCTGGAAGGAAATATCATTACCTTATTTTTTTCACTTTCCAGCATTTTCCAAAGTTTCCACAAAGAAGTATTACACTTGGATTCAGAAAAATAGTACTTCAGAACAAAATAAGAAAACAGCACACTAGACTAGCCGGAAGCGCCTGGAGTCTAAAAGGAATTTGTCCAATTATAAAGGCAACATATTTTTTTTTTAAAAGTCAAGGACTGGAGGATGGGGCAAAAGCAAATATTTTTTTCTTTCATTTTATTGCATTTTCGTTATGGTTTCAGGGAGTGTTTGAGTCTGAATTCTCTGTAAGCTTATAAAATGTTTGTGCTTTCACACACTGATGAAGTGAGAAACAGAGCTGAACGGATTGATAAAAAATTACATTGTGGATGAGTCCAAACATTCCATCAAGAGCACCATTTGTATAGACCAGTACATTTTCAAATATACATGAGAATTAATAAAAACATAGGAAGAAAAACAATGTTAAATAATGAGTAGTATTTGCTGGTATGTTCTGCTATCAAGGCACGCTTGCAAATTTATTTTAATGTGAACCATTTTAAAACAACCCATGGCTTCCTTGAGTGGCTACAGTTGTGCTTCTAACAGAAAAGGTTATCAAGCCATGTTGGCTGAGTTCTTGAGGACTAAATAAATGAATCAACAAATTGCATAAAAATGGGCTTGTGCCTGCTCCAGGGTTTAGATCTGTGCCCCAGTCAATATCCACCTCGCATTTTATGAGTTACGAGCTCTCAGATCAGCACAATTACTGAAAATGCAGCATATTTTCAGAAACAAATTGATAAGACATACACCATTAGGGAGGCTCCTTTCTTGTATTTCCCAGATGGAACTGAATATTGAACAACAGTGCCTCAGTTACATTCATGTTAATATAATGAAATAGCTTTGGAAACTCTCCAAAGTGTTCATGTCACAATATCTGGAAATCTGAAGGTTTCCATTAAATTGTTCTCTTGATGATGTCCTTCCTATCACATACTACTAGATGGACTAAGTCACTCAATATTTAGATGTACTAAGTATGATATGTGCCACATTAAGAATCATATAGACAAATAGGTTCATTTTTGTCAACCTCCTTGGTTTGCATTTTCCCTGCTAGGATAATTTTATTCTGTTACCATCATCAATAACTGTGTTGATGCCCATGGCTGGTATAACACAGCTGGTCCTAAAGAGATTTGCATAACTAAAGTGGAAAATACTGTACTTGATGACGTGAGTGCAAACTCAAGAATGTTTTTTTATGAACTCATTTTATTTTTACCAACTTTCCACAATGGAATTTTGCATTTATCTTACACTCCCTCCCTTTAGGCTGATTCTAGTAATTTGAACTACAAGATCTAGTTTCTTGTTACATTTTAGCAAGAGGCCATTATGTCAGAAATCAACTAGAAGAAAATGAAAACGTTATCTTCCTGCCTCACACTTGGCATTTCTCCTGTTCAGGTAGTGATTAATTGAATGCAAAATGGGAAAGGCTTTGTTGATCTTTCTTTGCGGTTTTATTAAATCATTTTTATATTGAATTTTGGCTTTGCTGTTAAAATGTCATAAGGAAGGAATAATCTGCAATGAAGATCTAATAGTAACTTTTTTTTCTGTTTTGCTGAATACTTCATATAGTCCCTTCAAAATATTACATTTGAAGGATACAATTTTGAAGGGATTTGTTGCTTCTACCAACACTGGTAAGTTTGCCTGAGTTTTCAAACCTCATCTAAGGAAAGAAATCCACAAAATCATCTATGACCTGGGCTTTCCAAAACACCCTGTTTTGTTCTCAGACTTTCTATGCCACGCATCACTGCTTGCAAATGTTTCTTCTTTGGAAAGCCTTGGGGGTTCAATCTCTGTCAAGTTATCCAGTAGGAGCGGCCCGTGCTGTAGTGTCTCATGAGTTGGGAGTATGTCCCTCCAAGAGGACGTCTCCGACTTGGGAGTATGTCATCCTCCAAGAGGATGTCCAAAATGAAAAACCGTGCTCAGACATTCTTATGCAAGAACAGGTTAATTATGAAGGATGTAAACAATAGCCGTGCTTGCTTCTAAGTATACATATTGAATCCAAGAAATACATACAAAAGCATATCCTTAAAAACACTGAACATAAGGCTCCAAAGTGGACTTGTTGGTATGTAGACAGGGGAGCCTGTGGGAACCCTGTGGGCTTCTGTCCTCCATATTCTTTACATGGATTACATTTTCCTTACTGACCCAAATTTGCATCTAAACTTAGTATTCATTTTTGACCGTGCCTACCGTCTGTGATTAAGTCAGATATCATCTCAGCTCTATTTTTTTTTTTTCTACGTGCACTGAACTAGTCTTGTGGTGAGATTTATCACCTTCTTGCTTGGGAATCGATGATGTGTGAAGGATTTAATAGCCAAACAGTATCCAATCCTCCCGAGGATACTGTGTTGAAATAAAAGCTGTTTTATTTCGGAAATCTGTTGTACCATGTGAAATGACTGTGCCTAGGGTGTTTTTTTTGTCACTTTAATCTATCACATAAATTAGTTTTTCAGACACTTTAAGTTAGCACAAAAATAGAGCTATCTCATCGCGGAGGCAAGCTGACTTTTAGACGACTCTGGGATGAGAAGAAGTGCCGATCGGGTCCACGGACAACAGTTCTGAGAGTCACAATCAGACTGGTATTTGAAGATTCCGTGAAAAGGACACGAGAAGGTGCAAAACAGAAAAAAAAAAAAATGATGGTAAGCACATGTAATATTCTGCAAAAGAAATGCGATACATTTTCACAAAGTAGAAAATGTGTTATCAGGTGGATAATAAGTAAATCTTCTCACTTTTTCTGGTTGAAATGGCCTCTATTAAAACTACCTGCTCGATCCTTCTTAACTTCTGACTAAACAAAAAAGATCAGGACCTTTCAACACTCAGAACTAGGATTGTGAGTTAATCAGTTTTCAAAATCTGCAGGAAATCTACAATAGTCACCAAACCTATGGTCTGGCAAGTGGCATTAAACTGAGGCATGGTGTGAGCGATCCCAGTGTGGGAAGCTTCCAGACAAGGAGCAGAACTTTCTTCTAGAAAAGAGGAAAGGATCTTGTGCCCTGCCCGCAGATGTAAAAAATACCTCCTCTACTGCTCAGTCTTTTCTATTTGAGGGACATGAAGCTGATCCCACTTTTACTTCGTGACCACCACCCTCAGGGAGACCTCACTGATGCCTTGCCACGTTACGACATTTTCTCAGCCATGTATTGTCCTGCTGTCTCATTAAGCTGTTCCACACATTCTCTTCTATTTGCAATCCCCAATATCCCTTCTCTTTCACAGAGAAATAGCAAGAAGGAAACTTCCACATGCTCCCACCACCAAACTCCCTGATCTCCCCATGTGTTTGTCCATCTTCTCTTCTTTCCTTTAAAGTGGATGAACCACGCATCATTGTAAACTGGGATCCAGACCTCTCAAAGATCTGCTTCTGCAATTAGCTCTCTTCCCACCTTCTTGTCAAATTTCTCTCCACCTCATCCTTTTTATCTGCATCAACACACACTGTAGAAACTCTCTTGCTAAACACACATACAAACACACGCACGCGCTTCCCTTGATCTCACACTTCTTCTCCAGCCAGTATCACCTTTCTGTGTCTTGATCTCAAGAATGAATCTCTGAATATAACTATTTACAATCTCTGTCCCCATATGTCTCCTCTCATTCCCTCTTGACTGCACTCCAGTTAGACTTTGGTTCTAACCACTGCAATGGGTCTCATGTCGCTAAGGTCATGTTGCAGAAGCCCATGATCAAACTCTGTTTACATCGTCAAGTCTCAATTAGTATGCACATGATGAAAAAAATCTCAAAATATGTTAAAGCTTACAAATATGCAAATTCATAAAATTGGATAGAACTGAAAGGAGAAATGGACAAATTCACAGTCTTTCTGAGAGGTTTTTGTATACCTCTCCCAGGAACTGGGGATTCAAGTAACAACAATAGAAAAAACAAAAAGTGGCACAAAAAATTTGAACATTTCCATTCATAAATGTGTCCCAGTTGAAATTGTATAGCACGGAATGTACATTATTTTCAAGTACAGAAGGAACATTTACCAAAATGAAGCTCAATAAATAAAATCTTAATTTCTTAAATTTGAAAGAACCATAACAGTTCAAAATATGTGTTCATACCACAAGAAAAAATAAAAATGAAGGAAAATAATAACAAAAAGATATTTTAGAAAATCGAGTTTAGACACTAAGAAACACCCACTAGACAATCCTGGATTGTAAGAAGCAATTAAACAGAAGTTAGAAAATATTTAACATTAGTAATTATAAGAAACATTCATATTAAATGTGCAGGATGCAAACAAACAATGCTTAAAGGTATATGTCTCAGGTGTATAATTACAATTGAATGAGGCTGAAAAATCAAGGATCTAGGATCTCAAGAATTTAGAAAAAGAACAACAAATTAACCCAAAGACTGTAGATAGAAGGAAACAATCAAAACTGGAGCAGAAACCAGTGAAGTGAAAAAGAAATACACAATGGAGAAAAACAACAATCCAAAATGTTATATTTTAGAAACACTAACAAATTTCCTATGTCTCTGGCAAATCTAATTTAGAGGAAGGAGAGGAGAGAGGACAGAGTAGAAAACGGAGAGGACAGAGGGGAGGGGAGAGGAAGGGGATAGGAAGAGAGGTGGCAAAGTGGGGAGAACTGGCTCAGATTTCCAATATTGGAGATAAAAAGGGTGATATATCTACCTACATATAAGTGGAATAAAACATTGGAGTGTAATATGAACAACTACTTGTCAATACATTTCAAAATTCAGATAAAATATTTAAATTCCCAGAAAAAGATAACAGCAACATTGGTCTAAAATAAATACATAAAAAATGAATAAACCTTTATATATAACAGAAATTAATTCTGAAATTCAAATCCTTCCACAAGAACTGAGTAAACTGAATCCAGCAATGTATAAAAAGAATAATATATCATAACAAAGTGGGATTTAGTCATAAAATTCAAAACTGCCTTAACATTTTAAAATCTAATGTTATTCTTCTCATTAAGTCAATAAAAAAGAAAAGCCTTGCAATCA
>CM052883.1:164470501-164503044 GCA_028534135.1 Potos flavus | reverse complement strand
TTAGTGATTTCCTGATGCTGGGGAAGGGGCAGGAGAATCTCCTGCATAGGAAATGCCACAGGTAGAGATCAGAGCATGACTGACATGATGAGGAGGACAGGAGGGAGCAACAAAACCCAAACTCAGCACGGCTCTTGACTACTCCACACCCCATACAAACAGCCTGACAGAAGAACAGAAAAGCTCTTTTCTAAGTGTAAATACTATTTACCTTCGTTCTTTCCATTCCACACACAACATCTGGGATTCTGTAAAAACTTCTGACATGTACAAAAAGGAAAAAAGAAAAAGATCTATCAAGATACATTACCTTCAACTAAACCAGACTTGGAGACCATCCAGGTGTTGGAACTATTGGAAAGGGAATTTAAAACACCTATGATTACTATATTAACAATCCAGCGGAAAAAGTAGGTATTGTGCATGAGCAGTTTGGGAATTTTAGCAAAGGGATAGAAATGATAAGATTGAATGGGGAAAAATAAATAATTCCTTCAGTGGCTCATCAAAAGATTTGACAAAGCTAAGAAAAGAATCAGTGAACTTTAAGATAGGTTAATAGAAACTACTCAAATTAAAACGCACATGCACACAAGGTACTTAACAAAGAAATGAGCATCTAAAGGCTGTAGAACAATGACACATGGTCTAACATACATGTAATTGGTGTCCCAGAAGCAGAAAAGAGAGAGACTAAGGCAGTAGGAAGTAGACAAATTAGGAAAGAAGATCACAGGTCTCTGGGAAGGGAAACAGAGGACAAGTTTTTTGGAGGAATGTCAGGACCACAACCCAGAGTGGGCAATCTCACGGCGCTGGAATTCAGGGAGACCGGGCAGCTATACTCCACAGGGCAAAACCCTGGAGAGTAGGGAGCAGCACACAGAGAAAGCCTAGGAGATCCGCAGAAGGTGCCTGGGGTCTGACTGATGTGCATGAGTTAAGCAAAGCTGGAGAAAGAATCACCAGACATTTCCAGGATTTCTTTCTGTTACTTTCTTACTGCTCTTGCAGCCCCTGAACTTTGTTCCCTAATTTCTTAGCCCGATGCCTGAGAAGTACCTGAGCTCTATTCTGTTTAGTACCCAGTGTACCCGCCTCAGGGGAGGCCATTTAATTGTGGATCTCTTCCCCTGGCTTTCCCATTTTTCAAGGTTAGCAACCCCTCCGTTTTCTGCCTTCCCATGATCACTCTCCAGTACCTTTGAATAGTTGCTTCTTATATTTTGTCTAAAGCTTATCATTTTTGTCAGTAGGAGGGTTAGTTTGACACAAGTTACTCAGCTGTTATGGATTTCCTAAGTCCCTGCACTATAAAGGCTTAAAACACTGACTGAATGTTTTCTGCCATTAGACTGTCACTGCCAAGTTATTTACTGTCAAGTGATTCAATCAAGTTGGTCCCCAACGGCACATCCATAGTTGTCATTCCTTTGTTTTCAGGCAGCTTTAAATAAACAACTGGGGGAAAGTCAAGGACTGCTTCTAATTTAAAAGCCATTAACCAACACCAGAAGCGTTGTTGAGGCTCCTGGAGTTTTCCTACTGTGTAAACACTGAACTGAAATTTGACTGCATTTATTGTTGGCAAGAGCTGAGGTTTTTAAGTCTTTGGGGAAAATGTGGGGAGAATTTTCTTACAAGTCAAATTTCAGCAAGTGTGTTTCCTCTGCTCTGGAAAGTTCCTATCTGAAAAATAAAAGCTATCTATACCTTATCCATTTCCGTTCACACAAAAATACCTTGATTAACCTCAGTACCCTTTCATATGTACAAAAATAAGGGATAAAACTTGCTGAGAAATTCATTTATTTATTTTACGTCATTAAGTACTTGATCTACACCAGGAATCACAGTGAAACAGGGTATCAATGTCCTTCTTGATCGAGAAATGTCATTTTAGATATCAAGGATTTCAGCACTGGTAACTTGACTATACAGCTCTTATGAACCTTTGTATCAAAACACTAAAAAAAGGATCCTTTTTTTATATACAGAAATTCTTCATGAGATCTACAAAAATAAAATTGTTGAGAGTTGTGAAAGCCTAGATTTTTTACTGAGCTAAGAATAACCATGTAATAAAATGGAGGCCAGCTTGAGAATAAAGAAGAGTGAACAGCTTGGATGAGTAATGCACCTTTCCAAAATGCCCAACGTCCTTCCACTGGCTTCATTGTACAGGAATGTAGCTTGGCAGCAAAACTGAAAAATAATGTGAACTCTTGACATCTCCTCTACACTGTATGCTGGTGGAAAAGGCAAATAATATCAAAGTAGAGGGTCAAAAATGAAAATGTTGAATGAGGGTAATGTCCTCAGAACATTACCATATGTTCTTAGGTCCTACCAAGAGAAACATTTCCTGCCCGTCACATTTTTGTAATTGCTCATTTGGAAGACTGACACTCTGTTCTAAACATAGCTTTAATGGCATAAAAAAAGATAATTGGGATAATTAAGGGAAGAGAGCCCACAGAGGTAAATGAGATATGCATATTATTAATAAAGATTTTAAACATTTTGGAAGGTCACTAAATTATTTTGTGTTTTCATGCTAACATAAATATTTCTAGTTTCATTGAATAGTAAATGATACTACACAAAAACTGTTTAAGTGTGGGTCCACTCACTCTAAAATAGACGAAACAAATAAATGAAAAACTCTGTTGTTTCTATTAAACTCCTATTACAGGATGTCTTCTTGAGAGCTATTAATAAATTTCTAGAACAGGTACCAGTGTACATACTTAAGATTCTGGTAGACAGACTGGTCAAGCCAATTAAACAGTACCTGTCACCAAATAGGTACCTCACCAGGTAGGTCTTTACCAAAGCTCACTTGTGTCTGACATGTTCGCCACCTGCAGCAGTATGTGGCCTCAATCGATCAATGGTCAATGAATGAAAAGTACAAATGTGTGAAGGTATTTTCATGGCAGGTCACATAAAAAATACTGGAAATATTTCTGCTCTGAAACTTGAACTATTTATGATTATATTTTAATTCACACAAAAAAAGAAAAAATGCAAAAGCAAATTCTATCATAAAAGATCTCTCTGGTAGAAACACACTTATTTGTTCTTGTAACAATCAACTTAGTTGTCGAGCACTAGTGTGTCAAGTTTCGTATCATGTGCTCCAAATAACTCTGTGAAACAAACACAATCCCTGTCCTGAGTCTATAATTTACATTCCAATTGTTATATTCATTTGGACTTCAAACTCCAACACACAGAGCATATACCATAACCTGCAGTTCCAAAACTCTATGTGCTAGAGACGAGAGCGGAAAAACTGATCAACGCTCACATTAACATTTATTTTTTAAATACTTTGGGTAATTTTGTTTTAAAGATTTATTTTTTTATCCAAGAGAGGGAGAGAGAGAAAAAGAGAGAGAGAAAGAACAAAAAATTTTGAATCTTGGTTTAAGTTTCTCCAAGCACACAGGCACTGTGAAATCACTCTAGCCAGTTTAAATGAAGTATGGGAGAGCACTGTGGGGTCAGCCAGCTGCTCTCACTGGGTGAGGGAAGGCTACTCTACTTTGAAATGCTCTTTGCACCAGTGCCAAATGCAAACACCAACCTGAAAATGCAGCTGCTGTTTCCAGTTGAAATAAGGCAAATTTGAGGTAGGACATGTGAATATAATGCATGTCATGTAAACTCAACCTCTTCCAAATTGGAACTAACAGTTGAATTTTTGACTAGGATTCAATTGACCCATGATGGCAGCAACAGGATTTAGATAAATTCTTTACCTTTATAGAGCATCTGAGACACAGGCAGAATCAAAGGACAATTTATTCAGCACAAAATGCAACAGGGAGGTGTTTTTACTGGTGGACAGGGCTGATTCTCTCCCAAACATTTTTTTTTTTTAAACTGAACTCCAATTTTGTAGATGTGATTCAGGGGAATGCGACCCCTTCCCCGCTGCAGGGGAAGTTTCTGATTAGTTTATACCAACCCTAGAATTATTCTGTGCTCAGTATTTTTGGTGCAGGAATATGGACATAACCAAAGTTAGCCATTGTATTCCACTCACTCTTATCGCTAGGGAAGGTATATTGTAACAGCTTTAAATAAAGCTAGCTAAAATGACAGCAGAACTGGGAGACCAACCAATCAACAAACAAAAACTGGAGGCCCACTCTACCTCTGCATTTTTTATTATTTGTGAAAATAATGTCATCGTTTAGGCCATTTTGAGTCAAGGTTTCTTTTACTTACAAGTGCATTTGGGATGCTAATGATCTTAAATATTTACCTGTTTTCCTATAACACTGGCTCTCAGAGTATGTTAATTTGAGTTCTTAAGAGTTATGGTAAATACAGTCACTCAACTTTGGTGTTGGGGAAAAATAGTGATAATGATGCATTGTCCATGCATCTCAAGAATCACTGGCATAGCTATCATCCTCATAAACCAGTGCCTTTTCTTGACCCAGTCTTGCCTGGTATTGTATATAAAAACCTAGTCATGAGCCTCCCGAGTCTTGAAGAACTATGTCTATCTTTAATGGAGGTTTTCCTTGGGATACAATACAGTGGTTCACTCAGTCTATCTAATGGAAGGTTCCTGAAATCCCATTTGACCATATATTCCTATCCCTCAAATATCCTATTCATTACAGGTGCTAAAAGCCTCCACCTATTGCTCTCTGTGTGATTGGCTCTCCCATCCCCTTCCCCTCGACACGCGCGCGCGCACACACACACACACACACACACACCTGGCCCACGCACTCTTGGCTGACAACCTCAGAGCCTTCACAGCTTGTATGGTTGTCTAGTTCATGAAAGTCAGCCATCCTGGGATGTGCATTAAAAATAAAAATACCCTCTTCCTTGCATCATACTTTTGAGCCTCCCTGGAGGGGAAAATCATGCTATTTTTGCTGCCTGGAGCATTCCCTTGTGAATCGCTCCTCCTGACAGTCCTCCTGCTGCTTTTGCCCCGACCCTTGTGGAGACTACTCCATTGCCAGGACCCTAAGATATGACGGCTCCTCCTAGTTGTGCCTATCACAGCTCTTGTCAGAGCCCCTGGAAGTGGCTAAATCAAGACTACAACTTAGGGGCACCTGGGTGGCTCAGTGAGTTAAAGCCTCTGCCTTCGGTCAGGTCATGATCTCAGGATCCTGGGATCGAGCCCCACATCGGGTGCTCTGCTCAGCAGGGAGCCTGCTTCCCCCTCTCTCTCTGCTTGCCTCTCTGCCTACTTGTGATCTCTCTCCTCTCTGTCAAATAAATAAATAAAATCTTTGAAAAAAAACAAAACTACAACTTAATCCCTTATACCTCTAAGTACCGTTTCTTCAGCAGGTTGAGGAAAAGTGCCATACCCTTGGTTTCCTTACCACTGCAGGCTCTTAGCAAAAGTGGGCACACAGGTGTGTGAAATGTCAGGGACTAGATTAACTTGATATCTTGGAAGCAATTTAGTATATACATTTATAGCTTCCTGACCTCCTCATTCCTGCCCCCCAAGACACTCTTTTTTGCGGAATATTTTAAAAATCTGCCACACTTTTGATTCCCCACGTAGCAGACAGAATCATGGACTGCCAAAGATGGCCGTGTATTACTCCCCAAAACCTAGGAATGTCATATTATGTGGCAAAAGGGATTTTTCAGTTGTGATTAACTCAATGAGCTTGAAATGAGAAGAGCATTCTGGATTATTCTGGAAGATTATTCTGGATAAACCCAATGAAATCATAAGGATCTTATAAGTGAAAGAGGGCGGCAGGAGAGTCAGGGTCAGAGCAGAGGCAACAACGTAAGCAGAGGTCTGAGTGATACGGGAAAGGGGTAGGAGCCAGAGGGTACAGGTGGCCTTCGGAAGATGATTAAGGCAAGGAAATGGATTTCACTCTAACGCCTCCAGAAGGAAGGCTGACTGGACCTTGATTTTAGCCTAGGGAGACCCATTTCAGACTTCTGACCTCCAGACTAATAAGGTAACAAATATGTATTTTTTTAAGTCACTAAATTTGTGGTAAGTAGGAAATTAATACAAGTTTGAGGTCACAATCTGTAGCTCTACTTAGACTTGCCTAAGCGTACTAGATCTGCATCTTCCTCCTTTTCACCCCCCACCCTACCCCCCAGCCCTGGAATTCTCAGGAAGAACAGAAATTCAGAGGAGCCTTCAGGATTTTCCTCCAGATTTTGACCCCTGAGTGAGGAGTACACAAGGCTGCTCTCTACCACCCCCTGGTGGAAGCTGGCTCAATGACATCTCTGTTCCTGGCCCTAGGCTAAAACTAGGGATACTCAAAACAGCAGGAAGCTTTTAAAAAGTTTTGTTGTACCTCGGAAAGTTTTATAAATATAGATGCCCACGTTGCACCCCATACCAAACAGCATACTTTTGGTGGAACGCAAGCATCAGTATGGTTTAAATCTCTTTAGGTGATTTCAGAATGTAGCCACATTTGAGAATCATTGGGCCAAACAACTCATCCTCACTTGTTGAGAAGTGTTGGAATCAAGCTATACTTCAGCCTACTATATAGAATAGTTTCAATGGCCCAAAGGCTTCTTTTTCTCTCTCTACCACAATGCACCTCAAATGACCCTAACATCTGAGAGCAAAAGCCTGAATCCTAAAAGCAGTGTGATATCCTGGGTTGGACTGGATCCTAGTACAGAAAGGTCATTAGTGGAAAAACTGGTGAAATTCAAACAAAGTCTGGAGTTTATTTGATGTTAATGTATCAATAATAGTGATGCACCATAGTTATGGAAGATTAGGGAGAACTGAGGGAAAGGTATAGAGAAGTCTTTGTACTATCTTTATAACCTTTCTGTAAATCCAAAATTATTCCAAAGTAAAAAGGCCAATTGAAAACAAAGCCTGAACTAATTGCCCCATAGAGGCAGCCAAGACTGATTTCAAAGCTTACCCACTGGAATGCACCAAAACCCTGAATGAGTCTGGACATGTCTGCCACCGATTGCCATTCCGCCTCATAAAAGGATTCTAATTTCCTAAGAAATTAAAAGCTCTAGATGCTGAGTTAACTAACAATTTTAATTCGCTCATTTTAACAAGAGCATTTCATATTAATTTAGCAAAGTCACATGATGCTGCTTAAATCAAACCATCTGCTTAGAATCTTTCGCAACGAACTGTGTATGCTCACAGCGCTTGTAATTGTAGAATCTCTTTAGCATTGTGGTAATCATTCAAGAGCACAGCAAGCTCAGGTCTGGTCCATCTTCATCTGTCCTAGGTAGGGCATTCTTCTGCTCCTTCCCCAAGTAGGCTTCTCGCTGGCTCTCTGTCTTAACTTGGCGTCACATTAAACACTAACAAAAAATGACCAAAAACCAGAAACAGACTCATAAATACAGAGAACAAACTGGTGGTTGCCAGAGGGGAGCAGGATGGGGGCATAGGTGAAATAGATTAATGGGGATTCAGAGGTATAAACTTCCAGTTAGAAAATAAGTAAGCCATGGAGATGAAAGATACAGCATAGAGAATATAGCCAATAATGTAACATAGTATGGTGATAGACAGCGACTACACTTATGCTGAGCATTGCATAATGCATAGAATTGTTGAATCAACATGTTGTACACCTGAAACTAAAACATTATTTGTCAACTGTACTTCAATAATAAAAATAAATTGAAAAAAAAGGTAAAAGAATGGGAAGAAAAGCAGTCTTAAACCAGAAGGCTTGAAAATATAATGATCCACTGATAAGACAGTAACAGGTTTCACTCAACACATCAGAATGCGCAAGAGTTTCTTTTCTTTTTTTTTTTTTTTTAAGATTTTGCTAATTTATTTGACAGAGAGAGAGAGATAGTGAGAGCAGGAACACAAGCAGGGGGAGTGGGAGAGGGAGAAGCAGGTTTCCGTGGAGCAGGGAGCCCGATGTGGGACTCGATCCCAGAATCCTGGGATCATCACATGAGCCAAAGGTAGACGCTTAACGAGTGAGCCACTCAGGCGCCCTGTGCAAGAGTTTCTTAAAGCTCCTCTGTGGACATCCCTGTCCCCAGGGTTTCTTGTGCATGCATCTGTTAGTGCTCTCTCTGTCCACATGAGAGCCCACACTCTCACAAAGGTTTCATCCACTTTCTCTGGGAAAGGAGATCTCACAACCGTGCTAGACACACCAGCCCCTCACTATTGTAGAAAGTGGTCCTGAAGCTCCCTCATGATTTTCTCAGGAATATCAACCCTACCAGAATTCTAGCTACCTCATTACATTTCCATTGATGTTGGTTGGAATTTGGATCACCCTATGATGGCAAATGTAGCATAAAGGAATGTGTAAATAGAAACTTCGCTCCGGTGACATGGTCCACAGAAAATAGTTGATACCCTACAGGTTACTTTCAACCAAAACAATGCTAAATCAAATGGAATTAGATTTAACAAGTAAAATAGAGGACAACAAGTTAAATTGGAATTTCAGACAAAAAATTACCATTTTTAAGAATCAGGCAATACTCCAATATCCCTGATGAACATAGATGCAAAAATTCTCACCCATATACTAATAGGGGCACCTGGATGGCTCAGTCAGTTAAGTGTCTGTCTTCTGCTCAGGTCATTTTCCCAGGGTCCTGGGATTGAGCCTAGCATTGGGATCCCAGCTCTGTGGGGAGTCTGTTTCTCTCTCTGCTTCTGCCTCTGCCCCACCCATGCTCTCTCTCTCTTTCTCTCTCAAATAAATAAATAAAATCTTTAAACAAACAATATACTAACAAACTGAATCCAATAATACATTATAAAAAATCATTCGCCATGATCAAATGGGATTTATTCCTGGTTTGTGAGGGTGGTTCAATACTCACAAATCAATCAGTGTAATACATCACATCAATAAGAGAAAGGATAAGAACTATATGACCATTTCAATAGACTCAGAAAGAGCATTTGACAAAGTACATCCACTCATGATAAAAAACAGCAACAACAACAAACCCTCAACAAAGTAGGTTTAGAGGAAACATACCTCAACATAGTAAAGGCCATGTAAAGAGTCCACACCATCATCCTTAAAGGAAAAAATAGAGGCTTTCCCCTAAAATCAGGAACAAAATAAGGATGTCCATGTTTACCACTTTTATTCAACATAATACTAGAAGTCCTAGCCATAGCAATCAGACAATAAAAAGAAATAAAAGGCATCCAAATTGGTAAGAGAGAAGTAAGCTTTTCCCTATTTGCAGATGACATGATACTATATATAGAAAACCTGAAAGACTGCACAAAAAACTGCCAGAACGGATAAATGAATTTAGTAAAGTTGCAGGATAAAAAATCAATGTACAGAAATCTCTTGCATTTCTATATGCTAATAATAATAAAGCAGAAAAAGAAATCAAGAAATTGATCACATTTAAATATGCACCCAAAATAATAAGATACCTAGGAATAAACCTAACCAAGGAGGTGAAAGACCTGTACTCTGAAAACTATGAAATGCTGATGAAAGAAACTGAAGACGACACAAAGAAATGGAAAAATGTTCCAAGCTCATGGATGGGAAGAACAAATATTGTTAAAATAGCTATGCTGTCCAAAGAAATCTATACATTTAATGCAGTTCTTATCAAAATACCAACAGCATTCTTCACAGAACTAGAAAATAATCCTAAAATTTGTATGGAACCACAAAAAACCCCAAGTAAGAAAAATAATCTTGAAAAAGAAAAGACAAAGTTGGAGGTATCACAATTTTGAACTTCAAGTTATATTACAAAGCTGTAATAATCAAAACAGTATGGTACTGGCACAAAAAATAGACACATAGACCAATAAAACAGAATAAAAAAACCCAGAAATAAACCCACAGCTATATGGTCAATTACTCTTTGACAAGCAGGAAAGAATATCCAATGGGAAAACGTCTCTTCAACAAGTTGTGTTGGGAGAACTAGAGAGCCAAATGCAAAAGAAAGAAACAGGACCATTTTCTTACAGCATAAACAAAAATAAATTCTAAATGGATTAAAGAACTAAGTGTGAGATCTAAAACCATAAAAATCCTTGAAGAGAACACAGGTAGTAATTTCCTTGACATTGGCCATAGCAACTTCTTTCTAGTTATGTCTCCCGAGGCAAGGAAAACAAAAACAAAAATAAACTTTGGGACCACATCAAAATAAAAAACTTCAGCATGGCAAAAAAAACAATCAACAAAACTAAAAGGCAACCTACAAAATGAGAGAAAATATTTGCAAATGACATATTCAATAAAGAGCATCCAAAATATATAGAAAATTTATACAACTAAATGCCTAAAAAATAAATAATCCAATTAAAAATGGGCAGAAGATATGAACAGACATTTCTCCAAAGAAGATGTCCAGATGGCCAACCAACACATGAAAAAATGTTCATCATCACTTACCATCAGGGAAATGCAAATAAAAACTATAATGAGATAACAGCTCATACCTGTCAGAATGGCTAAATTCAACAACCCAAGAAACCAGTGTTGGTGAGGATGTGGAGAAAAAGGAACACTCACATGCTGCTGGTGGGGATACAAAGTAGGCCAGCCATTGTGGAAAACAGTATGGAGGTTCCTCAAAAAGTTAAAAATAGAACTATCTATGAACCAGCAATCACACTACTGGGTATTTACCCAAAGAATACAAGAGCACTCATCAGAAGGGATATATGCACCTTTATGTTTATAGTAGCATTATTTACACTAGCCAAATTATGGAAGCAGCCCAAGTGTCCATCAGTTGATGAATGGATAGAAGATGTGGTATAAACACCTGTAATGGAATATTACTCAGCCATAAAAAAGAATGAACTCTTGCCATTCACAGCGATGTGGATGAATCTACAGAGTATTACGCTAAGCGAAAAGAGAAAGATAAATAGCATATGATTTCACTCATATGTGGAATTTAAGAAACAAAACAAATGAGCAAAGGGAAAAAAGAGAGAGGGAGAAATCAAGAAACAGACTGTTAATTATAGAGAACAAATGGATAGTTTCCATGGGGGAGAATGGGGATGGGAGGATGGGTTAAATAGGTGTTGGAGATTAAGGAGTGCACTTGTCATCATGAGCATTGGGTTATGTATGGAATTATTGCATCACTATATTGTACACCTGAAACTAATAAAACCCTGTATGTTAAAAAAAGAATCAGCTTATACTGATACTTAAAAAATTACTGGTTATTTACCTGAAATTCCAATTTAACTGGTCATCCTGGATCTTGTCTGGCAATTAGAAGAGTAACTCATGTGCTCTAAGGAATGCTTTGCTGTGTGGGCCAGTAGACAGAACAGGCGCAACTCTCTGTGGTCTGAAATGGTGTAGAAAGACATCCTTTTTGAGAAATCCAGAATATATAAGTGATTTTCATGTTGGATGATGACATCCACGACCATGAGTAATGCTTTTGCTTTTTCTCATACTTTCCATATGCCTTTCTATATGTGTAATTTATCTTTGATGTTTATGAAAGTACTATAGATAGCAATTTTGAAAAGTAATAAAATTATATTTTGCTTTTTCCTGCAGCCAGGGAAGACTTTCCGGGAGAGAGAGAAGTACAATGTCTATCAATAGGTGATATCAAAATAGCACATTTCAACTTTTGCTTTAAAAATAGGGTGATATTATCCTCAAGCCTTCTTGGGTGAAATATAGATGCTCTAGAGAAGTGTTTCTCTTGCATCTCAGAAGCAAATTATTCCTAAAAAATGACTTGTCTAAAGTATGCTGTGAGAAAAAAAAATGCCATTTTTATGATTGTTATGAAAAATGACCACTGAAAAATAGGTCATCATATTTGGCTTCTGCTGATTACTGTGTGCTTTCTTTTGACCCCAAAGATCACAATTTGAGTTTTCTGGTGTTTTTTTTTTTTTTAATGAAAGTCTGGAATTAGTACTTTTAATTGACTCATGCTTTATAATTAGAAGTTTAAACATATGCTGCCATTTAGCTTTAAATCATTTTCCCTGGAATTTTTCTAATAGATTATAAAGAAATGAACTATTCTTTTTAAATGTTTAAAAAGCTTTATATTGTTCATAATAATACAAATCTTTATATTTCATTTAAAATGTACACACATAAAGATTAGGGAAAGGTACATGTAAAATTAACCTGCCAAGCAATTCTCACTCTACCCACCAGATTCCATCTTTCCAGTTTTCTAATATTCTAGGACAGTATGTCTAGGTGTATGAGGCTCCTGTATCATGAATATTTATTTTACAAATTATTTCTTGGAACTCTGTTAAAATGTATCAAAATGTAAAGTTATATTTTCACCAGCAACCACATTCATTTCCTTTTTTTCTTTTACAGAGATAGTGTGCCACCCAAATTGTAGAATGTTCAAATTCGGTGGGATAAATTATCAATCTGCCTTCTCAACTTTGACTTCATCATCCATATTCATGTTTATCCTCATGAATAATATCTATTTAAAATCACCATACATTTCTAGCTTCCTATTTTCTTGTGAATCACCAAGCAATCCTGCTCCCAACAGACCAAACCTGGGCAACCAAGTTTGAAGAATAAATGTGATAGCTTGATGACAAAATGGATAAACAATACTGAAGAATAATCATAATAACAGAATTCCCTTAGGTATGTAAAAATTTACAGCTGCTGAAGCTTTTCCAGCCATGACTCCATTACATACTCGTAACAACCCTATAAAACAGTCAGTAATCATCATTCCTTTTAATACATGAAGACACGGGCTCAGAGGGGTTCATGATTTGTGCCTAAGGTTATAACGTTGGTGAGAGATGGGCAGAGTGAGGACCAGCACTCATTAAGTTTTGAACACCAGCTATGGTCTTTCTGGTATTTGCAGGAGAAAAAATTCTCAAGCTATAAGGAAAAGTATAGAAATAATTTTGAGGCTAGGAGAAAACCTGCTGCGATCCATCTGGATATAAAGCATGATGAGAAAATGCTCTCTTAACAAATGGAGCCAGGATATTTTAAATGGGGCCTCAAGATTAACCTAAATCTAGGAATTTCCACTTTAAATAACAACAGGCACTGATTACAATGGCCAGAGCCACCAACACAAAGATGCATTTACAGGGATATAGTATGAGATGTGTTCTTCCACCACTGGTCCCTCCAGATTTCTGTATCTGAAACCACTCTCGCTCTCAGAATCCTGTAGTACACAGCATTCCGCTAAAGCACCTATATGCTCCACTTTCTGAGTGGCCGCACCTTTGAATCATGTCTTGCCCTTTTGAAATAATACACATTTAATATATCACCTAAATCAGAAAGTAGAAACAAGACTTTAGTATTTTTTAAAAGGTTGTCAGTTGACTCTGATACATACTTGGGTTTACTTAAGGCTATGCTTTGAATTTATAAACTGCTAATTACTTTCAAACCATGTTTATTGAGCACCTACTATACATGAAATATAAAAAAGAGGATCTAAATAAGGAACAGAGAACTCTTTTTCAAAGAGCTCCTAGTTCCTTAGGAATCGGAGGACTTTAAGTAAATACACTATAAATGCAACAGTATAAATACACTATAAAGGCAACAGTAACAATAAATAAGAGCACTATAATGGCTACACTGTGGAATGACTATGGGCAGTAAAATCCTGTGAGTTATGATTAATGGCCTCATAGGCTTTTGAAATCTGATTATTTTTCTCAAGGTTAATTCTATGTTCACAATATGTGATATACATATTTTTTAAATGAAAGAAGTAAAGCTTTTTCTTAATCCCTCTCCAATCCTGATTCCTGTTCTTGGAGACAAACCCTTTACTGTTAGATAACTCATCTCTTACTTACCCCAAGTGTACAAATAACCTGCTACTACTCTGTCTCCTGAGTTTCTGGTTTAGACATTATCTCTCTGTTCTAAACATGATTCCCCTCTTGAATCACTCACATATTCCTCTTTCATTTATCGTATGATACCAATTATTTGTTACATCAATATTCGGTGTTTGTATTATTATACCATGTAAGCATTGTTATAAAAAAAAAAACAAGCCACTAATTCTAAATTAATATGCATTTTAAAAAAATTTTGGTGGCAACAATTGCCTTTTTCAATTGTTTTGCTTTATATATTCATATATATTTTGTATATTTAACTATATATATACTTTCTTATATTTCTATATGTAAGTGTATGGATAGATGATAGATAGTTGATAGATTCTTAACTCAATCACAAATTAGCAGCTTAAGTCTAAAACCTCTTTTATTGTGGTTAAATCTTGTAACTGACTGTAACTACACATTTATTCTCTTTTTGGAGATAATTCTCCAGGACCCTATGATGGTCTGTTTGCTCTCAGGCCCACCATATGTCATTTTGCCTGTGTTGGACCTTCATATCTTTCTCTGCCTTAACTTATCCCTTTCTTTCAGTGAGCATTCTTCTAGTAGCTTCTGAGAAACGTAGATACATTTAAATTCTTCACTCTTCCTTCATATTTGATTGATAATTTAGATTGGTATAGAAGTCTAAGTTAGAAATAATTTCTTCCATTTTGAAGACATTGCTTTCTTCATTATTTTGCTCATGTTACGGCTATTTAGAAGTCTGATGTCATTGGATATCCAATTTTGTGAAATTTACCAGTTCCTTTTAATTTTTTTTCATCCTCTCTGGAATTTGAATATTGTTGGTACCAGGTGTTGTTAGGCATTCGTTGTACTGAGCATTTGGTAGAAAATGAATCATTTTGGGTGCTTAAGTAAAAATACTAATGTTCAGATTCTCCTCCTGAAAGATTCTAACTTCATTGTCTGAGTGAGGCCAGGGCACCATTTTCCAAAATTTTCCTCAGAAAATTCCACTCTACAGCCAGGGTTGAGAAGCACTGGTTTAGATCAGTGTTTTTCAAACTTCAGTGTGCATTCGAATTGCCCAGGATCTGATTGAAATGCAGGTTTTGACTCAGAAGATTTGGGGAGGGACCTGGGAATGGGCATCTCTAACAAATGTCCCAGTGGTACCAAGTGGGCTACGTACATCGAGGGAGCTTTATTCCCTGAGAGTTTGTGAGGAAAGATGTACCCTGGGCTCCCAAACTACATGAATCAGTATCTGTTCTTTATTCTGATCTCTTGATGATTTTTAGGCACTTCGAATTTTGAGAACCTCTGTTCTAGAGAAAATACCTTGAAGATAAAGAAGATATGATCCAAACTGGACTGACTCCTAATATGCTAATGCGATTTAATTAAGCAACAAGATTTAAACATTACTGGGTCTGACTTTTTAAAAAACCCAATAGTTGGGGAGGCAGTGTATGTGTGGAGACAGAGAGGATATGGGAAATCTCTGTACCTTCTGTCCAATTTTTCTATAAATCTAAAACTGTTTTTAAAAAATGAAGTCTGTCTATCAAAAAAATCCAATTAAGAGCATGGATAAGGGTTACAAGCAACACTACTTAGTTTCTGGATCATGTTTTTTTCTGAGAGACTCATGAGGACCATGAATACGTTTTCCAGAAAAAAAAAAAAAAAAAAAAAACAAACATGCAAACTACTATCACAGACAAAATTTTGCATAAAATCAAGGATTTGTGAATCCCCTGATGACTATAGTACCTCCAGCTTAAGAATTCCTGGATGATAAGCTTTTATGCATCATTTCACTCAACAAACACTGATTGAGAAACTATGATGTAGTAGGAGCACTGTTTCGGGACATCTGTACACAAATAAATAACTCTGTCCTCATGGAACATGCAATCTTGTGGCAAACGGTAGGATCTTTCTGGGCATTTTCATTATGGAATTATATGGCTTTGAAAAGCCACATTGAAAGAGGCAGAAAACATATCTGGAGGCAAAACTACAATAAAGTGTTAGTTAATTAGAACCAAATTTCATTCACAGAAATATGTATCACAGAAGGAAATATTCTTATAATTACTCATTTATGGGAACTTTCATTCCGTCACAAATTGACCAAACATCAAATTCAATCAATAGCAGTTCATATCTTTTCCAAAATATCTATTAAAACTTAACTTGTTTTTTTAAATTTTATTTATTTATTTGACAGAGAGAGATCACAAGTAGGCAGAGAGGCAGGCAGAGAGAGAGAGGAGGTGAAGCAGGCTCCCCGCTGAGCAGAGAGCCTGATGCGGGGCTCGATCCCAGGACCCCGAGATCATGACCTGAGCCGAGGGCAGAGGCTTTAACCCACTGAGCCACCCAGGTGCCCCTTAACTTTTTAACTTAAAAAGAGATCACATCGTTAGGAGAATGTATTAGCAACAGCTGAGAAACTCAGCTGTAAAAGTGCATTTTATCTGAAACTGGTAGATCCTTTATAAGATCTAAACTATATTTATCAAACACTCTGGGTGATTACTGAGACACAAAACTACCTTAAATGAGATAAAGATCTTAAGATATACATAATTATAGACTTTGATTTTATCTAGTTCCTGATGATTCAAAATAATAATTATTTTCTACTTTTGAACAAAATTTTGATGAAGGTTCTTGTGTTTCCATCTTAACAGATATTGGAGGGAGAAAACTGTTTATTCACTTGTGGCTCATTATTAGCAGACCTACTTTCTCTCTCCAACAGCTACTTTTATAAATACCACTTGCTGGCATCGGATAGGAGAAAGACAAAAAAGGGAAGAGGAAGAAAGGAAGAAGACAAAGGGGGCAAAGGGGAAAGTAAGTGAGTAAAAGGAGGACAAAACAATGAGTGAAAAAGAAAATGAGGGTAAGGGTTAAGAGAAAGAAATGCGAAAAGTGAGCAGATGTAGGGGGATACCACAGTTATCCCCAAGAGTTATTCAGTGATTTTACTCATTATATATCTTATTAAATCTATTGCCTGAGGGTGTACCTGTGTGGTTCAGTTGGTTAAGTGACCAACTGTTGTTTTTGGCTAAGGTTATGATCTCAGGGTTGTGAGATCGAGCCCCACACCAGGTTCCACACTGTGTGGGAGCCTGCTTAAGACTCCTTCTCTCCCTCTGCCCTTCACCCCATCTCTCTCTAAATGTATATATATATTGCCCAAAATATAGATGGACTCCATTGTTGGCAAAATTATATATACAATACTATAGGATAACAACAAGATGTATGCTAGACTTGAATTAAGTAACTGTCTGTGATGAAATTGGAGACAATGGGATGCAAGGAATGAGGCCAGCTAAATGTAAGATAACTCACACTTAAGTAACAATCAATAAGGAAATGCCCAAGGAGCTAAATATTTCTTTTCTAATTTCATTAATGTAGAAGAAAGAGTAAATACAAATGGTAACAACAAAATCTTATCCTTTTTGTTTTGCTCTGTCTGAAGAAAGATAGTCTTAGGAAAAGGATTATCATCAGCTTGGGGCTTAAAACAGGGAACCCCAAAATACTTGGCTGGCAGTATAGTCCAAGACAAAGGATTATCTGCAAGACCCCAATACCATGTCTGTTAGGTAGACATAGCTTCTTGGTGAAAATGATATAGGAGGGTATGGCAGCTGGATGCTACAGTTGACTATCACTTCAAGTTCACCTGGCAACCTTCCAAATGCCAAATAACATCTCATACAAGTTAATCTCTAGAGAGAGATTATATTGACCAGTAGACTATAGTGTTTGGTCCCATAGGGTGCCATATTTTTGTACAAATCCCTAAATTGACCTTGTGGTTTCTATATCAATCTATTGTGCCATTGATTAGAGAACCTACATTACTCTGGATACCTGACAAAATCAAGTATCTAAAACGACAAATATGAAGACTTGTCTCATGTTCATGATGATCACATCAATATGCCTCCATCTATGCCATGCTTTGTGGTGAACCAACCACCATTCCTAAAGACACAGCAGATCATTCTGTTTTAATCACAATGTCTACGTTCTGTGGTACGTTCTTTGAAGTTTAGCCAAAGCTTCATCTAAAAACTTCAAAAAAGGCTAACACATCTCTAAGTTATGAAACTACAAATAAAGTTGAATTTGCCTACATAATGTACATATTTGAATGAAAGAAGATATATAGTTTCTGATTTGTCCTTATGCAGTTATAACTAGCTCAGAAAAACAAGCCATGAAGAAATAATTTTGCTTTCTCCTTAACCTCCTTTAGTTTATGTGGCTTTGGAGAGGCCCATAAAATTACAGTCTCTGTTTCTAAAATGTTCCATCTGTTCCTGCTGCTTATTCCCCCACTTGAAGACCAGATTCTCTTGTTTCCCAGTTATCCTCCGTATCCAACTGTGATGATGGCAAAGGGAATGGTAGCAGAGAGGATGTGGAACTAAAAAATGGTGATTGGGTTTTCATCAAAATAGAGAGAGAAAGAGGCAGAAAATCTAGCCAATATCACTAGAGTTTCGTAACTATCTAAAGTTTTATTTGTGTATATTGAATTCCAGATGAATTTATTCCTGTATTCATTTCTTTTTTTTTTTAAAGCTTTTTAAATTTATCTTAGCGGGGGGGAGAGGAGGGGAGGGCAGAGGGAGAGGGAGAGAATCTCAAGCAGACTCCCCACTGAATGTGATCCCAACATGGAGCTTGATCTCATGACCCAGAGATCATGACCTGAGCTGAAATCAAGACCTGGACACTTAACTGACTGAGCCACTCAGGCATCCCTCCTGTGTCTCTTTCTACAGATATCTACACAAATCGACCATGATAAATACAAAGGAAGGGTATCCAATTTGTTTTCTTAGATAGCTACATAAACATGTGAAGACTGAAGATGAATTATTTGGTAACTTTGGTATAGTTACCAGTGCCTGATAGATGTTCAATAACTAATAACAATAGTAATACTAAGAACAACAACTAAAACCAATCCATATCATTCCATTTAATAATAATTATTATTTTATTTTAAAGAAAAGTGAACCAAGACACAGAAGAGTAAGTAATTCTCTCAATGCCAGACTGACAATAATTGTGCAGTTGTGGTAAGGTTTGAACTCAAGCAATCTTACTATGGATTTTGTGCTCCTAATACACTATAGAATTATTCTTGTCATTATTACTGTGTTTTTATTCTTATTATCATTCTCAATATTGTTTACAGTTTCTTTCTTTTTAAAGATTTACTTATTTAGAGAGAGAGAGAGAGACTGCTCAAAAGAGGGAAGGAAAGGGGAGAGGGAGAGGGAGAGAGAGGCAGAGAGGCAGACTCCCTGCTGAGCACAGATCCCAGTGTCCCGAGATCCTGACCTGAGCTGAAACCAAGAGTTGGATGCTTAACTGACTGAGCCACCCAGGCGCCCCTTATTTATATTTTCTTAACCTACAACCCAACATACCATAAGACAAAAATGAAATTTGTTTGCTCTGTTTTGGCTATACTTGGAGAGTTGATTATTTCAGTGTAGTCCAGAAATTGCATTCATAAATCATAGTGGGCTCACCCTAAACAAGGTCCTGGAATGGATTTTTTCTAATCTAGAGAGATAATGAATTAATGTGCAAAATAACTGGTTGATGTATTTTTCCCCAATAACATTCTTAAAAAATTATTTCAAACGTGAAAATAAATAAGACTAATTTGGGAGGATAAGCATGCCAGTATGTCCCAGAATATTCTGAGAGGAGTAATAAGGAGGAAGACACACCCTTTCAGATATCAAAATATATTTAAAAGACACACAAACAAGATTGTAGAGATAAATAAAACCATATAGAAAGTCTTAAAATCCATTTAAAATTATGTGTAAATTTTATATTTATCAAGATATGTTAACTAAGAAAATGATATTAATATTGATATTAAAAATAAATGTGAAAGGATAATTTGTTGGGGCACCTGGGTGGCTCAGTTGGTTAAGTGTCTCCCTTCGGCTCAGGTCATGATCTCAGGGTCCTGGGATCAAAGCCCACGTTGGGCTCCCTGCTCAGCAGGGAGTCAGCTTCTCCCTCTGCCTCTGCCCCTCCATCCTGCTCATGGTCTTTTTCTCTTTCACTCTCTCAAATAAATAAATAAAATCTTAAAAAAAAAAAAAAAAGAATAATTTATTAAGTGCCTCTGAAATGACTGGCCAGCCATTTCTTTTAAAAATAAGGGGAAAATGAATTATGTATCCCTACATCAACCCATGAAAACAATTCTGGGTGTATCAAAGACTTGATTATAAAATATGAAATAATATTACTCATAAAATATAGATGAATAGCATAACTTTGGTGATAGAGATGACCCTTGGAGGAATAATATACAGCAAAACCACATGGAAGAAGAATAATGAAGGCCACATACATTTTTAAATGATTACACATCAAAAATGCCACAATTGGATAAAAAATAAATAAGAAAAATTATTTTAAAGTTCATAAAACTTAGGTTAATATCTTAAATTTAAAAGTAGCTCTGATAGTTAAAAAAGAAAAAAATACTAATAGAAAAATAGGCAAAGGATGTCAACAAAATAACATATAGAAAACGTGGTCACAACACACATAAAAAGCTATTTCATCTGACCAGAAATCAAAACAATAAGGAAAAAGGTATATCCCTTTGTACCTATCATAAGTCATTCAATGTGCAATTATTTAGGCATTGATGATCATTTTGTACTTCCATGCTCAACCACGAGGGAGAATATTGTGGCTGAAAATGCTTTTGCCAAGAACAATTGGAAAACAAAGGCAAAGAAAAATACCATCTATGTTACGCCACTGAAGAGCTGATGAAGCGACCAAAATCCAAGAGGAAAGAGAACAGAGGGAACTGACATTCTACGAGCTGCTTTTCCCATCAGTGTTTTGAAGTCCTTAGTGTATCACAAGAAACTAAGAAACCCAACAGAAGGCCATGACTATAGGGTGGAAAAGAGAGCAAAGCCTTTGAAAATCCCAAGGGGATCAAGAGGATAAAAGTAGTGTTTGGGGTTCCCTATGCAGTCAGATTGAGGAACCAAACCCTAGAAAGGGAAACACAAAGAAGGAAGTGCAACACTTTGCCTTTCAGCATTATGGCATTTACTAAATTCTTAAGTTGAAGAAGAGGAGAAATTGGGAATATAAGCAAAAAACTGCTAGACATACAAACAGATTTTAAAGCGCTATGGTCTACGGAAAATAATTAAAGTTGGGACCTTCCAAAATGTGTCCTTAGTGAACAGCCTAGGTCTGAGCTGTGTCCCTTGGAGACCTTCACTCCTAGAAGGTAGGATGAACTGGGTGTACAATGAACCTTACCAAAAAAACTGCATCTCAACCTCAAGGCAGATTCTTTTTGACTGCATTAAGGTGATGTGCTTGCACTCAAGCCTCCTACCAGAGAAAAGAAAATAAATAAATAAATAAATAAATAAATAAATAAATAAATAAAATAAATATTGTATTATATATGTATCATATATAACATATATATATATATATATTCTAGAGTCTTTTCAATTTTTCATAAAACAATGTCCAGCATTTAAATAAAAACCTACAAGGCAGTCCAAGAAATAAAACACCCTCCCCCCATAAAAACCCACAATCAGACAATACCCAGTGTTGATCTATTTGGAATTATCAGATATTGACTTTAAAATAATGACAATCACTTTGTTCAGTTGAAGAATTTCATGATAAAACCATATATTTAAAATAACCAGAAATTAAAAAGCTGAAAATATGTAACACCTGAAATTAGGGATACAATATGTAGACTTAAAACAGAGTGGGCTTATCAGAAATGAAGATCAGTAAAGTGAGGGAAGCTTAACAGAAAATATCTATGCAACTAGAGAGCAAAAGAGTGGAAAATACATAGAAAAACAAAAGACACTAGCTGACCCATTCAAACATGCATATGATAAGATTGTAAAAAGAGCTGACAGAACAGGGAAAAAAACAATACTTGAAGAGGTAATGGCTAAAAATATTCCGCAACGGGATAAACATGCACATTCACACGTGTGTGGGTGTATTATAGTAAAACTGTTGGAAAACCAAGAGCGAAGAGAAAATCCCGAAAACAGCTGAGTTTGGGTTGAGGGTGGGCAAAGACACTTCCTCTGAGGCTCAAAAGCCAGACAAAAGCTGACCGCTCAAAGGGAACTATGGAAACCTCAAGACAATGGAATATCTATCAGAGTGGTAATAGGGGTCATGACTAGGAAGAGACACAAAGGAAGCTTCTAGGTTGCTGACAATGTCCTCTACCCTAGCTTGGGTGGTGTACACATGAATATGTGCATTTTGTAAAAATTCCTCTAGCTGCACACTTATGAGTTGCATATTTTTCTAAGCATTGTTTCAATAAAAAAACTATCAAAAATCTCAGAAAAAAATATGTAAATCAATATTTAGTGACATGGAATGATGCCCACACCAGCTTTTCAGATTCTATTTTTAAATAACATGTAGCATATAATCCTACTTATAATTTTTTTTTAAGATTTTATTTATTTATTTAACAGAGAGAGAGAGATCACAAGTAGGCAGAGAGGCATGCAGAGAGAGAGGGGGAAGCATGCTTCCTGCTAAGCAGAGAGCCCGATGCAGGGCTTGATCCCAGGACCCTGAGATCATGACCTGAGCCAAAAGCAGAGGCTTTAACCCACCGAGCCACCTAGGCACCCCCCTACTTATAATTTTTAAAATTATGTACATTTGTAGGTTTTATAGAAATATAAATGCATGAAGAAATGCATGGTCATCAAAATGTTGAATATTATTTCTGAGTGGTAGACATAGTGGTAAGTTTTGCCTTCTTCATATTTTTTCTGTACTGTTTGAATTACATTTTAAAATGAGTATGATCTCCTTCTCATAATAAAATGAGAAGGCTATTTTCATTTTGTAAAATAAAAAATTAATATCCCAAATCTGAAACTCTCTCCATGTTAAATATAGAAATGGGCCAGTGCCAATTATAAACAGAAGATTTTTTAATCTTAATGGAAGCTGCAGAAAACCAGAAAAAAATCAGTCTCCCCATACCTTCACATAAGAATTTTATAATTCTTTTTTTCTGTGCTTTTCATTTTATGCTAGCAATTTGGGGAATTATAATAACGTCTGGTGTTTAGAATAAGACATTTTTATTTAGTATCAACTTCTGCTGTTCTGTTCTCTACAAGGATCCTATAAACTACAGATCATGACAGCAAATGATTTATTACTGCAATTCATCTCCTGGAATGAATGTTGATGGAGCAGTATATTTTATTAAACACCACATTTGAAATAATTAAGTATGTATTAAGATTACACATAAAATAGTTGTTGACTCTTAAATATATAACAAATATGTTAAAATTTTCATACTTTGACTTTGATCTACACATCTATCAGGCTTACGAAACTGTGCAACTGTGATGGTAGGAATTATACTCAGCTAAGCTTTGCAGGACTAATTGATAACACCATGCCAGGCAAACAGAAATTATCCAAGGAAACTTTTGCTTTATTTGAACTGTTTGCTAATTTTCATACCATTAAAAATAACATATTAGTATATTTTTGAAAGAATTAAAACTTAGGGCCTCATAATAAAAATTAGCAGTGCCTATTCTATTCTGCCTCTTCTCTGTTTCCCAGACAGAAATATCTGGTTTTATTCTTCGAATTGCCGCCAGGGCTCTAAATTATTTGCTTATATAGATATTTTAAAAATTAAATGTCTTCTTGAAACATTTTACAGTGAATGCTTGTGTGTAGATGAAAACCTTAAACTCACCTATACCAATCCTTTTGTAAGTGTTCTCAGTTCCTTTATTGGCCATCTCCTCTGCAGTAACACACTAAACCCTCTGTTTGCCATCCATCAGGAAATCATCAAAGGTGATACCTCTCTTCTGTGCTTTTGCCTCTACCTCTCCTCAATACTCCCTACATCCCTCTCTACTTACCGTGAAAACACAATACGAATTTTACCAATATACACATCGCAGGGTATTTTTCTGTAACTTGACTTCCAATTTGAAAACAATAAATGGCATTTATATTATTACAAATTTCAATTTGAATCCTAGTCTAAAATGTGAGAAATGCATCGCTTTCCCCCGAACTCAATTTCACAAATCTTATCCCACTCAAAAGAAACTATTCTCAGAGTTAACTTCAAATGGATTGATCTTTTTTCATCTCTTATTACAAACCTAAGTATTTGTTTGTAAGGTCTCAATATTTCTATTTATTCTCTTTATTTTCCTGAGAATATCCTCTAGTACTCAGCACCATTCCTCCCTTCAAATCCTGGTTTTCTTCTGTAGAGACTAGAAGTCTGGAAGCTGTCTTTCTTAAGCCTCCATTCCAGCAGTCTTGTGGTTTCCATGACACCATGATAAGTATTTCTGCAGGGCTGAGAAGGGAAGGAAAGAAGCCTTACACTCTTGAGACATTGATAGACAGTAATGGACTTTGAGGTTTACTGTGCATTCTGGGCAACCTCTTGAGGATACTTGGTTCACTGCTGCAGGCAGCTGAGACAGTGAGCAGCACTTTCTTGTGGTCTCTGAAATTTCCTGATTTCCTGAGACTTAAGACAATAATCCCAGAAATATTTCTCCTCCAACCCTTCCAAAGGTTTTAGAAGCATCTAATTATCTACAATTGCCTAATTGCCTATTGTTAATTTCTCTTCCACCCGAAATATCTAGGATAATTTCTGTTTTTGTAACTGATACCCAAATGATATACCCTCCAAACTCCTGCTTTAATTCATATAGTTTTTCTTTCTTTAAATTGAAACCTAAATTTACATGTTTTATTCATTAAGTTCTATTCACAAGTCACCTGGATTGGATCCACTGTTTCTTAATCTATGTATTTGCATTTTTACTTATTTCGCCATGTTTCTTCCTAAGAAAATGAACAAGGAAATTGGTTTAATTTGGTACAATGAGAAATTAGTCATGTATTAACTGTTTAGGTTAAAAATATCTTTGTTAAGCATTTGACAAAATGCAATATCCACTCATGATAAAAACCCTCAACAAAGTAGGTTTAGAGGAAACACACTTCAACATAATAAAGTCCATATATGAAAAATCCACAGCAAACATCATGCTCAGTGGGCAAAAACTGAGAGCTTTCTCCTTAAGATCAGGAACAAGACAAAGATGTTCCACTTCCTCCACTTTTATTCAACATAATACTGGAAGTCTCAGCCACAGCAGTCAGACAACAAAAAGAAATAAAAGGAATCTAAATTGACAAGGAAGAAATAAGACTCACTATCTGCAGATGACATGATACTATATAGAGAAAACCCTAAAGACTCCACCAAAAAACTACTAGAACTGATAAATGAATTCGGTAAAATCGCAGGGTACAAAATCAATATACAGAAACCTATTACATTTTTATAAACTAATAATGAAGTGGCTGAAAGACAAATTAAGGAAACAATCCCACTTATAATTGCACCAAAAGTTATATACTACTTAAGAATAAACTTGGGGCGCCTGGGTGGCTCAGTGGGTTAAAGCCTCTGCCTTCAGCTCAGGTCATGATCTCAGGGTCCTGGGATCGAGCCCCACATCGGGCTGTCTGCTCAGCGGGGAGCCTGCTTCCCCCTCTCTCTGACTGCCTCTCTGCCTACTTGTGATCTCTCTCCTCTCTGCAAATAAATAAATAAAATCTTTAAAAAAAAAAAAAAAGAATAAACTTAACCAAAAGCTGAAAGATCTATGCTCTGAAAACTGTAAGACAATGATGAAAGAAATGGAAGATGACACAAATAAATGGGAAAATATTCCATGCTCATGAATTGGGAGAACAAAAATTGTTAAAATGTCCATACTATCCAAAGCAATATACAGATTCAATGCAATCTCTATCAAAATACCAACAGCATTTTCCACAGAACTAGGACAAATAATCCTAAAATTTGTATGGAACAAAAAGCCCCAAAATAGCCAAAGCAGTCTTGAAAAAGAAAAACATAACTGGAGGTATCACAATCCCAGATTTCAAGACATACTACAAGGAGGGCACGGATTACATGGAGCACTGGGTGTGGTGCATAAACAATGAATCTTGGAACACTGAAAAAAATAAAGCTAAATTAAGATGTTAAAAAAAGACATACTACAAAGTTATAGCATTCAAAATAGTATTGTATTGGCACAAAAATAGACACATAGATCAATAGATAGACTAGAGATCCCAGAAATGAATTCACAATTATATGGTCAATTAATCTACAACAAAGGAGGCAAGAATACTCAATGGGAAAAAGACAGTCTCTTCAACAAATGGTCCTGGGAAAACTGGATAGCCACATGCAAAGGAATAAAACTGGATCATTTTTTAACACCATACACAAAAATAAGCTCAAAATGGATTAAGGACCTAAATGTAAGGACTAGAAACCATAAAAATCCTAGAAGACAGCACAGGCAGTAATTTTTCTGACATTCAGCCATAGCAGGAATTTTCTAGATATGTCTCCTGACGCAAGGGCAACAAAAGCAAAATAAAATTATTGGGACTACATCAAAATAAAAAGCTTCTTCACAGCAAATAAAACAATCAACAAAACTAAAAGACAACCTCCTGAAGGGGAGAAGATATTTGCAAATGATATATCCCATAACAGGTTAATATTCAAAATATATGAAGAACATTTACACACTCAACACCAAAAACCAAATAATCCAAATAAAAAGTGGTCAGAAGACAGGAACATACATTTCTCCAAAGAAGATACACAAATGGCAAACAAATACATGCAAAGATGCTCAACATCACTAGTCATCAGGGAAAAGCAAATCAAAACCACAATAAAGATATCATCTTACCCTTGTTGGAATGACTAAAATAAAAAACACAAGAAACAAGTGTTGGCAAGGATATGGAGAAAAAGCAACCCTCGTGCACTGTTGGTGGGAACGCAAACTGTTTCAGCTGTGGAAAACAGTATTGTGGCTCCTCGAAAAATTAAAAATAAAGTTACTATATGACCTAGTAATTCTACAACTGTGTATTTACCCAAACAATATGAAAACACTAATTTGAAAAGATATATGCGCCCCCTATATTTATTGCAGCATTACTTACAATAGTCAAATTATGGATGTCCATTGATAGATAAATAGATAAAGAAGATGTGGTATATAATATATACAATGGACTATCGTTCAGCCACAAATCGAATGAAATCTTGCCATTTGTAACAACACGCGTGGACCTAGAGGGTATAATGCCAAGTTAAGTAAGTCAGTGAGAAAGACAAACACCTTATGATTTCACTTACACATGGAATTTAAGAAACAAAACCAATGAACCAAGATAAACCAAAAATCAGACTCCTAACTATAGAGAACAAACTGATGGTTACCAAAGGGGAGGTGGGTGGGAGGATGGGTGAAATAGGTGATAGGTATTAACAGAAGACTTATGATGAGCCCCGGATGATGTACAGAATTGCTGAATTACTATATTGTACACCTGAAACTAATAGAACACTGTATGTAATTATAATGCAATTTATAACTATCTAAATAAATAAAATCTTTGTTAATAAGACAGGCTCCTGCCGCGGCCGGCGCGACAATCTCGAACCAGGGCTGAGAGTAAGGGAATGAGGAAAAAAGAAGTAGAGAGACAAAGGATGGGAGCGGGAGGAACACAACGGATGATGTCCAGATTGTGTACAGCTTTATTTCAGAGTGCGCATGCTTATATAGTGTGCAAAAAAACAAGTTCAAGGAAACAGCTTCACATGTAAGTCACGTAGCACACGCAGCACTTCTTCTAAGGACTACTAATATCGACAAAGGCAGATTTATGAGTCGCACGTGGATATACCTCAGAGACATTACCACAAATCAGCGAAATAATTGGTTGCAACCTGTACAGCTTGTTTTTCAAAGGGGCATGACCAATCACAGACCAGCATGCCTCAAGGCCCCTTGCACGAGCCCATTCTCCAGCACCCACTTTCCGCCCAATCAGGCAGGGGTCACGAGTCAGGGCACAAGTCCATTCTCTAGCGACCGCTTTCCGCCCATTCAGGCAGGGGTCACGAATCCGAGCTCGGCAGTTCCCTTTAACAGCTAGCCTGCGGCTGTCCACAGGCTCCAAGTGATCTCATTTTATCCTCACAAAAACTAGATAAATCGAAGCTATTATGGGGCACCTGAGTGGCTCAGTCAGTTAAGCATCTGCCTTTAGCTCAGGTCATGATCTCAGGATCCTGGGATTGACCCCCACACCGGGGTCCTTGCTCAGACCCCGAGCAAGCAGGGGGACCCTGCTTCTCCCTCTGCCTGCCACTCCACCTGTCCATGCTCTCTCTCTCTCTCTCTCTCAAATAACAAATCTTTTTTAAAAATTGAAGTTGTTATATTCTCATTTTACAAGTGTGAAGGCTGAAACACAAAGGCATTATGAATTAAGTTCGTATATCCTATTCTTCAAAATTATGTGTGATTTCTACCATAGAGAAAAATCTCTCTAAGCATAAATTTAAAAATAAAGGAATATCTCTTCCTTTCCTTATTTTCACATGCTGGCTTATGATTCCCAAAAACTAATATCATAATAATGCCTGAAATTTAGAAAGTGAGTCAAAAATGTCCAATAGTACATATGGGCAAGCTTACTTATAAATCGAATGCAAAATATTAAGGCTGTAATGACAATAATAATATCCTCCCTAAGTCATCTGAAAATTAGTCTTCCAAATTAAGCTATAAGTTATAATTATTATATAATTATTAATATTTTTATTTTTCTATAAACCAACATTTGTATGATAATGATATAACATATAGCATTAGCAATGGAGAAAAAACGTATATACACAAACACACACCAAGAAGTGGAGATACACAGTCTCCACTCAGGGTGTCTGTGGAAGACAGATACTTCTAGCAGCATTTAATTCTCTAAAAAACAAATCACTATGCGGACTGCCAAGATAGAACTGATCATTGCAAGCTTTATATCATCTTAATTAGTATGTGGACATAGACCCCTACAAATCATTGACTGCAGATTTTGAACTTTACTAGAGAAAGTCATGTGGCTTGGGGTTCCAGTCTGCATCTAGACCAGGGGTCAAAGCCTAGTTCTTCTACTTGGTCATGAAAACCTTAACAAGCTACTCAGTTTCTCTAAGCCTGTGTTTCTTTGTTGGTAAATTACCAGTACTGAACTCCTCACACTGTACTTATAACTAAATGACATAATGCACATAAAGAACCAAGTGAAATGCCAGCCACAAATATTTTCCCCCAATGTCAGTTATTATGAGTATTGTTGGTTTAATAAGACACGATGTTGGCTGGGGAGAGGAAATGCATGCTGATGGCATGCATTGGTGCATCACTTATTAAACAAAGGTCATAAGAGAATATATATAAAAAGAGAAATATAAATTCTACTCTGTGTTCAGTAACAAATATTCCATGTTCTCTGATATAATTTAATAATCAGTCTCACTTACTGCTTTCCCCAAAGTACAAGAAAAACAAAACGTGTGTCACACCAAATTTCAGCTTCTTCCCAACACCGCACTTCGCCAGTGGCACACCCACAGAGCATATGGCTAACAGAACATTCTCTTCTGCATTCCGCACTTAAATCTTCCCTCCAGAGAGGCTCTCTTCCTTCTGGGGTTCATGCATTTAAGATGTACTGCAGATTTTCAATTACCATTTAGTCTGGTAGAGAAGGAAGATGCCTTCATTTGACTTTGCACTTGTAATGGAGGAATGTAAATCTGTTTGATGTGTTTTTTGCTGATTCTATATGGTATTTTGCACAGACCTACACAGTATTTGCTGATCCATTAAAAGTTTAAGTGAGCCCACTTAAGTTGAAATAGTGATCAGTAAAAGAATTTTGGGGAGACAAAGAGAGGTGACAGCTCTCAATCATAAGCAAGAGAACATCCAACCCTTTTATAAAACTGGTTTACCTGATCATGCTCATCAAAATCAGTTCCTGCAAAGAGACTAGGCATATAACCAGTGTTCATGTAACCCAGCCCGGCAGACCCGGGCAAGTATCACCTTCACATATCACCAGTATGATCGGATATTTGGTTGAATACATCTGGAAGCAGACATTTCTGCTTTAACAACATTTGCTTAACTTTGGTCTCTGCACAAGAAAACATTGCTAATTGAGATAAACCAGAACAACATTTCACGTGGACTGCATACAGCATAACTCGCACCTTATTACAATCGGTAGAAACGCTATCAACTCTATACATGATCGATTCTTCTTCACCAAGTAATTGCTATCATATTTTAGATATTAGCGATTGTGGGTAAACTCTCAATCAGTTTCTAATTTTTTGTCCTACATTTGCCTTTGTTGTGCTAGTTGTCTTCTGAAGTGCTGGACATAAATAATGGGTCAACCAGATGTGTCTCCATTGATATAAGTCAGTTTCTAATGCTTGGAGTTCCTTTAAGGCCACAGGTGTTTTTCATCTATCTTCTCCTGATAATTTTTCATATCTATAGTTTTAAAACCCTGATGGAGGGCAAGTGTTTCTGACTAGTCAGAAGCACCTAGATTCTTTATTTTACTGGTTTTATTGGTTGAACCATTGGAAGTTGTTTGTATTGACTACTTTAGGTCTAAAAAAGTGGCAATTTTGTATAATTCTACCTAATATTTTGACTTTGTTTTGCTCATATTATACTTTCTACTTTTGACATTAGCTTTTTACCCACTGTGCAGGGCTAGAGGCAGGTGTTACTTCTCTAACATACCCAATGTGATTGTATTATCAATGACTTCATTGAATGCATATTCTCTCTTGCTTATTACCATGTTGACCAAATGACCAGTACAGTCATACTGGTTAAACTGACCTTGCAGACTAACCCCACCCTGATCTTCGTGGTTTTTGTTCTGTACTAATTCTCAGGTATCAATGAATTCTCTGCTTTCTGTCCTTTTCATCATCATTTCAGCTTTTATTATCATTATTACTCTAGCAGAAATTTACATAACCTTTATTATGTGTCAGTGCTATGCTCTGTGTTTCACATATTTCACTCAGTTAAATAAATGAAGTTATCTATTACCCCAGCTAGGTGGAGGGATGGATGACACAATTGAACTTAGTTGAACTGCCATATAACAGAGAATATTTCCAAATAAAAATTTAATTGGATTATTTTGTAAATAGATTTTGTTGTGTGCACATTTCTAGTAATTTAAAATAAAATTAATTATAATCACAATGCATGGGTATCCAGTTCCAATTCCCCTAGATTATCGTACCAATGAGTTACACAACTCCAAAGGATTCCATCACATAGAATAAAATGTAAATGGCAACCCCTAGAGTATAGCCACAAAGCATGCTTCCTGGAGGTGCATTAGTTTGTCCCTTTGTTTATGTATCAGTGAAAGTGTCTGAAATAGATTAAACTATGGGTTCCAATTATTGACTTATTTTTAACAGAATGATTATCAATAAGTATATGATATCTTCACCGTAGCCAGGTTGTACTCCCCAGCCTTTGACTTTGGGCTTGGCCATGTGATTGTGATTCCTTTTGCCTATGGGTTGTCAGTGGACATGAAGTGAGAAAGTCTTTGGAATGAGTTTGTGTGGTTAGTTGCTCTCTTGCACTCCTACCTCTTGCCTTGAGAAGAACATGCCATATGTAGCTTCTGGTCCAAGAAAGATGACAGACCAACGGAGCTGGCCTAGATAATGCAACTCACAGCTTGCAGCCAAACCCAGCTGAACCCAAATCCCAGATGACATACAGATGCCCAAGTGAGATATACATTTTTATTGTTGCATGATTATACATGTGCAATAGTCTGTTAAAAGTGTTAATATGACAATGGCTGACTGTCAAAATACCCTACAGCTGAAATAGCTAAACTAGGGAACAAAATATGTTTGTGGTCTGTTTCATGTGAATGTTTATTGTGAGTTTCCCAAAAGTTTACACTGTATGATTCCTGCTGTTATAGCCAACATCGTCTGTTAGATAGATACCTTGTTCCTTCTTTAATTGCACATTCATTTGGCATCTTGTAGGTTCCAGGACTCATGGAGTTTCTGGGGATACAGAGATGAACAGGACGTCATCACTGACCTCAAGGAGCCTAAATGTAATTGAAGCAATAGACCGGTAACACAGTAGTGGAAAATCGTATGATAAACCATTATAAAAAGGCCCTGCACAAAGATAGTAAGCTCATTTGTTTTACAACAAACCAAGATAAAGCTAATCTGTGACCGCAGGTCTGAGCTTTTGCCTATGTCGAACCCAGTCCACATGTACGAGAACCAAAGCCATAATTCTGGCCTCTCTCAGCCAGAGAGGGTCCATGAAACTCAGTCCTCTGGCAAACTCGCTTATTCATGACACAATTGAAGTACCAGGAAGCAACGTTTAAAAATTTCCAAGCAAATAAAATAGATGTCATACATTCCATGCACTGAAGTTCATATATTGTACTCCTAATATCTACCTCGAGACCCTCAAACCAGAAAGTATACCTTTTTATCAGGCACGAATATCCGCATATCACGCAGTGGTTGGTTAGCACGTTTTCAGGCAGCAGAGTAAATGCATGCACAGTCTATACGTGAAATTGGAATCTGAAAATGAAACGAAATGAAGGG
>CM052883.1:164441064-164470001 GCA_028534135.1 Potos flavus | reverse complement strand
AATTTTTCTCTCTAAAATAGCCCTCATTTCCAAAGAGACAAATCAGGACTAATTTATTTGAAAAACAAGTCCAGTTTTAACAAACTTGGCCTAATCATTTATGTAAGCTCAGCAAGAATAGTGAGTGATCATATAGATCTTTTAGAATCTGCTTTGCTGGAACTTTTTATAAGGAATCTCTAGGTTGAACTTTTAGTAGCCTCTCCAGGCCAGAAGCCAAGCCAAGTACTTGCCATCAGACATGCCTGCAATACCTGTAGATTTGGGCGAATTCCTCTTCCTGAGTTTCCTGCACCTGACAGGAAGTGACATTCTTTACTCACCTGGTGAGGCTGCTGGGAACTCTGTGAGCGAGGTATCAGGCCAACAGTTCCAAGGGGCTTTATGGCTCCAGGTTTCATAAAGCCAACCTCAATTCCTTAAAGCTGTCCGGTCATACCTGAGTCTATGCATGTCTTTCTCAAATATGACATTCCAGTCAAAGCCTTGGTAAAATAACCCATGTTTGTAACCCATGTTACAAGGAGAACAGATTCTTATTGAACTTATGCAAATGACTAGGATTATCATGGAAGAAAGAATACTTACTGAGACCTTTTGAATTGGAGGGTTCAGGTAGAAGAGAAAAGTTGAGTGCTTTGATTTCTTTACAAATGAGTATTTTTACATTTCTGTAAGTCACAGATATCTTAAAAAATTTCCTTAGTCTGGAAGAGCAAACATTAGAGAACCAACAATGTTTCAAACAAAAGTCATAACACTAGTCACTCTTTTAGTTTCTTTAGTCCCATGTTACTAATTCTTGTTCAGTTTGAATGCAGCTTTTACTTAGTTCTGAAAGTTCTTACTCATTTCAGTTCTGATCTTAAAGATACTGAATATCTGTATTGTCCTACAAGTCCTTTATATGAACCTCCTTGAAGATGAAACTCATTTTGCAAGACAATAAGAACATTTATAAACTACAAAAAAAATCAGAAATGGACATTGTTAATGATAGGAGAGCTCACTATGATACGATTAGACAAGGGAACTCAGTTCATCTGTGACACATAACACTTCAATAGCCACAACTAGAAGGTAACATACCAAGCAAGCAAGCAAGCCTAATTAATCAACAAGACTTCGTTCATGATTTTAAATCTTGGGGAAGTTTGTTAAAACCTTAGGAAGTTTTAAGGCAAGACACAGAAGCTGGTTTTTCTAGGCAGGCAGAGAGAAAACAACTATTTGCATTTTCTTAACAAAAGCAGACCAACAGTTAAGAATACTTTGTCTTTTTGAACAGAGAGAAAGCCAACTTTCAATCTTATACCAGGGTCTTTAAAATTCACTCATTTCAATCTTAGTCCATCCTGACCACACCTAAAATTCATTTCCAATGATTTCCCTTCACAAACCTTCTACAACTTTCCTCTGCATTCAGATTTTGTCCCAAGCCATTTCTTTCCAAACAACCATCTCATTTAGAACAAAATTATTCTTTTATCTTCAACAAAATGCATTCCCATTCCTTATCTTTCTTACATATCTCCTACTTTTCCACATAGAGTTGTTTCCCTTATTCCCAACAGTCTTAGTTACAGTTAGCAGAATTTTTCACCCTTTAGAAACCTTAATCTCCAGTGAAGACTAAGGAGTAACCAATTGTGAACTGTTACACAAAAATTCTTTAGATGGCAAATTTGTGAATCAGTTAAGCACAAAACATGTTTACGAACAGATTTAAATATCCTTAGTTTCTTTGCAGTAAGTCAAACGCACAAACCTATGTCCAGTTAACAGTGACTTAGCACTTTATCTCCTTTGGAAAAGACCCTGATGTCCAACAATTTTAATTCCATTTATCAACACGTAAAAGTTTAAAGTTTCAGGTTACCAAAGACTTTGAAAGCTACCTTAACAATTACATGAAAACTCTTGAGACAATTAATCAGTTTAGTTATCTTTTTGTTAACAAATTCCAACAGAGATAATAGGAGCTTATTTGACCTTCAGCAAACCTAGATAGAATAAGTTTTACATTTAGTGCTGATAACTTTAAAGACACATCTATCTTAATTAAACCAACAAACTTAACTTAGTTCAAATACTGATTTACGTTCCACCTGGGCCCACCCCATTTTCAGTTTTTACCTGAGACACTGGTGGGGAAATCCGGAGTGGGAGGGGTTAGGTCCTGGGGGTGCTCTTCTGGCTCCTTGACAGTGAGGAGAGAAGGAGCCGTCAGGCACAGAGGACCGTCTAGAGGCCAGTTATGTAGGCCACACCCAAGTTGGTATAGAAACAGGAGAAGGGGGAGACAGATGAAACGAAGTGCTGCCAGAAGGCAGAGATAGGGTTCCCAGTTTTAGAGCTCATCAGCTCCAACAGAGGAACAGACGCCATGTTTTCCCCACCAATAAGGGGAGAGGGGTTAGACAGTCCATGTCGGGCCAGAGAAGACAGGGAATTTCCTCAAGACAAAGGGAGTTTTGGCAGCTGCTTGGGAATATTCCTTAAAGTCCCCGTCCCGAAGGAGACTAACCACAGTTGGCTCCAGTTATAGCCATTAACCTGGGAAATGAGTGAGGGAGGAGCCCCCACATCTATTAGGAGGAACAGTGAGAGTCAGAGTCCCCTTTGCTAGAGATGGCCTGTGTATCCTCCAGCAACCTGGGACTACCAGGAAGAGGCTTATTTAGATAATTATCATCCAGTATATCAGGAGGGGGTTTTTACTAGCCATACATATTCGGGCAAACGCATTCTGCAAGAGGCCCTTCGGTTGGGGTCCAATGAAGGCCTAGATAGGAGCAATGAAGGTACCCTAGGTCCATTTGCCCTATTTCCTGCAGAGGAGATCTCACTCAGATCCCACTGAGGCCATGCAGTGTTACAGGAGCTCAGTCCTTTCCTAAGTTTTGCAACACAATTTGTTTCCAGTGGGTTAAAAGGCACTCCAATACAGGATTCCCAATAGAATCCTTGGGAACCAAAGAAGCCTACTGAGGCCGTGCTCCCAGAAAAGTAAAGAAGATCCATTACCAAATCCCCCCCGACTCCTGGGTGGCATCCCACGCAGGATACGTCAGAGGTTCCCATGTGTCAAAAGCGACCGGAGGTGTCCCTCAAGCAAGACATCACGATTGATCACAATCCTGCCTTCCCGTGAAGGCATTCCTGCCATTAAAGGCCCTGGAGGCGTGCCGGCGTCCCTCCCCTTCCCCATGGCATCCTAGGCTATAGATGGGTGCCTGGGGAATGGACTTAAATACCACGCCGTGCCATCATATGTCCTGAAGGTTGCATACTGCCCTGCCATTTTAACCCATGGAAAATACTAGAAAAGTTTTACAAAGGGAAATTACCAAATTTTGTAGCTTTAAGTAGTAAGTAGAGGACACTGAAAGAAACAGTAAAGACTAAAATCCATCATGGTCTAAGCGACATTCCAACACACGTGGTCCTTACAGTCAACTTCCCTAAGAAACGGTCCCTGGTTGGGTTTTAATTCAATCGGGGACTCGTTTGAGCCGGCTCCCAGTGGAGGTCCCGCGGCCAGAAGTGGCTAGACCAGGGATGTGAAGGGGATCACACTAGATCAATCAGGAGGAAACCTCACATGGGAGTCTTAAGATTGGCAGCCGTCCCGATGACTTAGGTGGCTGTCCCGTGCCCAAGACAGATAAGTTTGTATAAGAACAAGAATGAGATGGCATCAAGTTACTGGGTCTTCTTACCATTCCGAACAGGGTACTAACTTCCAGCCAAAAGGCAGACTTTTCCTCCCCATAGAGTAGCCATGGGCTAGAGGATGACAGCCTGAGCAATCACATGAAAGTGTTCCAATAAGACCGTACTCCTTGAAAAGCCCCTGAAATGAGAGTAAAGGAAGAGGAGACGAAGTACTCACCAGTTTTGCACCAAAGCTCGGAGTCCAGAGGTAAAAACTCAAAGCCCCACGTTCGGGAGCCAAATGATGAAGTTTTAGAATAAGTGAGATTCAGTGGGGGTGGAGTCCGGAGCCGACGACCAAGGAAAAATTCTTGAGACATATTTAGTGCAAAATGGTGGTTTATTAAAGCACAGGGACAGGACCTGTGGGCAGAAAGAGCTGCTGCACTGGGGTTGTGAGGGGTTGCTGACTATATACTATGGGGTTGGGGGAGGTAAGGAAAAAGGGAGGTTTCAATAGAACTTTCATATGCTAAAGAGAACCTACAAGATACCAAGATACCTGATACCATTGTCAGGTTAAGATTGTTTTGCCCCTCTAGCAAGGTATTAACATTAACATAGTTGCGAGATTCCTGGAAGAATGTTACACTTGTCCCACCCAGGAGTAGGGAGTGGGGGGAGGTCAGCTTCTGCTTTGTCCTCAGCTTGCCTTCACTTCCCTCACTGTGTCCCCACAAAAATTTTCCTCTGAAATCTCAAGTCATTAATTAAACCACGCTTAGTTTTGACAGATCGGTTAATTAAAATTGCATGCCCTCTCCCTGGATCTTTTCTCATTTAAAAAAGTGCTTTCTGAGAACAGTCAGCAACAAATTCTGAGGCAATTCTCTCACTACAGGCATTATTTCACTATGGGAAAATATAGGACTTGAAATAATCCCCATTTTGTGGTTTTAACACACCTTTCCCTATTACCCTGCATCCCCCCACATACGCGTGCACGCACGCACACTTACACGCACACGTGCACACACACACAGTGAGCACCCCTAAATCTATAGCCCCGTGGGGGTGGAGGAATGCCGAAGTCACTCTTATTTAGGTCAGTTCTTCTCACTGTGGTAATTAGGTTTCAGTATCCTGGCAGACTCAAGCATATTTCAGGATTTCGATTCTGTGTAACCGTGTAGGCTATATATAGATTTTCCTCTACAAATTTCTATTTTAACTTCCTCATTACCAATCTAAAAAATTTCTCCTTTAGGAACAAAATGTGGCTTATTAGATATCAGTCCAAATGTGGAACACTCAAATATCTTCCAAGATGACCACGGAAACAAAAGTTAATTTTTTTCAAGTATGGGGGAATTAGTATTTCATTTTATTTTTATTGAAGTATAATTGACATATAACATCATATTAGTTTCAGCGGTGCAACATAATGATTTGATATTTGTATACATTGCCAAATGATCACCACAATAAGTCTAGTTAACAAGCAAAGTTAGTATTTTAATTATTACAGAATGTCTGGAAATCAGAATTTTAATATTACAATTTAAAAAGTTACACTTAATAGTTTTGTTTATTTAAACTATAAATTAGGAATGGAAATTTGATTTTAAATAGCTCAATAACAACCTCTATGTACAGCTTTTATGAGTCAACAAATCTGCCGTCATTTTATTGGATTTCTTTGTTCTTAGCTAATATGAGAACATGTTTCTTTTTAATAAGAATGTTTATTTCATTTACATTTATCATGGCAACTGATGTCATTGTTGTAAACTTTTTTGCACATTTTTCTATGGTCTCTGATTTATAGCTACATCGATTAATATTGTTTTGATATTTTCTATTATTTCACCATATTGGCAGATCATAAACGTTTTGACACAGAGAAAATTTAATAAGAAGTCATGATGATATACATAAAAAACTCAAGATTTTCACTTTGTTTTCCTACAATGCAGCACTGTCATGCTATTCTTCTGCCTAAAGCACCACAAAGTCTTCCCAGCAAAGAAAGAATAAAACTAAGCTCCTTGCCCTGATTAAACAGCCTTGCAGGGACATCTCGTACCTCACGTCCTACACATTCCCCACTCTGTTCCAGACACACTGGCCTCCTCTTTCTGTTTTCATCTCACCAGTCAATTTCCTGCTGGCCTTTGCAATACAAAATTTATACTGAGCCAGAAGCTTAACCGACTGAGCCACCCAGGTACCTCAATTCTTCATGTTGGCACCTTTCTACCATAATGTAGTGTTACCTCCTCCAATACAGGATCTTGTCTATTTTGTTTGCCATTTTATCTTCACTTCTTTCAGTGCAGTCATTCAGTAATACTTATTAAGTGTATGAAAAAGTAAACAAGACTCATAAGGTAGATTTCAAGGAATCGACATCCAAGCTGGTCATACTGTTTGGTGTCAACTCTCCTGAGTTGCTGTTGGTTTCTAAATAGGACTGGAAAAGTAGCCAGTTCCAAAAAGATTAGGGTTATGGTAAATCTACTTTTATATGGCCAGTTCATTGATGGATGGATGAACACACAAAATACATAACCTATCTCTCTACAGTGTTATGTGTTACACCAAAACAACAACAATGACATAAAAACTTAGTCCTGAAGTCTTACTGGGCAAGACTTCAAGAAAACCCATGGCCAAAACTTCAAGGAAACCCATGGCCAAAATACAACCATGAGAGTTTTCTCAGAGTAAATGTCTTAGCCTTCTGTTAATTGCAAACATACTATTGATTGTCTACACGAACCCAGTGAACTATCCCAGAAACCCTCATATTTTGGATTTCAAAATTCCCAGACTTCCCAAGTCTGAAAGTAGATCAAATATTATGTTTCAGTCTGTGAATCCAGATGTCCTTTTACAAAATATGTTTAAATAAAAGATATCTGGATTTTCACTAGGGTTATGATTGCCAAATTTAGCAACTAAAAATAGAGGACACCCAGTTACATTTGAATGTGAATTTTAGGTAAACAACAACAACAAAGGTTTAGTGAAGTGTGTTCCATGCAATACCTGAAACAGACTTATGCTGAAAAATTACTTGCTCTTTATCTAAAGTTCAAATTTAACTGGAAGGCCTATCTTTCTCCTGATAACCCAGACCAGGATCCGTGACTGAGCAATATTTTCTCTAAGGGGTGCACTTAGAATACCTATCCCATTTATAAAGCACTGAAAGTTAGCGTCCAGTTCTTGCTGCCTAGACTTTCTGAATATAAAAGAACAGATTCACTGTTTGCCTTGAACTCTGGGTCTTAACGGGTGCTTTGACCCTTAGTTCAGTGATGAATTGAGACAGAGATATGGACATATTCATTTGTACACTGCACGTCCGTGTTTGTTTCCATTCACAGCACGGTTTCTTTTTCTCAAATCTTCAGAGACTCCATTAAAAGTCACTGGGTTTCATCATTCTTCTAACGAACTGCTGTTTATTCAGTCAAAACTCCAAAGTGTTTTAAGATGATAGCACTAATGGGAAATGGCTTATGGCTCCCACACAGTGTTAAGTATACCATAAAGCTTGATGGGACATAAAGCATGGCTGCACCAGGGAGTTCCCTCATTTACGTGCGATGTGAGGGGGAAGTTTCCACTTAGCAGGCAGCACTTTTCATTCACTGGGGAAGTATGATTGCTAGATGCCGTGTTTATCTTTAATGATTGCGTTCTTGCTTTGCAAATTCAGTTCTCCTTTTCTGGTTGGAGTAAAAAAAGAGAACAAAAAATGTGAACCTTTCAGATTTCTGCTAATAAGCACACAAATGCATCTGCGCACAGACCCAGCCCACTCTCATTTCTTCTGTTTTTAATGGGGACAAATGCAGCCTTCAGCTTAGCTCCCTACCTGTACATTCAGGAAACTCAAGTTAATGAGTATCACCCCTCTCTATGGGATAGACAACTTCTCTCAACTGGGTACTTCATATTGGTTATTAGACATTTTCATGATTTCCCATCAAATAACTTTTTCTTGATCCCAAACCACCACGGCCACACTCTACTTCCTTTTCCCCACTCACAACCCAACTCTGCAAGGTTTTCCATCTGCACTTACTTTCTTGCCTCCTCCTTCACTCTGTACCCGCTGCACTCTCAGTTCCACCTCTAGCATTCATCCAGCCTGCTCTCTCCCAGATCATCACACTGTACAGCCTTTGGAGAGATTCTTAAGCCCCTGGCAGGCAGAACAGCGACCCCCAAAGACATCCACGTTCTAATCCCCAGATCCTTGAACATGTTATGTCACATGGCAAAGGCAAATTAAGATACCAGGTGGAATTAAGTTTGTTAATCCGGTGACCTTAAAATAGGGAGATTATCCTGGATTATCCAGGATGGGCCAATATAATTACAAGGGTCTTTAAAAATGTTAGCGGGAGGAGCACCTGGATGGCTCAGTCAGTTAAGACTCTGACTCTTGACTTTGGCTCAGGTCATGATCTCAGGGTCTTGAGATGGAGACCCAGGTCAGGCTCCATGCTCTGGAGGGAGTCTTGTTGAGATTCTCTCCCTCCCTCTGCCCTGCCCCCACTCTTTCTCTCTCTCCCTTTCTCTCTCAAATAAACAATTTTTTTTTTAATTTTAAAAATTAAAATGTTAGAGGGAGAAGAGACCCAAGAGATGGCAGTATTAAAATGATCTGGTTTGATGTTGCTGGTATTGAAGATGGAGGAAGGGGCCGAGAGCCAAGGAATTCAGGCAACCTGGAAAAGGAGATGGAAAAGGAGATGGAAAAGGCAAGAGAATGGACCCATCTAGAACCTCCAGGAGGGAATGAAACCCTACAAATGCCTTGATTCTAGCTCAGCAAAATCTACGCCAGACCTCTGATTAACAGAACTATAATATAATAAATTTATGTTGTTTTAAATTACCTAGTTTACGGTAATTTGTTAAGGCAGCAGTAGGAAACTAATACAGGTCCCTTGTTGTAACTCTCCACTAGTTTCCTCCTACCTCTCAGGCTATTCCAGCTTTGCACACAGACCTTCCGCTCCTGAGTCTTTGAATCCTCATGCTCTGTCCTAGATGCACTAGACCTACTTTGCATTATCCTCATTCAGGGCTCTGTGTACCCCCTCTGAGCGGATTACTCACATGTTTATATTCCAAGCTGATATTTCTCATTGAATTTCAGGCCTATAAATACAACTGCATGCCTGACAGCCCTTCTCAGATGAATCACAGTCACTTCAAAACAAATACAGACTAAGAATGAAATCCTGATCTTCCCCTCCCCCCCAATCGTGATCCTCTTCCAGCATGTTCTAGCTCAGTGAATGGAACCACAGTCCACCTAGTGATACAAACCAGACACTTAGGAGTCATCTTTGACACCTCTTCCTCTCCCTCATCTCCTAGATGAAGTCCGTCGCTATCTCCTATCCATTTTACTTACTAAAAATTGCTAAAATCCATTCATCTACTTCTCTACATCTCCACTGCACCATTCTAGCTATATCAGTTCACTATTGCTATGTAATTGATTGGCACGAACTTAGTAGCTTAGCACAACACCCATTTATTAGGTCACAGTTCTGTAGGTCAGAAATCCAGCGTGTGGTTAGGTTCTTTGTTGAAGCTGAAATCAGTGGGCTGCATTGTCATCAGGGGCTCAGGGTCCCCTCACAAGATCATTCCTGTTGGTAGAATTGGTAGAATTTAACTTCTCGTAATTATAGCACTGAAATCCCCAATTCTTTGTGGACTATTATCAGGGGACTGCTCTTAGCTTTCAGAGGCCACCCACGTTCCTGCTCACACGGTCCCCTCCAATTCAAAGTTAGCAATGGTGCAGTGATTTTTCTACTTCCCATCTCTCTGACTTCTTGTCCTATAACCGACTGGAGAAACATCTCTACTTTTAAGAGCTCATGGGAGTAGATCAGTCACACCCGGATTATCTCTCTATCCTAAAGTCAACCGTGCATATACCATATAATATAATCAAGGGTGCGATCTCTCATCAAATTAACAGGTACTGGAAATTTGGGTGGGATATCTTTGGGGGAACATTTTCAAAATTCTGCCTACAACATTAGCTTGAATTTTCATCATTATTCTCCATACTATGAATTGGCCTCCTAACTCACCCAGCCAAATCCATGCTTTCCCCCACTCTGGTCTGTTCACACTACAGCCAGTTCACACTACAGCCAGTGTGATGACCTCAAAACACACACCTAATAATGTTACCCATATGTTTCATGGTGCTCTTAAGTACAGCCGTAGCCTAAAATAGTGCCACCTGATTTGTCCACAGCCCAGTGCCTACAGCTGCTCTGGCAACTCTGAGAGATCAGCACAGAACCTTCCAGCGACTACCCAGACACTTTTATAGCATTTCAGGATAATTTCACGTCTGACCAAACTAAAAATAAATTTGAGCCTTTTATTTTTATGCGCTTTTTTATTTTGAAATTACATTATTTTGGTAATTGACTGTTAATTTTTAATGGAAATATTAGACTGTGAACAATTTTTTAAAATGGCCCTTAACCCTCTTGTTAAGAAAATGGAGAAAATTGGAGAAGGGTTGGACCAGTGGGATCTGCACAGTCTGGCCTTAACTTCTCCAGCTCCATCTCATGCCTATGACCTCTGACTCTTTAAACTCTAGCCACAGGGCCCACCGGGTAGTTTCCTCTGCTTTCCATATTCCTTGTGCAATGTCTACTGCCATTACTTGATCACAACCTTCCCATGACATTCCTTCATTGCCCCAGAGGTCTCCAATATGTATCTATCACAATATCAATATTAATAAATGGTAAAAATTTATTTTTTTAAATCTGCTTTCCTCGTAAAATGTAAGCTTTGTGGTATCAGAACTTATTTTCCAGCTCATCTGCACATGCACAGCTGTCTGCACTGTCTGATGCATACTAGGTGCTCAATGATGCATATGGAATGAGAGAATGAATCAATCAATAAACATAATCCATATTATTCAAAAGCAAATAGTATTTCAACCAATTATTACCTATTTGATCTTAATCATGACAGCTAAATTTCCTAGACCTCATTTTTACTGTTGGTAAAATTGGCATACATTTGCCAGGCTCATAGGATTGATATGGAAATTAAAGCATGTACAAAATGCTTTGTTTGAAAACTGCAAGATGCTTCCAAGACGTAACTGATAAGTTGGTATGAATATGTCTCTTACGTAACATGGCAAAAGGGTGAGATGTATAATAAATCTGTAAGTCTTTTGGAAACTATGTACCAAATTTTTTAAATATATGCAATTTTTGCTTCCATAATGGAGGTTCTAAAATTTCATTCTAAAAGATAATTGGACAAATATGCAAAGATACGGTAGAAGGCTGTTCTTTCCAGCATCGTTTCTAAGAAAAACATAGGAAAGACCCTAAAAATATCCTCACCTATGAAAGGGCTGATGGAAGAGGCAAACTGGTTGGCATAATTTAAGAAACAACCTAAATATTTCCTCACTTTGTAAAAATGTTTCCTCAGTGCTGCTGGAGGGCAGCTTCTGGCACATTGTACCCAGATACACAATGCTCAGAATGGACTTTGGTTACAATGTCAAGAACACATGAGTGTAAACAAAAGCTGAAAACATGAGTTCAAGTATGTAGCAATCTCTTTTTTTTAAATTGAAGTATGGTCCGTATACAATGTTATATACAGGAATTCAACAATTCTGAACATTATGCAATGCTCGCTGTGTTATCATGGTGTAGTTACCATCTGTCACCATACAACATTACCACAATGTTATTGACTGTATTTGCTCTGCTGTCCTTTTCATCCCTGTGACTTGTTTGAAAATGGAAAGTCTGTACCTCTTAATCCCCTTCACCTATTTTACCCATTCCCTCTCCTCTCTCCTCTCTGGCAAACATCAGCTTGTTCTCTGTACTCATGAACCTATTTCTGCTTGTTTGTGTTGTTTTTTAGATTCCACGTATAAGTAAAATCATATAGTGTTTGTCTTTCTTTGTCTGAATTATTTCACTTAGCATAATACCCTCCAATTCCATCTATGTCGTTGCATATGACAAGATTTCATTCTTTTCCATGGCTGAGCAATATCCTATTGTGTGTGTGTGTATATATATATATATATATATATATATATATATATAATCACAATTCCTTTATCCATTCATCTGTTGATGTACGCTTAGGTTGCTGGCATATCTTGGCTATTGTAAATACTATTGCAATAAACATAGAAGTGCATATATCTTTTTAGATTAGTGTTTTCATCTTCTTTGGGGAAATACCCAACAGTGGAATTAAAGGATTGTATGACATTTCTACTTTTAATTTTTTGAGGAACCTCCAACTGTTTTCCATAGTGGCTGCACCAATTTACATTCTTACCAATAGTGCTGAGGGTTCCCTTTTCTCCACCTCTTCACCAGCACTTCTTATTTCTTGTCTTTTTCATACTTGCTATTCTGACTGGTGGGAAGTGATATCCCAGTGTGGTTTTGATTTGCATTTCCCTAGTGATTAGTGATGCTGAGCATCTTTTCACGTGTCTGTTGGTTGGTCATCTATATATCTTCCTTGGAGAAATGTATATTCAAGTCTTTTGCCCATTTTTAAATCCGATTGTTAGTTTTTTGTTTTGTTTTGGTTTGGTTTGGTTTTGAGTTGTATGAGTTCTTTATATATTTTGGATATAAACCCCTTATCAAATATATCATTTGCAAATATCTTCTCCCATTCAGTAGGTAACCTTTTCATTTTGTTGATGGTTTCCTTTTCTTTGCAAAGTTGTTTAGTTTGATGTAGTCCTAATTATTATTATTTTTTGCTTTGTTTATTTTCATTTTTGCTTTTGTTTCCCTTGCCTGAGGAGTCACATCCAGAAAAATGTAAGCATGAAGCAGCCTTGATTGAATGTGAAACTGAGAGAGTAGGTTGAGAGCTACACTAACATTGGTGGTAGCAGCACAGGAAACAGTCCCGTCACATAAGTTGCATACCTACTTTTATCAGAGATGAAACTTATGCAGTGGCAGTAACAGTAAGGAGAGGGTCCCTGCAGTCTTCTCCTCTGGTAGTTGTAACACCATTGGCCGGCTCTAACATAAATGTTTTGGAGGCAGTTGTAAGTTTGCGACCTCACTGAAAAATTACCTCTGAGTTCCAAAATATCTATACTAATACAAGAGAAGCAAAGGCCTCTAAAGGTTTAAGAAACATCCAGAATTCTTGATTAACTCTTGGGGGCCTCAAAATAAAATAAAAATAAAATTAAAAAACTGGATTACCCATTCACCTGGACAGATAGTGGTTTGAGATGCTAATTTGAATACAAAAGAGTTACAAATTATATCTCCCCCAAATTGGTAAATAGGCCATTCAATTTATAGATCAGACTACCAGAATGTCTGCTTATTATGTATTATAGAATGTCTACACTTGTTTTCAGTAAGAAAGTAAGATATGCTGTTTTGTAACTTCTCTCCCTTATCCTTATGTTGAATTAGGAAAGGATAGACTGGAAAAACACACCATTGATGAAGATCCATCTGTCTGAATCTTGAAGGTCCACATGAGAAACAGAACCCAAACAATAAAGGGTTTTTTCAGAGGGATGTTGTCTGTAACTTGCTGGAAACAACTCAAATAATGACTCTCACCCCAGAGAAGCTAGTTGTGGTGGGAAAACAACAGACACACAGATGTTCCATCATGCAGAGCTCCATCTTCTTCCACTACCATCAGAGTCAAGCCCGGCAGTAGAGATAACGGCATATTGGATAGTCTGCACCCAGCCTTGACACATTCATGCTCAGATTTTTATAAATGCACGTTAGGTCTTGGACTTCTTTAATATAGATTAATTTTACTAAACCTAGCCAGGACATGCTTTAGAAGTTGTGCTGGTTAGGAAAAGATAGGGTTTGGTTATAGCAAAGCATGGGGAAGGGAGAATTTTTTATTTTTTTAATTTTTTTTTAAGATTTTATTTATTTATTTGACAGAGAGGCGAGAGATCACAAGGAGGCAGAGAGGCAGGCAGAGAGAGAGGGGGAAGCAGGCTCCCTGCTGAGCAGAGAGCCCGATGTGGGGCTCGATCCCAGGACCCTGAGATCATGACCGGAGTCGAAGGCAGAGGCCCCAACCCACTGAGCCACCCAGGCACCCCGGGGAAGGGACAATTTTAAGAAGGTAGAAGAAATAGGATTTTTTTTGTTTTTATAATGAGTACTGGAAAGAATAAAAAGGGGTTTGAAATATGGATATGAGATTTGTAAGACTAAGGATATGTAATAAAAATGAATGCTTCTATAGGGCTTCAGATGTGCCAGGTGCTCCTGTAGGAGCTTCATGGGTAGTAAGTCTTGTAATATCTCCTACATGACTCATGACGACAGTACCATCACTAACAGAGAAATGAAACTAAAGGACAGAAGTTGACAATCTGCTCAAATAAGTGTCTGAACCAAGTCTGAATCCAGGCATCTTGGCTCTAGACTAGTCTTTTAACTAACACACCTTGTAAGAAGTGGCAAAATGAACACTTTTATATTAAGAATTTAATCATAAGTGGGGCACCTGGGTGGCTCAGTAGGCTAAGCGTCTGCTTTCGGCTCAGGTCATGATCCCAGGGTCCTGGGATCGAGCCCCACATTGGGCTGCTTCCTGCTCAGTGGAGAGCCTGCTTCTCCCTCTCCCTTTGCTTGTGCTCTCTCTCTGTCTCTGTCAAATAAATAAATAAAATCTTAAAAAAAAAACTTAATCATAAGCAAGAATTGGGAAATATGGCTGAATGACATTTAAAGGTCCAGGAAGAAGGTGACTGTGCAGGAAGAACCTGGGAAGGTGACTCATAACATTCAGTCTGGGGTTTCATATGGCAGAAATGCCTTGTTTGTAGCAATAGCAGCCTCTTGAAACTTGATCTTCCTGCCCTGTTGCCCTGGTTTTTTATTAGCTGAAAAGAGCCCATTTGTTATTTCTAGTGGAGCACATTTCCGGCTATGGGAAATAAAGCTGTAATTACTCAACATTTGAACATTCTGTTAGAAATGGCAATGGCTGGTCATAACCTTGACAAACTCTAATTAACACTGTTTTTAGGTGATTTCAAAGGTAAAAAGATACAGTTTTAATAATATTTGTGCATTAACCCATGATATATTATTCTTTGTTAATCTTCAATTGGCTACAGTATTTGCTACAATTATTTTATTTGGGGCCTTTTTTATTGAGGGGCACATCAATAAATCCTACAATGACAAAAATTTAAGATATTCTTAAATCTTATTTTTTTCCTGTTCAGTGATTTTTCTGTTTTAGGTTAAAAACACCAATGATCAAATACTATTTTAAGCAAAAAAAAAGGAAGTGATGACAGCATTTTATAAAAGAAATAATGGCCGTGAAATTTAACCAAATCTTGATTTAGTTATAATATTTTCCATCATATTGAACTGTATTGACATAGAAAGCATTGGGGAGAAGATTGCATCTATATTGCATTAGTATCCTTTGTTTCAAGTAATAATGATTTATCGTGCTTCAATACCAAGAAATGTATGAGGATATTTTGTTACATTTACCACCATGTTGCAAAAAGGAAAAAAGAAAGAGAAAGAAAGAAAGAAAGAAAGAAAGAAAGAAAGAAAGAAAGAAAGAAAGAAGAAAGAAAGAAAAGAAATAGTAAGCTTAGAGCAATGGGAATATTTATATGGCATTCTATAATAACTCTGCTTAATCTAAAAGCAAATAATTCCTATTGAATAACAAAAAGTTAACTGTACAGCTTTAAGCAATATGCTATAACACATTAAACAATTCTTGAGAAATCATTTTTATAAAGCAATTTACAATTTGAATGTAGATAAAGCGTTTGTTATGCAGCATTCTGAAATGCAGAATTTTGAGTGAAAATGTATGAAGCATAAATAAAAAGTTCATTTAATTATAGAAAAACACACCACAATAAAAGCTATAATCTATAATCACACTGTCAAGGTATGTAGGACAGAAATTATTTACTGTGGGTTAAAGGGGAGAGACAAAGGGAGAGGAGAGAGAGAGAGAGAAAGAGAGAAAGGGAGATAAGCTGGTTTCATGAAGAAATGCTATAGTATTTAGATACATTATAGTACTTGAGTTTTGCGTAAACGGAAGGTAGGTAATTTAAAGTTTTGCGTATCAAAACATTTTGACATCTTAAAGTATCTAGGAAATTAGGGTATTGTATAGAAACTGACTCACAGACTGAGAGAAAACAGTCTCTTCTTTAGAATTAAAAGTTAGATTACACAGTCGAATTGATCAATGGATCAGTAAATCTAGAGAATTTCACACCCAAGACAAGATGCCGCCTGTATTTCATTCAGATTTTTGTACCACATATAGCTTGTAAATTTAGTGGGTTAAAAACCAAAGTTTTAAGAAGGAAAAGCTAGGTCTTGTTTTTGGTGTGCTTTGCAGTTTTCCATCATAGACTGAAATTGTAATTGCAGGTATTACCCTGTTTGATCAAAGACTAAAACTTTTTTCTCATGTTTATTTTTAGAAAAAATAAACAACATATGTTTCTTTTAAGAACAGGATTAAAATAATGCTTTAAATTTATATAAAATTTTGACAAGGACAAAAATCTTACGAAAGTTAAATCTGAAATAACTTTTACCTGAAGTCATAAATCCTATCTAGTATCTTCAAACACATGATTTTGAATCAGAATGTTCCAAACTACTATCTAATAGTAAGAACTCTGTGATTCTAATATTTGAAAATTCAAAGTTATCATAAATTTTTGTATATTAAGTTAACTTTTTATAAAAATGTAGATATGAAATATTAAAATGAAGAAAATTAATTTTTATTTTTTAAAAAGGGATTTGTGCATTATACACAAATAATGAATCATTGAACACTACATCAAAAACTAATTGTATTGTATAGTGACTAACATAACACAATAAAAAGTGAATGAAAAAATCAAAAAAATAAAAAGGGATTTGTCATGATTAATATTTTTATATGTCCTTTTTTAAATTCTTCATAAGTTGTTAATAGTCATGTTTAGTTTTCCAGTGTTTTAGATAAACTGGAGCAAAAAATTAAATCCATATTTTAGTGAACATGATCTTCATTAGTGGAAAACTTTACTTCAGTGTCTGGACTGCCTGAATTATTAGTTGGATGTTACTTGACTACTCTTGATGAAAAGGAACTTATACTGTCACACTCAAAAAAATTCAATTAGCATGTAGCAAAACAAAAAATAATTTATCCAATCACATTATCTATCATATAATATAGCATAATCATAAAAACTTCTATTCTTGGAAATTTATGTTGACATTACTATAATTTTCTCAATGTAATAAACTTTCTCTGCATGTATCATCAACTGCTTAACAATTATGTACCTAGATCCATTATTTCCTCCTAATCATACACTGAAATACCAGAGTCACTTGAAATTAAGATAAATCATCAGTTTTTTCCCCAAGAATAGCAATTTAAAAACTGATTCCTTTAAGCATTTGCTTTCTATAACCTTGACTCTACTTTTATTTTTAATAATATTACTTTTTTTTCTCGTTCATATCATAAAACAAGGACATTAAATACCAGAATGTGAAAACCTGGAAAAAGTAGCAGTTTAGATTGAGCTTCAGAGCTGGGAGGAAAAAAAGTCAACTTACTAAACCTCCAAGTAATGTACTTATAAATACTTGAATAATGGTAGCAACAATTAGAGATACTATGAACAAAGATCAAGCTTCAAACATACAAATACAGTCAAGCACATGTGTAATTGCAATGCTTTCTTCTTAAGACCAGAGAGAGGTAAGGATGTCTTTCTTATCATCCTTTTTTTTTTTTTAAGATTTATTTATTTATTTTAGAGAGTGAGAGGGAGAGCATGCAGGTGGGCATGTGCATGTGATGCAAGTGGGGGAGGCGCAGAGGGAAAGGAAGAGAATCTCAAGCAGACCACCTGCTAAGTGAGGACTCCAATGCGGGGTTCAATCCCAGGATACCGAGATCACGACCTGATCCAAAACCAATAATGAGATGCTCAACTGACTGAGCCACCCATGCACCCCCTAACCATTCATTTTTAATATCACAGTGGAAACTCTAGCCAGTGCGAAAAGACACAACATAAATACTATATTAAGTATAATAAGTCCCAAAGGAAGAAATAAAACTGTTTCTAACTGCAGATCATATGATTGTCTACACTGAAAGTCCCAAAGAATCTAGGCTCCTAAAGTCAATGAGTGAGTTTAATATGATTATAGAATATAAGACCAAGATACAAAATCAACCATATTTCTAGGTAGTAGTTCCACAGTTTGACTTTGAAATAAGAAATTACTATGTTCAGGAACATACACACCCTACCTAACATACTCGGTCAATATGCTGAAAACCAGAAATCATTGATGAAAACTACCAAAGAAGAGCTAAATAAATCAGCAAGATTTCTGTATACAGTCACAGGTTGAATCTAAAAGAACAAAAACAGATCTGGAAAAGAAGACTCAATTTGGAAGATTTACATTATCTGATTCTGAAACTTTCTGCAAAGCTATAATAATCAGAACAGTGTATTATTGGTGAAAAAGTGAATGGCATGTTGTTTACTACAAAATAATAGATAAGAAATTGACCCATATAAATATGACATAGTTTACTGTAAAATAATACAGAGCAAGAAATAGACCCAAACTGGGGTGCCTAGGTGGCTCATTGGGTTGAAGCCTCTGCCTTCGGCGCAGGTCATGATCTCAGGGTCCTGGGATCGAGCCCTCATCAAACCCCACATCAGGCTCTCTGCTCAGCAGGGAACCTGCTTCCCCCTCTCTCTCTCTGCCTGCCTCTCTGCCTACTCGTGATCTCTCTCTCTCTGCCAAATAAATAAATAAAATCTTAAAAAAAAAAGAAAGAAATCCAAACAAATATTATCAATTGATTTTTACAAAGGTGCAAAGGCAATTCTACAGAGATTTAGTATTTTTGAAAAATAATATGGGAAAAATTGGACATCCATTTGAAAATTAATGAACCTTAGCATATATTTTAAACTTTTATTAAAAATTAACTAAGAATGGATCTTGATTTAAATGTAAAATGTAAAACTGGGGCACCTGGGTGGCTCAGTGAGTTAAAGCTTCTGCCTTCGGCTCAGGTCATGATCTCAGGGTCCTGGGATTGAGCCCCGCATCGGGCTCTCTGCTCAGCAGGGAGCCTGCTTCACCCCCTCTCTCTGCCTGCCTCTCCACCTATTTGTGATCTCTCTCTTTCTGTCAAATAAATAAAACCTTTAAATAAATAAATAAATAAATGTAAAATGTAAAACTATAAAAGTTCTGGAGGAAAACATAACATAAAATCTGTGTGACTTTGCATTTGGCAAAGTGTTTTTACCTACGATACCAAAAGCATGATTAAAGATAACATCAATAAATCGGACTTTATTAAAATTAATGTTAGTCTCTGCAATAGCTACTGCCCAAAAAATGAAAAGGTGAGTCACAATTGGGACAAAATATTTACAGATCACATATCTGAAAAGAGTATATATCAAGGATAAACAAATAACTCTAACAACTTGCTAATAAGAGCACAAACAACCCAATTGAATTGACAGAAGCTTGAAAAATAAACTTTACAAAAGAAGATAATGGAAAGTGAGCATATCTAAATAAATAAATAAGATGTTCAACATTAAAAAAAGGGAATTCAAATTAGATACACAATGAGATACCACCACATAACGATCAGAATAAGGGAGAGTAAAAAACTTCATTATACTATGGATTGGTGAGGATGAGAAGCAATTGGAATATAAAACAACTTGGCTCCTTGGAAATCATTTCAAAGTTTCTTATAAATTTAAATATACATTTACCTATAGAACTAAGCAGTGTCATTCTTGTTTTTACTCAAAGGAAATAAAAATGTATGTTTGCAGAAACACCTGTATATGAATGTTCATAGCAGATCTATTTATTGTCACTATGAACTAAAAACAACCCAGATGTCCTTCAACTGGTAAGTAAATAAACTGTGGCGTAACCACACTCTGGGATACTACTCAACAATAAAAAGAAATAAATTATTGATTCACACCCTAAAATGGATGAATTTTCAATTCATTTTGCCAGAAAGACTCAGGGTCCCAAAGCCACATATTAAAATTTTTCATTTATATGGCATTCTCAAAAAGGCAGCACTATGGAGATGGAAAACACATTGTAGTAGTCACAGTTGGTGTTGCAGGAAAGGGTTGATTGCAGGAAGGAATTTTTGAGGTCATGGCACTGTTCTACAGGGTACTGTCCTGGTGGATTCACAACTCCATGCGTTTTTCAAAACTCATGCGTACATCACAAAGAATGGATTCTATGCAAATTTTCAAAAGTCAAACAAGGTACAAAGAGAACCCAAGAAGAAGAACAGAGTGTGACAAGTGACTAACTGTATTACAAATGAGTGACATGACCACTTCAGTTTTGTAAAGAAGAAAGGAGCTGACCTAAATAACTTTAAAAAACAATGTTTGACCAGACATTGGGAGATTAAAGATAAAAAAAGTGCACACCGTATTCTAGTTGGTAAATGTGTTTCTAATGGAGCAGGAGTTCTCAATTCCGAAGATTTGACCAAATAAGTATATTGTGGATAATAAGACTGGTTTGAGAAAGAAGATGGAAAAAGCCAAAATGAAATGTAAGAATAATCCCTTTTAGGCTGACTTGGAATTGGAGGAATTGGTATGAGTTCTTGTTTCTGTAATCATACAGAAAGATAGTTTACACTGAAAACCAAAGAGGGAGCTTAGCATACCTGCTGTCTCAAACATCATCAAAACACAAAATAAAATATAATTTCTAAATAAGCAATTTATATAGTTTCAAAAAGTTAGGTAAAAATCTAATAAAAGATATACAAGAGCCTTTGGAGAAAATAGTAAAACTTTACTGAAGGCTATTTAAAAGGAACTATATTATTTTCCATCGCAAATTTAAGCCACTGACATGATACAACAGATCAAGCAAAATTAAAAAGAAAAGATTTAAAGACTGAAATTGTGAGTGAACTTTGGAATATTTCCCTGCACAAAATAAAAGCCCATGAAAATTTGTTGCATTAATTAATTAAAATTAATAACTAATGAATTGAGAGAACATTATGCACAAAATAAATATTATTGACAGAGGGTTCAGTTGAGTCAGTTGAAAGAACCTGATTCTTTCCACAAACTATATTGATTAAACTAGAGATAATCAATTTGCCCAAATGAGTAGAAATATTAGGGGTTAAGAAAACAATTTATACTGGGGCGCCTGGGTGACTCAGTTAAGCATCTGCTTTCTGCTCAGGTCCTGGGATGAAGCCCGGCACTGGGTTCCCTGCTTAGTGGGGCATCTGCTTGTCCCTCTCCCTCTGTCCCTTCCCCTGCTCCTGTGTTCTCGCTCTCACATGCTCTCTTTCTCTCTCAAATAAATAAATAAAATCTTTTTAAAAAAATAAGGAAGAAAGCAATTTATATCACTATGTGATCCATATATGTACTGGTTAAGAAAATGAGCTCTGGAATGAGAGTGTCTGGGTCTAGACCACCTGTGAAATCAGAAAAAAAAGTACTCCTTGCCTTGAGGAACAACAAATTTTAATGAAAGGACAAATATGAAGTGTATAGCATGGTGCCTGGCACAAAATAGTGCCCAGGAAGTGGTAGTAATGTGTCATATGAATATCATTAATTAATTTAATTGAAAAGGAGACATCTAACAAAACCGTAGGGATATGAGAATCCATGTAGCTCTGCAGAGAGTAAAGATACATTATCACAACCCCACATTTGCTAGAAAGGACCCCTCATTTATATTGCCCTATCTTACAGTTTAGTACGTAAGAGAAAGAACTTAACAAGTACCTAAGACACTCAGCTTGAAACTCTCCTGACTTCAGTTTTCACATAAGCTCAAATTATTACTGTAACACTTCCATATTCTGAAACAATGTTAAATGCATTATTCCCCAGAGGAAGCTGACACCCTCACATTAAATTACACATTAAGAAAAATTGGTAGAAGGTATGTAGTAATTTTCCATCAAAATCCAGCATTTGAAAAATATTCAAAGAAATACAATACTCCTTTTGCATTATGTGCCATATTTAAGGAACAACGTTTTCTTATGCATGAACTGACAATATTCACCATATTCTCCTAGGAGTGTCCGAGTTTAAAATGTCAAATGCCTTCAAATATGCCAAATTATGGCCTAGAAATATTTTAGTAAGGAGAAGGTTAAGTAACGCACTTTCTATTCAAGTAATAACATTAAACAGTAATAAAATGTAAAAGTCATTACTGTTAAACAATCTGATATTTTTGATTAAATAAAGCAAAATTTCATTTGATTTTTATGTGTAGTTAAATATAAAACAATTATCTAGAATTTTATGCAGTTTATATGTATTTTTATCAGCTTACTGAAGGAAAAACAGTTAAATAAAAGGGACCTTAGTTTTCCCTGGGGCTTTCAGTCTGCTTTTTCAACTCATGCCTGTATATAGGATTTGACTTCAGTGTGTTTATTTATAGCAATAAATTGAAATTATTAATCATAAATAAATAATAGATAAATTAATAGTTTTTATATACGCATTCTTCTATAATAATTGTGTGTATGTATATATATATGTACACCTATAAACACTTATATTTATACATACAGATGTATGTGGTATGGAGACGGGTACCATGAGGGAGCAAAAATTCACACTGAGATTTTTCCTCACTCACCCTTTTTATGGGAACACAACAGCTGAGAGAAATATATAACATCTAAACCCCTTTGCAATAATATCAGTATAATTTCCCTGCTCTTTTCTTTTTTTCTTCCTTTTTTGTTTTTTTAATTTAAATTCAATTAGCCAACATACAGTACATCATTAGTTTCAGATGTAGTGTTCAAAATGTATCAGTTGGGTCTAACATCCAGTGTTCCTCACATCATGTGCCCTTCTTAAGGCCCATCACCCAATTACACCACCCCCCACCCACCTCCCCTCCAGCAACCTCAGTTTGTTTCCTATAGTTAAGAGTCTCTCATGGTTCCTCACTCTTTTCTTAACAGAAGCAGTAATACCTTTCAGGCTCAGGCTTTCGAAATTATGGTTTTTACGACCCAAGCTAAAAGCTCTTTGAGAGACCATCTCCTTTCAAGTTTAAAACAAATTCAATTGCTTATTATAGTGAATGGATTTAAAGTTTCTCCTTGAAAAACACATTAAGGCATTCATAATATAATGCACATGAATTACAGTCTATGAATAAATAGTGCGCCTGTGACTGCCTGATACAATGTCTTGCAGAGTGTTCGCAATTATGGTTTAAATTCAAAGTTTTAAATGGTGAACATTTAATATACTTCTTGATGGTGATAAAAAATAACTCAGAGATTTGGAAGTAAAATAATTACAAATATTTTAAAAGAAAAGCTGCAAAATAAATATAAGGCATTACATTAGACCCAAGTCTATCTAGCATGGTCAAGAATTGAGTATATTAACTGTTTTATTTGCCAATTACCGTAAATGTCATACTTGAAAAACCTTTTAAAAGAACTGTAATACAGTCTGGAAATTTGCCATTTAAAATTTGACTTCATCTACTTTGATATCTTGAAAGCATTTTGATATCTTGCTCCTGACATTTCAATGTACTTTTTCATTTCCAAAAATATTCTTGGGTAATTCAGCTGACTTTTCAAGAAAATAATAAATATCTCATGTCTATTAGATGTTAACTGCCCATCAGACATTACTGCATTTAACATATATTATCTCATTTAATCTTTAATACAATATTATGAGATAGGAGGTATCTTTATTGCCCTTTTAGATATTTTATTTACTTAAGTAAAAACTTACGGAGTCACATGGTTAAGATGGTGGGCTCTGGAATCAAAAGGTCTTGCATGGGAATGGCCCCTCCCATGGGGCCCTGGTGACCTTGTAGATAATCCACATTGGGCACCTAGGCAAGGCTTGATTTACAGCTAATGTGAGTCTTGGTGGAGCAAGTTTGCTTCCCTGAGAACATGACAGGATGGGATGTTTGTGAGTAACTGGTTGGAGCTACTTCCTTCTTCTCTTCCCATCTCCCTGGGATGCTGCAAAGAGACAATTTTTTATTGCCTCCCAGTTCTGATGAGCAAGAGACTTTCTGCCCTGCCCCTCAAGGTATTGCTGCAGGCTGTAAAACTGCATAGCTGCTGTGTACAATTGCACAATTGCATATAGTGTATAATTGGGTCCTCAGCAATAAAGTGTCCCACAGCTCATGTTGCATTACCATCTGACTCCTTTGGTTTGGCGTCGTTCTTTTGGGTATATGGGCCTAGGACCCAGGAGACCGCACCTGTGGCTGTTCACCCTGTCACTGGATAAGTGAGTAATAAACTAACTGAATCATTTTATCTTTACTGGACAAGTTGGCCAAGTCTTGCCTCACTAAATGTGCTTGGCATGTTGCAGCTTCCAATTCCTCCTGCACCCCTTTAGACAATTTATATATATTTTCTTTTGTCCAAGGTCACATAGTTAAGCAGTGACATCACAAGAATTCAATTCCAGTGCGCCTGGGTGGCTCAGTGGGTTAAAGCCTCTGCCTTCAGCTCAGGTCATGATCTCAGGGTCCTGGGATCGAGCCCCGCATCGGGCTCTCTGCTCAGCGGGGAGCCTGCTTCCCCCCTCTCTCTGCCTGCCTCTCTGTCTACTTGGGATCTCTCTCTGTCAAATAAATAAATAAAATCTTTAAAAAAAAAAAAAAGAATCCAGTTCCAGGTTTCTTGACCTTGTTCTCTTAACCACTGTCCCCAGTGAATGTCAGTCTACCACTACACACATGCTGTCCCATCCCAAAACACTGGAGCTTTTCTAGTCACAAACTCTTTTTGAAACGGATTTGGTATTTTTAGTTTGAGGAATACTTGAGATAATCATGTCAGGTATATATTATTATATAATAAATCATCCCCAAGTTAGTGCCTTTAAAAAACAATAAACATGTATTGTCCTCAGAGTTTCTGTGGGTCAGGAATTCAGGAGTGGATTATCTGGGCACTTTTGACTCAGGATCTTATGAAGTTGCAGATGTTGGCTTGGTGTGTAGTCATCTGATGGTTTGGCTGACACCGGACAATCCATTTCCAAAGCGGCTTACTCACATGGCTGGCAAGTGCATGCTGGGTATTTGCAGGAGACCTCAGTTCCTCCCATTAGGCTCCCTTTATTGGTTACTTGAGTAATATCCTTATGACATGGTGAATGGCTTCTTCTAAAGCAAGCAATCCAAGACAGAGCTACAGGGTAGTCATCTTTTTTATGATCTAGCCTTGGATGTCATAGAGCATCATCTCTGCCATATTCCATTCAATAGAAGTAAAGTCACTAACTCCGGCACCCCGTCAAGGAGGGAAGGTATAATTCGTTTCAGCTTTTGAAGGGAAGAGTATTAAAGAATTAGTGGGCATATTTTAAAATCACTACAGATGTAAATCATCTGTAATGCATTTCATTAAAAAGTGCTGCCCTTTTCATATGAATATTGTATTAAAGATTCACTCTTTCCGATCATGGTGCTGGAAATGAGTTGATTTAAGCATTTGTTTGTTGATTTGTGACTCTCGTTAAAAAATATGGTTTGCTTTCTTGGGCTGTCTTTTATTATTGTAAACTTTTTCATGTTTATAATATGTTGTATAAGGTCAATTTGTGCATGTGTAACAGGGGAAACTACATATAATTTAGATCATCACTCTATTGCCTCCTATTTTTGGCCTTTTTAAAGTCCTGTGCTTAATTCTATGCATTTAGCTGTCCAGTGAGAAAAAAGATTGTGAGAAAGACACATTTTTAAGGAGACCTCATCAAAGCTGGCTTATATTAGTTCCACATATATTCCTTTAGGCAGAATTTGTTATATGACCAACCCAACTGGCAAAGAAGGCTGGAAACTGAAGAGAAACCACAGATATGGGGGAGAACAATCCATTCTGCCAAAATAAGAACAGAAGCCATTTCTAAAAATATAACCCAAAATATTCCCACATGTGCAAAAGTATAATTATACAGCACTATATATTTACTACAGCATTGTTGCAATAGAAAAAAATTGGAAATAACCTAATAATGTTTGAGCAGGTGAGTGAGTACTTGAAATATGACAGGTTTACAACATAGAATACCATGTAGAGTTAAAATGAATAAACTCGGGGTGCCTGGGTGGTGCAGTCAGTTAAGCATCCAACTCTTGGTTTCAGCTGAGGTCGCCATCTCACAGCAGTCCTGGGATCTAACCCAGTGGCAAGATCTGTGCTCAGTGCAGAGAATGCTTCAGATTCTTTCTTCCTCCCCGTCTGCCCCTCCCCACATGCATTCTCTCTCTCTCAAAACAAATAAATAAAATCTTTAAAAAAAGGAATAAACTAGACAAATACTGACATATATAATATGGACATCTTAAAATTAAAACCCAATGCAAAAGCTAGATTTATTATGATACATTTCAGTTACATCATTTGTAAAAAATTTAAAAGGGAAATCAATATTGTATTATGAAATAATTTTTTAAAATTTTGGAATGATAAATATCAAATCAATTAAATCAAGGGCATCTGGTCAAGCAGAAGGTATTAGATGTTGGGAAGGAATCAAAAGAGGCTGCCAATGTATCTGCAATGTTTTATAACTTAAATATAAATTCTTTAGAAGAAAATATGAAAAATAAACAAAAGGAATTTAATAGGATTTAGTTAATTAAAACACAAAATATACAGAAAATTCATGTTTCCCTATAAAATATTTCAATCATTATTTGCTTGATGAGTGTCACACTATATTAGACTGTGATTCTACTACATTTACCGAGTGGAATTACCATGAATTTTTTAAAAGTATTTCTTTAAGCATTACATTACCAAACACCAATTATTTATGTTTTTTCAGCTTTGCATATCATCATGTTTAATACAATAAAATGCCAAATTGCCTTTTAAATATAACTATGACTTTATTACTATATATATCTATATATCTATATACTATATAACTTTATTACTATATAGCAATAAATATATATATTTATATATAATATATATTTTATATATATACTATATAACTTTATTACTAAAAACAAATTTTTAAAATCTGACATACTACATTTTTTCCCTAGAAGTTAAAGATAGAATGGGTAATATACATCAGAAGTTCCTATTAAGTAACTTTTTCTCTGTAGAGTTTGACTTTTTCCCTAAGAAAAAAAGGAGTTGTTTAAAAAAATCCATCTCTCTAATCAAGTATTTATATTCTTCTAATTAACATCTTAACCTATCTTGCTTTAATATTGGCTAAGAAGGAAGAAAAATTAAATATGTACTTTTTACAGTTTAGCAGAAGTAAACTTTCTTTTGATGTTTGATCAGCATTCTAGACAATTAAGCTAATCTAAATAATTAGTCAAAGATTTCGATTTACAGATTATGTTATCTTGAGTGTTCTGTTGAGTACATTTATGCCTCACCTCCCATTTCATTTCCTAGGCATTGAGTGTTGCTCCCAAGGACTTTGGGACTGTAAAAGACTTAAGTTTGTGTCCTCTCCAAAATTCATATGTTGAAACTCTAATCCCCAGTGGGACCATATGGAGGTGGGGCCTTTCAGAAATAATTATGCTTAGATGAACTCATGAAGGTGGACTTCCCCCCCCCTCCACCCCCCCAGCCAAGGAGTTAGCGTCCTTAAAAGAAGAGGAAGAGACTAGAGCTCCTTCTCTTGGCCATGTGAGGACACAGCAAGAAGGCAGCCATTCACAAGCCAGGAAGCAGGCTCTCACCACAACCAGACCACGCTGGCAACAGCTTCCAGAACTGTGAGAAATAAATGTTTGTTGTGTAAGCCAACCATTTACGGTATTATGTTACAGCAGCCTGAGCTGACTAAGAAAGTAAATGATTGGAAAAACCACTTTTTTTTTTTTTTTGCAAACAAGCAAAACTAATATACCATAAAATGCTGCTAAAGAAAATCCAATTTGGTGTGTTGGCAGAGTCCCAAATAAACGTTCTATTTTAAGCAACAACTCAGTGAACCACTTCACCTGCAAGAAAAGAGACTCAAGTAAATCTTTGTGGTAAGCATAATTACAGTATCTTGTTAGAACTCAAAAAAAGAAAAGAAGAAGAAGAAGAAATAAAGAAAAACAAGTTAACCACAAAATGCTACCATTACTGTATTCAGTCTGATAATTTTAGCTGCAGATTCAGTAATGATAACTGCATAACAGACAATTGGTGAATAAGAATAAACAGACTTCTTCTTAGGTTAATGGAAATTTCAAATTAAATACTATTTTTTGTCCAGATACATAAAAATGTAGAAATTTTGCTTTGAGTAACCACGTAAAATGTTAAACAAATTTTCTTCCTAGAATGAGCATTTATGTTAACACTAAGTGAGGGGATTTTATTGAACAAAAAATAAGATGAGGCTTAGGAAGAGCTGAGACTCAAAAATGAGGTGATTTCAGGAAAAAAAAAGTGAGAATCATAAGTAAGGTGAGTTCCTGAGATAGGACGGAGGTGAGGCTTGGGGGTAGCATGGAGTTCCTGAAGGTGAAGTTCAACCGTGGTATGAAATTAGTTCCTGAAGGTGAAGTTCAACCGTGGTATGAAATTAGTTCCTGAAGGTGAAGTTCAACCTGGTATGAAATTAGGGCACCTGGGTGGCTCAGTGGGTTAAAGCCTCTGCCTTTGGCTTAGGTCATGATCTCAGAGTCCTGGGATCGAGCCCTGCATCGGGCTCTCTGCTCAGCAGGGAGCCTGCTTTCCCCTCTCTCTCTGCCTGCCTTTCTGCCTACTCGTGATCTCTCTCTCTGTGTCAAATAAATAAATAAAATCCTTAAAAAAAAAAAAGAAAGAAAGAAATTAGGGGGAAACAAAAAGAAGCAAGAAGCTCAACGAGAGGCAGGAGTAGAGTCAGAAATAATCAGAAATAATCCCTAATAATCCCTAATAATTGGTAAGGACACTGTAGTGATCATTCCTTCAAAATAAGACACAGTTGGTTTGGGGTATACTAAGATAGCCCTCATACCAACAACTATGTCAAAATAGTTATGGCGTATACACTGTTCTTTGACTTTGCATGTATACTTGGAGACAGATTCTAGAATGCAACCTTGCAGAGTCAGGATAAAACA
>CM052883.1:164395272-164440564 GCA_028534135.1 Potos flavus | reverse complement strand
GAGAAAGTGAAAACACAACAGAATGGGTGACAATTATAACATTTGCAAATCATATACCTTATAAAGTACTTGGATCTAGAGTATAGAAAGAATACTTTACCACTCAATAATAAAAAGGCAATTAACCCATTTAAAAAGTGGACAAAGAATCTGAATAGGCATTCTTCTCAAAGAAGATATACAAATGCTTAGTAAGTATATGAAAAGATGCTTGACATCATTAGGCATTAGGGAAATGCAAACTGAAACCACTATGAGATACCACCTTACACCTGCAGCACTGGCTTTAATCAAAATGACATACATTAAATGTTGGTGAGGATATGGAGAAATTGGAACCCTCCACCGTTGCTGGTAAGAATGTAAAATTGTGCAGCTGCCTTGGTTTGAGAGGTCCTCCAAAAGTTAAACGTTGGGGTTACCATATGACCCAGTGACTCCATTCCTAAGTATATACCCAAGAGACTGGAAAATACATGTCCACACAAAAACGTATACACATATGTTCTTAGCAAAAGTACTCTTAAAAGCAAAAAGTTGGAAACAACCCAAATGTCCATCAACAGATGAATGAATAAAGCAAAATGTGGTAAAATCCATGAAACAAAATATTTGACAATAAGTGTTGTCAGAAGTGTTGACAGAAGTGTTGATGAATGTTACAGTACAGGTGAACCTTGAAAACTTTATGCTAGTAGGAAAAAAAACATGCAAAAAGCCATATATTGTATGATTCCATTTATGTGAAATGTCCAGAATAGGAAAATCCATGGAGACAAAAATTAGATTTTTGATTGCTGGGGATGTGGGGAGAAGATGGGGTGTGACTCCTCATGGGTTACAGAGGGTCTTTTTGGGGTGATGGAATGTTCTGGAATTAGATAGTGGTGATGGTTGTAAAACTTTGTGAATATAAGAAAAAAACCACTGAATTGTACACTTTAAAAGGGTGGATTTTATGGCATGTGAACTGTATATTTCCATGATAAAAGAAAAAGAAAAACATAAAGTAGACTGAAGAAGTTTGAAGACAAAAGGATAAGAGAAGCCAATACTGCTTGAGTGGATCAAGGTGACCAGAACCAGAGCTATCCACTGCAAAAGATAACTATTACACCTGCTCTACTTTTTGGAAACACTGATCTTCAGCTTCATGGAAATGGAAATTTCTAGTTAAATAAGTATCCCTCTGGCTGTCTGTACAAAGGAATCTTAGGTCCAAAGCAATTTTAGGTTCAGCACACTACAGTTAACACTGAGTTCTGGCCATTTGGAGGCAAACTGCTGTGATTTTAAAAATATCTCGGTGGGAGTGATTTGTAATTACACCCAAACATATTGTCATCAAGCCAGAGAAGAGCTACAGCACCTTATAACTTAAAGGTTAAGTTCAAGTTATACTGCAAATATTAAAGTAATTGCATTTTTCCCTGTGCACTAGTGCAGGCTTTACGTATTTCTTGACATTTCGATGACCTAAATTGTAGTAACTACTTTGTTTCAGTTTTCAAAGATAAGCATTTATGTCTACCTTCACTGAAATGTATTTAGACAATACAGTATTTCCACTAGCCACAATTTTATTTTTTCGTCTTCGCGTAAATGTGGTTTATAGACTTTTAATCAACCAGAATATTTTATCCTTACCTTAAAACTGTAATTAAATTCAAACACCTGCAAGAAATAGGCATGTACTAGTAAGGTTAAAAGAAAGAGAGAAAGAGAGATTAGGCAGACATTAAAGGTAGAGAATGATGAGGTCCGTGATGGAAGGGAGAACTCAGGCCCATCCAGGGAAATTCCTTTACTCAGGTGCAACTAAGTAAAATAAATTTTGCCTAGTATAACCAGATTTCCATTTTTTTATTTTTAGGAAGGAGGAGAGGAAATCCAGAATTATAGTGTTTCATATGAGAAATCTGCTTGATTTTCTAACATTGGATATAGCTTTTGGAAACTGAGCTAAGAACCATAACTGTCTCGTCTCATTTTTTATTTCAAAAAATATTTATTTTATTTAAGGCTCTTATCCTTTCTCAGAGAAAGCTGGCATTTGTCTCTAGTGCTCCAGATTCTAGATTTCCATATTTCTGTGTTAGACTTCAAAGACCTCTGGTCACATTGCTATATCATTCAAATCTAAGTCATCTAACTCTGGATGACTGCTCAATTGTTTACCAGATCAGCATCTGGCTTTATATTTCCTGTGTGATTAAATTTACCTGAACAAGATACTGTCAACTAGTTGTTATACTTTAAAGTTAATTCCTTTTTATTTTTATTTTTTTATGGCAAGAGCTTAGAATATTTAAGAAATAAATTGTTACTGTCTCTCTGAATTTCCAACTAACCAGTAATTTCCCTCTGGAAATCTATGAAGTATCCCCAAATCAAAATGTATAAAGAATAATGAATGTCTTCATCATCATGTTTCTGTTTGACTCAACACACCTCATAACCCCCTTTCACTTACCTTACCCACAGTGCAGTTAGGTCCCATTTAATCAGCACGGTGAAATAGCTCTCATGTCCACCAATTCTTCTCCATTGTCAGTACTATCACAATCCAAGTTTTTTTTACCTTATATGTGAACAATCACAATAACCTTCCCAATCTTCTTTCCAACCCTTATCCAACTATCTACTTTAGGAAGACTAGTACTCCTGAATCATTACACCAATTGGTTTACTCTCCTACTCTAAAATTCAAAGACTCTTCTTGCTCATAAAACAATTAAATTCTATAGGTAGGGGAGAAACACAGTCTATGGGTGTGGATAATAAAATAACCTCTGGAGTCTAATAGATGTGGGTTCAAATTCTGGCTTCACATTTACTAGAATACCTTTATCGAGTTACATTCCATAATCTCAAACTCCGTAACTATAAATATACTCTTAACACATCTCAGAAGAGGTGTTGTAAGGATCAAATGACATAACCTTTGTGAAATAATTAACACATCTCTGGTTCTTCAAACCGTGCTTCCAGTAAGAAACCAGATCTGAAATCTTACCTTATTCCTTGGCTCTGTAGGGATGGGAGTTAGTTTCCTGGTTCCAGGGCACAGAGGTCAGGATCATGAACAAATACCTACTGATGACAAACCAACAAGATTCTGGATAAGATGGAATTCATCAGTGCAACAATGTGGATGTCACTCCTCACTTCATCTGGCAAACCTCAAATACCACAAAGCCATGAACTCTTGCTCTGAGCACGCTTACAAATCACGTTCCAGAAGAGATAACTCTTTTGTGTAACCTGATCACCTGGGAAGCAAACATTTTAAAAGTAGGAATGGAGCACCTGGGTGGCTTGGTCAGTTAAGCGTCTCCCTTCAGCTCGACTTATGATCCCAGGGTCCTAGGATCCTGCATCAACCCTGCACCGGGCTCCCTGCTGAGCCGGAAGCCTGCTTCTCCCTCTCCTCTCTGCTTGTGCTCTCTCTCACTATCTTCTCTCTCTTTCTCTCTCTCTCAAATAAATAAATAAATCTTAAAAAATAAAAGTAGGAATAACTTCATAAGGGCACTAACAAGAACAAAGAAAACAATAAATATGTCAGTAGAAGATGGAGTCCTGGAATGTTGGCAAAGACTGAGTTTAGCCTTTTCCCAATTTCTTAGTCTTTTATCTCTACTACACATTAAACTTACTACTTCACAACTTTTTCCTTAGTTTGCCCAACATATGGATGAAAAACTAAAATAGCAGTTTATTTTCTGCAGTTTCTATGTTGGAAACTTTCAGTAGGTGTTGGAATCTGCATTTGCATTTGCTGCACCAACAGTTTAAGATTACTTTTCCACATTTCCTTGCTGGCAAACAAATGCAGTGTGGTAATAATAATGTCAAATAGTGCCTCATTGTTAATGTCACTCATATTATGTTATGGTGCAAGTAGAAGTTATGTTCTGTTCTCTTGCTCTGAGAAATAGGCTGAGTAGTCTGCCTGACTTTGGAGGAAGATGTCATGGCAGAGGACAAATTTGCATCTCTCTCAGCTTTCATATGAAAACTAGCCAAGCTTTTACAGATGTAGTTTGTGGCTATGTGACAGAAAAATGATCATCAGGTCATGTTGCCTGCCTTAAACTGGGTTTCCTAGAAACGGTTCCTGAGACAAGAACTATGCACAAATGGATTATTGGGGGGGGGGGTGCTCTTGGATGTTACCTACAAGGAAGTAAGAAAGGCAAGACTGGGTAGACTGTAAAGTTGACTTGAACTTCTGTTGCAATCAAGGCTTTAGCCAATTCTATGGGGAGCTCTGAGGCTGGGAAAGTGTTGCCCCAAGTTAAGAAAATGTGGCTGGACCTTTGTATCTTTGCATTGGCCAGTCACTATCAGCAAGGTACCTCCTGAGAGAACCTATAGCCCTGACTGAAGCAGCTCCTTATGGCTGAGGGAAATTCCCAGTGAGGGATGGAGTTGTATCAGGTGTTAATATTTCCGGAGGTTGGCGGGAGAGGGAAAGGAGTGTGTCATCTCTGAAGAAGAGATCTGGTAGTTACTATAAGTTCCCAGAGAAATTAAGCCATATGTTGCAGACTCCTTGGGTCTTGTCTACAGGGCTAACCAGTCATGAAACTTGATCACATTATAGAGGGAATGAAGTTGACCATCTTATTTTAATGCTCAGAGCACCACTTAATCTAGTCAAATTATACAATTCAGTGAGAGGAGAAAAACATGAGGAAAATGAAACTCCTAAATTTTTTATGAACATAAGGTGTTAGGGAATAACATTGGTCTTACTTTAGGTACTGTAAACACAATTTTGTTCAATAAAACAGACAATTGATATGAATTACTCCAAAATGCTTAGGCTTCACTTCAGTGCGGGGATTGACTTTAATATTTTGTTCACCAGTATTGCAGTATCAACCCTCATTTGAAGCATGTAAATAAACAAGATTGATGACATATGATTATTGTAGATTTGGGTAAGTAGTTTCTTTGCATGAAAGAATCTTACAGATGAATGTTCTCAGGAATAGCACATGTGAGGGGCAGGAAGCGGGATTTCTCACAAGTAGAAGTTATATTTCAATGCAGTTGTAGCAAAGGCTTTGGCTGATACCAAGAGAAGCTTGTGGCTGAGATGCTGTACAGAGATGTATTGAATTTAATCGGAGGAGTAGGCCACATGCACCGACCAGCCATGGTGTATGGACTGTTCTCAGGGAGAAAGTATAACTTTGGATGAGGTAATTCCTTTAAGCCATGGGCAATTTCTGTGGGTGGATTCAGCTGTGAGCCATCAGCATGCAATGCTTCGGGCAGCTGAGGAAATGAGTACCTTAGACTTGGAAGAGGAATCTAGATAAAACAGAGCAGCATCTGCTATAATCACACTCGTATCACTTGGATCTACTTTTTCCTTCACCTCTTTAAGGATTTCGGTTGACTGATTTTCCTGGAGAAACTTATAAGAATGTTAGTGATTCTGGTGTTTCAACTGGTACCAATCACTCTCTCTTCTGCCCTTTGTAGGTCCCCCTCAAATTTAGTTAGCACTTCTGCTGTTCCAGGTGGCTTTCTAGGTGGGACAATTCAAATCTTCAGTGACTAAAAGGAATGAGCCCTTGCTCATAATGACTACCCTATAAAATTTTACCATCAAAATTTGTTAGGCAAGAACAGGAGATGTTCAAGTAGATGCCCTAGGTGAAAATAGTGACTCCTTTCTGTGTCTTCTGATCTCTTGGGAAACAGCTCAAATAAACCAGGTGGCATCCGTAGCTTATAGTTGGATGAAACTCCTGCTGTGTTCCTTGATGAAATCATTCCAGCTCTGAGAACCAGGACCACTAGACCTGCCAAGAATTGAAGACCTAGAACTGAAAGGGTAGGAAACACAAATTCCTTACATGGTTCTCTAAGAGTGATGGTAAATTGGAATATATCAGGTAATGTCTATCAGAGGATGAAATCAGATAGTAATTTAATTAGGAGTAAAAATAACTCTAAATAGTATAGGACAAATAGACATAGAAAACTGTCACTGCCTGTAGGCATAATGCCTTTTCTCAAATACTGATGCCTGGAAATTTATCCTAAGGTCAGAGTCTAAGGAATCTAGAGGTTACTTAAATCTTTAAATAAATATAGCATAAAATTAAGTACTATGTGCTCAAGACTGGTTAACTGATACTGCTTTTCTACAGCTATTTTCCATATCTACTAAAGATAAGAATAGTGACCCACTTCATGATACTACTTTAAAACTAGGCTTCTTGTATAAGTAGCCTTATACAAAGCACTTGAAAGTAGAGCCATTCAAATATATCTTGGGGTTATAGGGGAAAAAAATACCTAAAAAGTCTTTATGGATATTCTGGTTATGCATTGTTGCATAATAAACCATCTTAAAACTTTGTTGGGTTAAAATGACAATTTATTGGGGCACCTGGGTGGCTCAGTTGGTTAGGTGTCTGCCTTCAGCCCAGGGTCGTGGTTCTGGAGTCCTGGGATCGAACCCCACACCTGGCTTTCTGCTCAGGGGGGGAGCCTGCTTCTCCCTCTGCTCCTCCCCCCACTTATGTTCTCTCTCTCTCTCTCTCTCAAATAAATAAATAAAATCTTCTAAAAAATGATAAGTTATTATTATATGTCATGTTTCTGGGGATTGACTGGGTCCAGCAGGGTGGTTCTCATTTGTATCTGTCTTTCACACAGTTGCAATCACATAACAGATGAAGCTGTGGTCATCTGAAAGGTAGAGTAGGCTGAAGGTCCAAGACGGTGCACTCACATGGCTGTCTGCTTTTGCTGGAGATCTGTGAGCTTAACTGGAGTTGTTGACCAGAGATCCTACACACTGTCTCTTTATGAACTTGTGTTTCTAACAGTGGGGCAGATGGGTTCCACGGGCAGGGAGCTGAAGCTGTCAGTCTTCTTAAGGGCCTTGAAAAAATTGCATTGTTCACTTTATTCAATTCTTTCGCTCAAAGGAATTTTAGGGTCTGCCCAGATATCACAGGAGGTAGAGAATTAAAGTCCATCTCTTAATAGGAAACAGTAAGTTTACATCACTGAAGACCATGTGAATTCAATCAGCAACAATCATTTAATTCAATGAAATCTGTGACAAATAGTACTTACTTAAATTTCATGAGCTAATTTCATGCAAGAAGCAAACTCATGACATTTGCAATCTGTTTGCATGGAGAAACACTTTTCTGGTATGGATTTTGACATATTTCACAAGAATCATCAAATTAATTGGCAGTTAAATGAAAATGTTGCCATCTAAGAATTTAATGAGCTATAGTTTCCTTTAAAATCATTTATTTCAATAGGAGCTTCTTATTTAGATCTTCTCCCTTGTTCTCTGAAACAAGGTAGGCCCTGAAGTGACTATGAGAGGCAAAAGGCTACATAAGCTGAACAAATCACTCAGTGGGTAGAGGATGCAAAAGTTCTGCTATCTTAGAGAAAGCAGATAGATCATTACCAAAGCAGCACATTGTGGTTAGGAAAGCAGGTTTCGCAGTCATTCAGAATTGGTTTTGAATCTCTGTATGCCCTGAGACAATTCCCTCTTTTGAAAAATGTGTATATTACTTCAACATATCCTGGCAAGCAATAAATGACACCATTTTTCTTATTTACAACTTTTATTTGTAGGGGAGAAAAAATCACCACTCCAAAATGTGTCTCTTTGGCAAGTGGATTATCTTAGGCTAATTATTTTTAAGAAACAGAAGGCTTAAGATGAACTTTTGACCTTCCTCATACTTGCCTAAAAGAATTTAGATGGAGGATCTGCTCCAGGAAGGGAGCTCTCACCACAGATTGCTATAGTATATCAGGAACTAGGTGTGATAGACAAGGAGGAACTTAGCAAAGTCTGTTTATAAAAAAATTCCTCTCTATGTTCCATTATTTCTGGATGTCCCAGCAAAACATTTGTTTACCAAACTTTTACTCTTTTGCATCTTCCTATGAATTGCTTTCCTTCTCTTTGAAGTCCCAGATCACTACTCCCTTCTCCATAGTTCAGGATAACATAGCTCATTTTGCCTGTCCTTGGAATTTCTCATATTTATGTGGATTCCCTGCACACATATAATTATATTTATTTACTCCAGTTAATCTAATGTATCTCATCTCAATTTAATTCTTAGACCAGCCAGAAGAAACTTTGATAGTCTAGAAAATTTTTTCCTCCCAGACACATTGTAATACTTTTTTCAAAAATTATGTTTTCCATCATCTTTAGTGAGGAAGTAGTTCACTCATACACAGGAAACCATTTTATCTACTCCCTATGTACCTTTTTAAGCAGTTTCCTTGTGAAAACCATTTTCATGGTTCCATAAATAGACCCCTATTTCTAAAGAGCTCATTTAAAAATGGAGAGAATAACATCACTGCATTTCTCTAACTAAAGCTAATATACTTATGAGATAATACGTCCTATATCCTCTTTTTGCCAACACTGCAATACTTCTTAAGGCAGGACTCACAAGTACTTGGTAGATATTAGACCTTATATAAATATTTATTAATTTAATAAATTTTTAATACAATAACATTCATCACATCAAATTGTACACTTTAAATGACCATTTTGTTGCTCCTAATGAGGGACAGAATTATGCTGCTAAAAGAGTCATTACATCTAAATCATTTTAATATCTTCTAATAACTCAAAGTAAATTTCATCTGTGTCATTAAATTACTTTAATGATTTTCAGTCACTAATTGCCTCACCCCTGTTCTGCTGTCATTCCTTAGCATTATCAATCAGGTATCTGACCTTACACTCAGACAGACATAACACTTGCTAAAATTGTGACTGGCATGTCTTAGTGCTAATGAGGGTTCCATAGCCCCTTGGGGACAGCCAAATTTCAGTTCTTATTTCTGATGAAACCAATCCCATGTTGGTCTGGCAAACTATATTTTGGTTTGAAATAAGAATCAATGGTTATATTTATGTAAGTATTAGCAAAATCTCTTTCAGCACATGGCAGGCAGACTAAGCTTTAAGAAAATCCTCTCCTAGGAAAACTTGGTACAAAATTAATAAGGTGAATTTCAATAGCAGTATATGAATAATCCTACATTCAGATTCAAAATAAATCCTACAAGACTGAATGCCAGAGATCCTTTTTAAGATCAACTCATAGAAAAAAACTACACAAAAACTTGGCTACAGTCAACATGATATCAACACATTTAAAAATTGAATTCTTAGGCCATATACCAAGAAATAGACCCTTGCTTGCCTGGCGTTTAAAAACTTAAGAATGCTAACCAGCCTAACACTTTCATGAATATAGACACATAGACACATTCTCCATATGCAAAAGAGAACAAATGAGAGTGATAAAGCCAGCAGCAGCAGGGTTTCCTTTCTGGCCCCGATAGAATGGCTGATATCTGACCTGCCATGCTGCCACAAACAACTAATATACCTGACTATACAGTTGGCCTTTGAAAAACACAGGGTTAGGGGTGTTGAATACTGCGCAGTCAAAAATCCACATATAACTTTGACTCCCCCCAAATATAACTACTAATAACTTACTGTTGACCAGAAGACCAGAGTCTTACTGATAACCCAAAGAGTCGATTAACACATATTTTGTATGTTATATGTATTACATACCCTACATACCATATTCTTATAGTAAGGTAAGCTACAGAAGATAAAACATTATTAAGAAACTCATAAGAGAAAATACAGGTATAGTATTATACGATTTATTGAAAAAAATTGCACATAAGTGCACCCATGCGGTTCATATCTGTGTTGTTCAAGGGTCAGCTATATATATTTGTGATACCGTTTGAGTGTTTGAAGGCCCTGGACAGTGATCGACATTAAGGTCCTTGAAAGAAGAGACATGCAACAGGTGATCCACATTCATTCTGACTTTTCCCCTCAAGATGTTTTTCAAAACTATGGTACAAAGAATTAGGACACAGAGCAGAACACAGACTAAGCATAGAAGTCTTTCAAGGCATTTGGGGGCAGGTTACTACAGAGGAGAGACCTATCGAAAAAAGCCCTAAATATTTTCCAAAAAAAAATATTTACTTCAGTTACTTGGATGACTCCCACCTGTGCATGCACAGGAAAAGGTTTCAGAAGGCTTAGCAGGGAACAACCCCTGGGAAACTGGAGACATGAAAATAGATTTCAGAGATCTCAGCAGGATGGGGAGATACTGAAATTTAGATATAGCTATATGGAGAGACCTAGGTGAACATTCTGGACTTCCAATTGAGGTTCCAATGGAGCAAGTAAAGCCCTCCAAGCAAAACCATCACCTAGGGGAATAAAGTCTGTTGTGAATGCACCAGGTGGAAAGCCAAAGCTGTAAATCTCGTACATTGAGCACTGAACACAGCAGCAAAATGTCCTTGACCATGGAGTCTAAAGAGGTTAGGTTGGGGTCTTTTGAGGAAGTGTCTTATGATGGCTAGTGTGGTTTATAATACATTATTTGGCTTTCCACAAAGGGGAAATAAGACAGTGCTACCGGCTTTTACGGAGATGGTGCCGAAAGCTGAGAAGGAAGGCCCTGCCACTCCCAACGCCAAAGCCAAAGCAAAGGCTTTGAAGGCTAAGAAAGCAGTGCTGAAAGGCGTCCCCAGTCACAAAAAAAGAAGATCCGCACGTCACCTAAGTTCCGACGACCCAGGACTCTGCGACACCAAAGGCACCCCAATTATCCTTGAGAGCGTCCCCAGGAGAAACACGCTTGATCATTATGTCATCATCAAGTTCCTCCTGACTACTGAGTCTGCCATGAAGAAAACAGAGGACAACCACACACTTGTGTTCTTGTGGATCCAGTCAAGGCCAACAAGCACCAGCTCAAACAGGCTGTGAAGAAGCTCTAGGACATCGATGTGGCCAAGGTCAACACCTTGATCAGGCCTGACGGAGAGAAGAAGGCATATGTTCCACTGGCTCCTGACTATGATGCTTTGGATGTTGCCAACAAAATTGGGATCATCTAAACCGAGTCCAGCTGGCTAAATCTAAATATAAATTTTTTCACCATAAAAAAAAAAAAGACTTAGTGCTATTGGTCAGTTCACAGGGAACATACGGTTTTGCAAGCATTTTGATTGAGGCAAGGTTTGAGGGGCAAGTGGTTAGGATTTCAGAAAAATAGTACATTATTCTAACAGGGTCCATAGGATAGATTAATTGGAGATATTTTTGCAAACTTTCCCCCAGGTTGACAGTCACCTTAGTCATTTCTCTTCTGGTGGGCAGGGGACCTGAGACAAAGAGAGGAGGAATTGGAATATCTAATAAGGTTGGGGTTCATTGTCTCCTTCATTGGTCTTTTGGGCTGGGGTGACAATATCTGAGGCACTGGTGTACTTGGGGATAGTGGAGGCCAGCCTAGGGTTGGGGGGTAATGTGGCCTTCAAATGGACACCCCTGAAAGGCAGGAGCGGATGGATGGTGTTGGATTCTGAGGACATATGCTACAGGCCTGGCTTCACGTTAGAAGGACACACAGGGGTTTTACTGGTAGTGGTCTGTAACTGAGCTTTCTGGGGATCCATCCATAATGCATACAAATTCTGGGCACATGGATGAGTTCATCGTAAGGACATCTCTGTGGATGGCAGTTTTACAATCTTGAGATTGCTTCATTAAAATTATAGTAGGATCATTAGCACACAAACCTGCCAGCCAGATGAGTCTGATTTGGTTACATTGTGAGGGCCCTTCTGCCCGGGATATAATTTGAGGCCTACTCTAAGGGGGAGCAATTTATTTAAGCATCATTCCCATTGGCATCATTTAATGTAGAGGGAGGTGAGCTCTCGTGCAGCGTCCACACCCGGTGGCACTGTGGCTGAACCCCTTCTCGTAGAGCCTGCCAACACCTGGTGCTCAGCCATCCTGCAGCGCAGTTGTATACCCGCTGAGCACCTTCCAGCACATCTCCAGGGACTAGGTTAAGCCCGAGGGGTCTGCTAGCAACTCTAGTAATCCAGGTTGTTTACAATAATGCCAATAGCCACAACAAAGAATGACATTTGCATTTGACTAGCTTGCGGGGGCAACCTTCAGAGCAAGTAGCTGGATACTGACTAAGGGAGGAGTGTGGTTGCTTCAGGGCAAAGGAGCACTTGGTAGGAATCTGGCGGCATCTACTGAGAGTGACACTGGATTCTGGGATTTTGTACTGTATAGGGGAGAAAAAGTAATTTTCCCTCTACCCTTCAGGCTCTTGGCTGAGACACCCTAGTAATAAAAGACAGATTAACAGAAGAAAAACAAGGTTAATAACATATATACTTCCTGTACAAATGAAAGATACAAAGAAAAACTCCCCCAAATGGCTCAAGCCACCGCTTCAAATACCATCTCCAGCTAAAGACCAAAGATGTTGGGATTGGGAGCCAGTTATAGGAGGTTTCCAGGAAAAACACCGTAAATGAGGATAAGGTTGTACAGATTTAAGTCTCTGCCTTCCCCATTGATGATCGTTCCCTGAGATGTAGTCATCTTTCTCTTCCTGGTACAGAGAGGAAGACACTTTTACAAATGGAGATTTCCTCCATAAATGTAAATTGCTCTTACAAAAAGGTAACTTCTACTCAGTTTTCAGAGCTTTTCCTGTGTCTGCCATTTCTTCAAAACAATCCTAACATGATCCTTACGCCAAAGGGGCATATTTTGGGGGTGGCAAATTCTGCTCCCCTTTAGTGGATTTCATTTCCTAATGCGATTGGCACCCACTAGGCAGAGGACCTCTTTCCCACTCTCTCTGAGATCCACACAGTTCCACTAATGGGTTCAGGGGCTAGAATTCCAAAGTCCTGCAAAATTTTTGATGAACTTGATTTAATTAACCAGCCTTCATAACTCGGATAGTGAGGCAGAGCTGGCTGGCTTAGCGGGCCATTGTCTGAGCCAATACAATGTGTACAATCACGAGCTGTAAGCAATTTGGAAGCTGTTCGCTCCCGCGAGCCGTTATAATGGGGTCATACTGCACAAGGACACAAGTCATAAATGATGTGGTTTCGGAATATAGGTGAGGTTCGGTGGCTGGAGGTCCAGAGACGATAACCAAGAAAGAATTCTCGAGACGTCTTTGGTGCAAAAGATTGTTCATTAAATCATGGGGACAGGACCTGCAGGCCGAAATAGTTCCTGAACGGGGTTGTGAGAGGTGGCTGACTATATACAATGGGGTTGGGGGAGGTAAAGAAAAAGGGAGGTTTCAAAAGAACTTTCACATGCTAAAGAGAACCTACAAGATAATGGAGGCCTTGCCATTGTCAAGGTAGTTTTTCCTTCTAGTTAGGCATATAAAGTAAGGTAGTTGGGAGCTTCCTGGAGGAACATTACATTTTGCCTTGCTTCAAGTATCTGTCAATGGGCTACAGATAATAAGGACATTTAATTGTATTTACATTCCCTTCTGGAAGCTAGGCCATTGATAGAAACACTTTGTTCTTGTAAATTGCTAAGACTTTTGTAAACTGAGAGACACTCCGGTCTTGCAAGATTGTGATCTCTATAAATTAACTATTGAGGAACGTCACATATATCCCATGGGCGGGGTGAGGGTGGGGTGTCAGCTTCTGCCTTTTCTCAGCGAGCCTTCTTCTCCCTCATCACTAAATATTCTGTTGTAATAGTTTCCTTTTAATGTTATGCTAAATTACAACAAATTTAGTGGCTTAAAAATACACAAATTTACTATCTTACAGTTCTGTAGGTCAGAAGTCCTAAAATCAACAGGGCTAATATGCTGAGCAGTTGAACACAGCAACAAAAGGTCCCTGACCGTGGGATCTAAGCAGGTTCAAAATCAAAATCAAAAGCAATTAGCAGGGCTGTGTTCCTTCTGGAGTCTCTAGGAGAGAATCCATTTTCTCACCTTTTCCAGTGTCTAGTGGCTCTCTTCATTCCTTGGCACATGATCCGTTCCTGTCAACACCAATTTCTGCTTTTGCCTTGACATCTTTTAATCTGCCTCTAACTCGACTTCCCTGCTCTGATAAGGACCCTTGTGATTATGAAGGAGACATCTGGATAACCCAGGATAATCACCTTATCTCAGTATCTTGAATTTATTCACATCCTCAAAGTCCCTTTAACTTATTCACATATGTATAGGTTCTGAGAAGGACATGAACTTTTATGGTGGGGGGGGGCATGATTTAGCCTACCGCACCTTATAAGTTGAGCAGTCACAAGAGACACAAATGATAGGGTAACATAACAATCAGCAGGTTCTAAGTGTGGCAACATGGGGGTGTGCCACTAGGATCTCCCTTCAAGAAAGAACTCCCAAGATGGGCCCTTAGCTGGCAGCCTCTAGTTACAGCTCTTCCTGCAGCCATAACAGAAATAACATTTTGAGCAAATATCGGGCTCCTCCTGGGCGACCTCCAGACAATGAGCACAGGGAGGCTCCCAGAGCCTGGCCATTTCTGCCCAATGCAAGGTCCTTCTACCAGGCATTCTTTGTTCCTGATTCCCTTTCCTACTGGCTGACAGTGCCAGATCTGCACCACAGCCCAGGTTTCCTTGTCCCCTTCTGCTTTCTCCCTCTTTCTTTTCAGATGTCAGATCTACATCACAATCTGAAGGCTTTTCCTGCCCCACTTTGCATTCTTCCTCCATTATCTTTCCCAGGCACAGCCCCATCCCTACATTCCTCACCCCATCTCTGTGTCTTCTTGCTCAACTGGCACAAGTCAGTATAGTAGGAGCCCCTGATTGACCCCTGGACTTCATGTGGTTTAGAAGGAGAGTGAAGGAATGGAAACTTCTAGAATGGAGTAATCTGGTAGAACTTCACGGAAGGGGGGCACATTGGATGTGTATGTAGAGGCTGAGAGAAGATGAGGCAATTTTGATGGAGGAAAACAAGAAAAAGTAGGGAAAACAAAGTATTCTCAGAAGACAGGAGATAGGTCCTTCCTGAGGAGTTCCGTTGCTGAAAGTTAGAAGTGGATAGGCTTTACCGTAACTGTTATGGGAGTCCTGATACCAGTGTCCAAGATGTGACAGACATCTTGGACTATGAGCACCATTATGGGTGCATCCTAAGGTCTAAATACATTTATTTATTTGTATTTATCGCAACCTTTTATTTTGTTAATTCAAAAGAGGAAGGAAACCTGTTTGTTTTCAGGCGAAAGTAAGGCAACCTTTTTCTTAGCTGTTACCTTGACTGGAGAACATTATATAGTGTCCTTTGAACTCCCTTTTCTATGGAATCTTAGAGTGAGACTTCACTGTAGAGTTAGTTATATATTTCACTCTTATAGGGCACAGGTAAAGCATTATTTTTTTCATCTCTTTTCACTGAAGTAAGACCATGGCCAATCTAACCTCTAGGGCTTTAAACTGTGAGGGAGAAAAAAAAAAAAAATCTCATTGGGCTAGAAATTCACTTCTTGGATACTCCTTTTAAATTCAGGAGTTAGGTTCACAGCTACTTTATAGATGTGGTGGAATTGGACACTTCTGCTTGAGTCTGAGCTTTCCTATTCATGGATTCTTCTCAGACTACCTTTTCAAATCAGTATATTCCCTGCAGAAAGCATGATACCTCACTCTCCTCTTTAATTGCTTTTACTTTGTATTAGTGTCAGATGTTTGTGTTCTATCATCCCCTGCAAGCATACTCAACCCCCCCCAAAATGTAAAATTATCTTCTCAGCCCAATAATTCCTATTTCTGGTGAAAAAGAGAAGGAATTCAGGGGCGGGCAGGAAAAGCCTTGGTGAGTTATAGATTTCATTTTAACCTTAAGAACAAGCCTGAAAATTATTCCCCGAGTGGATAAATTGAATCGCAAAATAGTAACACACTTGCGCTGACAGATGGAACTACGGATAGAGGAATGTGTACAGCAGTTGCTGCCTGGGGCACTTCCATCTGTCACGGGGTCTCTGCTCTGTCTGTGCGATCGAAACTACTCTGTCCACTAACAGGCAACTGCACATGCTTTCTTCATTCATTTGCTATGATGCGGACCACATTGTTCACAAGGATCTCGGAAGCAATAATCATTAAAACTGTAGCCAGAGAGTTCTACCTCCTGGTACTAAACTGCTGTCATTTAAAGACACCACCACCTCTTGTGGTTTTCCCCAGACAACACAACACATCTAGGAAACAAGGAAGCAGATGAGTGGAATGAGGAAGGGAAGGGGAAGGAGAGAAAAATCTCCCACTCAAGTGCCAATAAACTTGCTTTCTTTCCTTAAAAAAAAAAAAAAAAAAAAGGACTTTCCTCATTCTCTTCCTCTCTATAGGATAAAGAGTAGCCATATGCACGTTAAGATCTCATTTGTTGTTCTGGTTTGGAGGCAGCACAGGAAATATGAACCCAGAGTCCACATCCAGACTGTCAATCCGAGAAGCTCTCCACCACCAGCACTAGGAACTTGGGCAAATTTCTGAACCTTTCTGTGCCTCAATTTTTTTTCACCTATAAAAATGAGGATAGTAAGCAGAACTATTCCATTGGTTTGATGGCAGTTAATATACATGTAAAGCTCTCAAAGTAGTGCCTGCCACACAAGTTCTGACAAATCTGGCCTGTTGCCACCAGTGCAGACCTGACTGGGCCCACAACCCTTACTGGGACTTGATATAAACACAGCGGAAGCTTCTAGTCCCTACAACCTCAGGTCGCTCCCCATGACCAGAGCAGAGTATCTCCAGCCTTTCTGACCACTGGCCCTATTGTGGCCAGTTAATAGCAGCCCCCAACAGCTCTGCTTTCTTAATACAAGAATTTCATGGCCTTCTGACCTTGAAACACCTACCTCGTATCTCCTGCCCCGAACTTCATCCCCAGAGTCTAGACTCTCTCTCCAAGCTCCAAAGTAAAACCACTCCACTCAAGGCTCAGGCTTTTACCACTTGGTATTTCTTTACTTATTTTAAAGCTAAATAAAGCGTTAGCTTTTGTTATTTGAAGATCTATGGTAAAAAAAAAAATTGCTAGGATCAAGAAAATTAAGAATAACTGGAATAGGTAGGTTTGAGTTTCTCACCTGGGAAACATTGAACACAACGAGTAGGTGATAGAGAAAACACGAAGATATCTGTGCAGTTCTCAATCTATTGAATTATATATAAATGAATAAACCCTATGGTAGTGTTTTGTATTTAAGAAATATTTTTAGAAATAAACTTGGTTTATTTATAATGTGTATTGGATTTATGGCAAGAAATTTTTTTAAAGATTTATTTATTTATTTATTTATTTGAGAGAGAAAGAGTGAGAGTGGGGTAGGGGCAGAAGGGGAAGGAGAGAATCTCAAGTAGACTCCACACTGAGCACAGAGCTCAACTCAGGGCTCAATCCCCCAACCCTGGGATCATAACCTGAGCCAAAACCAAGAGTTGGACACAAATGATTGCGCCACATAGGCACCCCAAGAAAACATCTTAAAAGAAACATTCCCACCGATTTCTTCCAATGTATATCAGATATATTTTTAATATTTGAGTTTTGATCACCTGGGATTTCTTTTAATGAATCAAATGCAATAAGAATTGTTTTCTTATTTTTGTAAATGGCTAGTTAGTTATACGAGTATTAATAATTGATTAAATTCATGTTTCACCAATTATTTAAAATATCAGTCTTTATATGTAAAATTCTCATATAGTCATGTAATGGTGAGAAATCTCTCCTTAGTTCTGTTGATTTGTTTCTGTTTCTTCTTTCCAAGTGTCTTCATTAGTGTAAAATTTTAATATACTTTAATGTCTAGTCAAACCTGAGCCCTGTGCCTATGACTCCTTACTTTCAGAGCAATCCTGGACATTATTGAATGATTCCCTTTAAAAAAAATTTCTACCTTCAATGTCATTTCCTGAAATCCCACAAAGAAAACAAATCCCTATAGTCACTTCAATTGGGATGGTTTGAATTTCTAGACCAATGTAGGGAAAATTCCACCTTTACAAAAAAGAATTTTCTATTCTATGATCAAATATGTTTTCCAGTGACTTCCATAATTCAGTAAAAACACCATTTAAGGGGCATCTGGGTGGCTCAGTCAGTTAAGAGTCTGCCTTCTGCTCAGGTTGTGATCCAGGAGTCCCAGAATTGAGTCCCACTTTGGGCTCCTTGCTCAGTGGGGAGTCTGCTTCTCCCTCTGCCTCTGCCCTCACCCTGCTCATGCTCTCTCTCTCTCTCAAATAAATAAATAAACTCTTTAAAAAATTGCCATTTAGGGCTCCTGGGTGGCTCAGTTTTTAAGCTTGTGCTTTCGGCTCAGATCATGATCCCAGAGGCCTGGGATCGAGCCCCGCATCAGACTCTCTGCTCAGCGGGAAGCCGGCTTCTCCCTCTCCCACTCCCCCTGCTTGTGTTCCCTCTCTCGCTGTCTCTCTCTGTCCAAAAAAAAAAAAAAAAAAATGCCATTTAACTGCAGCCAAAGCAGGACCTCCCTGCATCCAACTCTGATTGTGTTTGGGGATGGGTTGAGCAACAAGAGCCTGGAAATCCACCTACACATGAGATCCATTCTGTGAAGATTAAGTTGGTCAAGGACTTCTCTAATAATACTTTTGGCGGTAATGGGTTGGCAAAATAATTAATGAAAGTGGGTTGAGAAATATGTCAAAGACAAATCATGGTGTAGGAAGACATGTTTTCTCTTCATGTGTAGAGCAGTTACTGACTCCCATCCCTAACGTGCAGGGAGCTCCTTCTTTCACAGTTGATTTGAATGTCACTGAACTATCCACACTTTGCCGCTTGATTCCAATTAAGAATGAAATGCTCTTGTCAGGAGGCTGTTTGTGGCTTGCCTGGGCAGGCAGCTTGAGGCCACAGAACTGCTCCTAACTAAATGGCCACTGAGGAATTAGGCTGATGCCCTGGCCAGCGGTAACTCTATTCTCTAACCAGCTAAGCCAACCAGCCATGAGTATCTTCCATATAATTTTCTTCTCATTATTTTGATACCACCTAGAATTTTCTAAAGTAGGATGGATGCTGAACTCCTTTGATCCATATTCATGTTCATTCAGAAATGTAAAGGTCAGTAGATTCAGGAGGATGCACTGAAACATTTTTTAAATGTCAGTTTGGAATTAGAAAAGTAACACATGCTTATTTTAATAACTTAAACAATAATTTAAACAATTCTTTAATAATGAAGAAGCATCTGAATTAATGCCAACCCTCTGAAGTAAGCATTACTATATACTTGATTTAGATGCCAAAAACATATACACATATATGTAAAGCTGTGGATTTTCTGTGGATTTTATGGGGTCACTGCCTGGTTTCTCACCTCTGTGCCCCTCATTTTTGCACAGAACTGAAGCAACCACCTTCATCCACTGCAGTGCCACACCAGCACCTCAATAGAACCTTCAACGTGAAATCTTCTATGGCATTTTCAGAGTACTAAGGAAAGGTATGCATTCTCTTCTTTAAAAGAAATGACACAGTTGGGCCACCTGCATGGGTCGGTCGGTTAAGCAGCTGCTTCTTGATTTCATCTCAGGTCATGATCTTGGAGTCCTGAGATCAAGCCCAGCATGGAAGCTCACACTCAGCCATGAATCTGCTTGAAGATTATCTCCCTCTGTGCCTCCCCCTGCTCTCTCTCTCAAATAAATAATCTTTTAAAAAAGAAAGAAAGAAAAAAAATGACGCAGTCAATCGATGACAGCCTTTATTTATTGTAGAATCATCATTTTCCCTCCATGTTGGGAAAATACTGCAGAAAAGCAAAAGTGTAATCCCTGCCAGTGAGAAAAACTGAGACCCCCCTCTTGGTTCCTTTCTGAGGAGTCTAGAAGTCCTGACACAGTATTTCTGAAGATTGACTGGACCCCCCAAAACCCCCTGTCCAATTTTTTCCGCCCACAGGAACCCATGACATTTATTGTCTCTCCCAACCATTTGACGTTTGTTCTGTCTTTTGGAACTGCTTGCATTATGAATTTTAATGTTATTTACTATTCTGCATGTCTTGTCTCTTTAACTAGGATACAAATTCCTTGAGAAAAGGGACTTCGTATTTTCTTTCTTTATATCCATCACCAAGTCCAAGACGCCATTAGGCTCATAATAGACACTCGATAAAAAGATACATACAAGTAAGTGGTCTCAGAGTTTTACACACACACGTACATAGTTAGGTTTGAGCCCCACTTTGGTCAGTTATGAGCTGTGGAATGTTGACAGTTTCCTCCTGATAATATTGGGATAAAATATCCACTTCAAAGAATTGTTGTCAAGGCTAAATATTATATGTAAACACTTTACTATTTATTATATAAATGTGAGATGCAAATACTGTTGATAAATATTTGTTGAAAAAAAATACAGAGATCCTGGTTTGTAATCATTAATATAATAAGAGAATGAGATTTGAAAGTGATTTTAGAGATTATCTATCCTAACCTTGTTTTAGAGATGAGAAAAGACACAGAAGTGATGTGTTTCAAGACTATTCAACCCGGTACTACTATACAAACTTAATAAAAATTTTGTTAAATAAAACCTTACGCCTTCAAGTGCAAGCATTGTTAGAATAATTAATATGCTTCAAGGAAATCTTTTATTCATAATTAACCTATACTTGATGATTATAATCATTTTAGTAATCTCCCTGGTTAAAAAAAAATACCTTTGTCTTTGAGCTGATACATAAATACAGAAGGCTAGGAAATATGAAGTTACCTGATGGTGAGTTGAAAAACTGTGTTCTCATAACATCTAATTTATGCAGATTTAAACATGCATACTGTTAAATTAGCTGTATCTACCGATGTTGAAGAAGAAATACATGAATAGGATTAACAATGCCCTATAGAATACCCAGCTCTTTGTTTTATAATAATTACATAACTAATTATGATACTGAAGTGGAAAAAAAAACAGGGAAGAAAACTAGTGTCCATTTCTTCTGAGACTGTGGCTGACGGCAATGGGCAAGGCACACGGGCCAAGTATGGAGATGTTATGCCCATTAAGGGAGGGGCAACTGCCCACCCATCTTGACAATTATCTTCCTTCTCTTGCTTACTCTGCATTTAAATCTGCATGATTAAAGTACAAGTCTGCCAATGGAAAGGGTAGGCCAGTTCTGACAACTGTGTGTTCAACCAGCCAGCAGTGATGGTGCTTGCCACCGTGCCTGTCAGCAATGTCGCATTTGCCAAGAGAAAGGGCAAGAAAACTGTACTTTAAATACCAAGCTCGGAAATCATTAGGCCATCAGCCCATTTTACTAAAGAATAAACATGCCTTTTCCAAGGAAAAACAGAGCCTTCATCCTGGAATTTGCATTTTAAAATTCTAATGGGATCTTTATAGGGAATCTGTGTTCCACCACCTCGTTAATGCCGGCTTCTGAAATCAGACAGAAAGGAGTTACTGAGAGAATCACCACCATGTGAATAATCTTTCATAAGCCATCTCTGTCCCCATGGCCAATCTCCCTGGACAGTTAGGCTGTATTCTTTTAATTACGGATTTGAACACTTTGAACGCAAAAGGCACAAATGCAGTTAAACCCTCCAAAGGATGACCTTGGGGAAGAGTCTTCCAACCAAAATTTGACTTCCTATCCTAGTTTCCTGCTACATGGTTACTGAATCTTTTTCTTTTCTTTGTTTCCTTTTCTTTTATACTTAAGAATAATTCATATACAGTGAAAAAATGCACTTTTTCTTTTCTTTGTTTTCTTTTTTTCTTTGTTTTCTTTTCTTTGTTTTCATAATTCAACTTGAGTACATCCAAGTGATCTTTGTAGAAGAAAAAAATCCAAATGTTAAACCGGAATTGGATTAAAGGTATGAATAAATGATCCTCCATCTACTTCTCTCCCCCACCCCTTTTTTGAAAGACGGTTAGGGCAGTTAAGGAAGCACTTCGTGATGAGAGCCTGGCAAGGAGGTAATGGTTTCCCAGACGGGAGAAACAGCTTCTGAAAAATGCCACTGACAGCCGGACAGCCCGGTGTTGCCTTGTTTGGGTCACAGTTTCTCTCAGACCTGTTGATAATATTTCTTTTCCTTTTATAGAAGAGTCTTCTTTTCTGTGTTGAACTGAGGCTGAAATGGTCTCAGAAAAGCGGATGAAGGCAGCTGTCCTGTGTTTCAGCACCATGATTTCACCTTCCAAAAACAGGTGGTAGTTACTAACTGCTGCAATCTCTTTCCTTAGCCAGAGACAAATCCTAAGTTCAACAGCCAAACCTAATTGAAAAACAGAGACTTTCCTTCATTCTGAATTTGACAGATTTATTACATAAGCAGGTAATCTTCCCTGTTGTAGTTTGAGCCATAAATATCCAGATGCCGATATTGTGAGACTTCCAAGTCAGAAGCTTAGGGGGTTATTTCTTATGGAAATAGCAGCACGCCCCTTCCTTTCTGCATTTTTTCACTGTATGTGAATTATTCATAAGTACAAAATACTGAGATTTATTTTTCAGCATGAACACACACACAAAAAAAGAGGGAGGAGAAAGTATCATAAGCCGCTAAATTTACATATTTACAAATAGCTTGAGATCTCAAAGGATTCTTAAGTGAGAAAAACAGGACAATTTTAACATGATGTTTTTTACGGAATAGTTCTACAGGAACTTCTGGGCAGCTCATCCATGTAAACAGACTCACAGAGGAAATTAGTTCTTTGTACCAGAAGTGAGATCAGACAAGTGTCAGAAAGCATGGCAGGGCTTTTCATGTTTGCGTGGATGAAAGAAACAGGAAAAAAAAAAAAAGAAAAGAAGCATCTGAATCCTGTCACTCATTGTCAAGCCAAATTCTTCTTTCTCCAGTTATTTCTTAGGGTTTTGGTATAGGTCACATGAAAAGTTCCTCCTTACCTGCCCCACAACCAGAGATCCTGCCTCAAAACTTCTGGAGCCATGCCTGGCAATGTGTTCCACAAGGACCTCAGATAATTTTGGTGAAATGGACCCCTGGACCAAATTCTGAACACCTCAAAAGGCTGGGAAGAGCTTTGAGACTTGGGTGCTATTTGCTACAGTCTTCATTTTAACAAGACCTTCCTGGAGGTTAGCATAGATGGCACATTTTGGCAAAAGCCAGGATCAGATCCAACTAAAGCGAGGCGTACCCAGCATCACGAAGTTCTCTGCAGGTTGCAGGGCCAGCGGTGGTAATGGTGCTGGCGTTGGCTGGGGGGAAGGTGCATCACTGATGACAGCGATTGTGAGGTGAAATGCCACTCCTTCTACCTCTCAACATTCTGTCACTCTGGCCAACGGCACACGTTGCCTTATGCAGCACACGTTGCCTTATGCGTAGAAATGCTTACATTGCTATAAAAATCCTTTATAAATGGTATCCTGCAAAGCACTGTGAAGCTGTCTTAGACTTGGTGCCTCTGAAGTACCAAGGTCAAGGGATCAAGCCTTAAAGTTTTCAATATTTGATAACTCAGAAGTCAATCAGAAATGAATTTAGCATATTAAATTGGGGAAGTTATCTTGTAAAGTAGCAGGACCAACTTGCCTGGAGAGATTAAAGAGTTGAGATGCACTTATTTATAGGTTTTAAGATCCACTTTACAGACTTCTATTTGCTGCTCGGGCAGTGAATACACCTCGAAGGAGTTGCCGCTTCCCTAAAGTTTTCCTTCATTCTGGCTTCCTTGAGCCATTTCTGTCCAAGATGCCTGCATTCCTAACCTGGCCGCCATGAAACTCTACTTGGGATCTGAAATAAGCAGGTGAGGATTAACATTAGAATTTCTCAGCCTGGGTTGTTTCTTCTTAAACAGAAGCAAACAAGGTAGTCGAGAAGATGGGTAGCACAGTCAATTAATGGCATTTCTGTCTTTGAGTTTTGTATTTAGGGAAAAAGTGGAATGGTACTCCCATGAGAAAAATTTCTTTAGGTCATAGCTGTCTTATTATGGGGGCATTTGAAAAACTCGAAAACCTGTTTAGCCAAGTACAACGATGACAATGGCTGTCACTGTTCAAGAGCTATGTGTTAGCTGTGTGGAAGGTAAGGAATAATTGATACAGATTTTGTTTTATGGTTAAATGGGACTTTCTCTCCTCCCCCTACAGTTTGATTGCTGAATAAGAGTTGATATATAAGGTAGTAGAAAAAACACCAATTAAATTAATGCATTAATGTAGTAGACATGCACTGGGTCCTTGCTATGAGCCAAGCACTTTTCTAAGCACTAAGATTGTATCAGTGAAGAAAGCAAGAAAGAAGATATCCCCACTTTTGTGAAATTTACATGTTAGTATAAGGATACAGAAAATACACTTAGTAGGGGCGCCTGTGTGGCTCAGTGGGTTAAAGCCTCTGCTTTCGGCTCAGGTCATGATCTCAGGGTCCTGGGATCGAGTCCCGCATCGGGCTCTCTGCTCAGCGGGGAGCCTGCTTCCCCCTCTCTCTCTCTGCCTGCCTCTCTGCCTGCTTGTGATCTCTCTCTCTGACAAATAAATAAATAAAATCTTAAAAAAAAAACACATCTTCTAAGTATCTGAACAAACATTACACCAATAAAGACCATTGAGTGGCAAAAAAACACATGAAATGATGTTCAACATTCTTAGTCATTAAGAAAATGCAAATTTAAACCAAAGCATGGCAGCATTTAACCCTTAGTGGTTGGCTAAAATAAAAAAGACTGACTACACCAAGCATTGGTAAGAATATGTAGGGGCTTAAGAGCTGGAACGCTCATTTACTGCTAGTGACAATGTAAGATGGTACAACTACTTTGGAAAATAGTTTGGCAGTTTCTTATACATTTGAACATTTATCTATCATATGACCCAACCATTTTACTTGGATATTTATCCATGAGAAATGAAAGCATATCTCCACACAAAACATTGCACACAAATATTCACAGCAGCTTTGTGTGAAGCAACCCAAATATCCATCAATAAGGGAATGGATAAAACATTGTGATATGTATCTACACATTGGAATACCATTCACACACAAAAAATCCACTTTTGGTCCATACATTAACACAAATGCATTTCAAAATAATTATGCTGTGTAAAAAAAGCTAGTAGAAAAAAAAAAGTACATATTGTATAATATTTATATAGTGTTCTAAGATCCAAATTAATCTCTACAGACTGAAAGTACCTCAAGTTTGTGGATGGTAGCAGTGGGTGGGGGAGATTAGGGATGGAGGGATTACAAAAAGATACAAGAAATTTAGGGTGATGACTATGTTCATTAACTTGACTGTAATAATTATTTCCTCTGTGTGAAAATATTAATTAAATTTTATCAAACTGTCCACTTTTAAAAATTTTCTTAGAGAGAGTGTGTGTACACAAGCGGTGGTGAGGCGTGGGGGGAGAAGGGGCAGACAGAGAGGGAGAGAGAGAATCCCAAGCTGGATCCATGCCCAGCACAGAGCCCATGTGGGGCTCTATCCCAGGACCCTGAGCTCATGACCCAAGCCAAAATCAACAGTCAGAAGCTGACTGAGCCTCTCAACTGACTGAGCCTCTCAGGTGCCCCAAACTGTGCACTTTCAATATGTACAATTTTTAACATTTCAATTATACCTCAATATAGCTGTAAAAAACACTAGAAACAAAAAAGAGTCCTTCGGGAAGTTTACATCAATTTGTCCCAGTAACGGTTCGCAGCCAGATTCTTTTCTTCATGGAAAATTTGTGTGAATTGAGAGCTACCAAAAGTTATTAATAAAAAAAACAAATAGAATGCAAGTATTCATCTCTAAAGATTAACACCCTAACCATCCTAAGACAAGACATCATGGAAGTAACACCTACAAGAGAGGTATTATCGAGTATTGTGATATTGTGATATTTGCTTTGTGGGTCTTTTTTTTTTTTTTTTAACTTGGATAGCAGCAAGATACAAACATGAGGATGGAGGGTCTTGAAGAAAATTGTTACTGAAGATGATATTTTTATAGTCTGGCATCAGATTTTGACACATGTATTCTCTGTCAGCAACTTAACAAAGTTGGTAACATTCTTAACACATGATGAGTGCCTTGTCAATCAGTGCTTCAAAGCAGAGGGAAGCCTGAAAGATTTCAGATGAGATAAAAAAAATGCAACTGAACTTGTGAAAGCAGCATTATCACATTTTTATTTCAAAGATCAGCCATGAGAAAAGCTAGTCTTTATCCAAAGGGTTCTATTAAGTAGGACTCAAAATGATATATATTTTTAAATAGCCCATAAAACTTCTACCTTTAAAGGCTGATGGGGATTTCATTGTACATTTCTATAGAGAATATTTTTCCTTTAAAAGGAAAGTTCTTTTGAGATTAGATACCATATTGTTAACTGAAAATACAAATACGTACTTTGAATACCCATAAAATAATAGAAGAAGAGCTTTGTTAGTCAAGCTCAATACTATTCATCCATTTGAGGATAGAGTTTAGACTCAATTTCTTTGGAATCATGTAGAATAAAGTGATTTCCTCCACCAAACTGACCCCATATTCTCTCACAGTGCATTTCACTGGCTGTACACTAAGGCTGCCTAATAAATGTCTTCCCTTCAGTTATTAGCAACTTTGCTTTCTTCCACAAAGATTTTCATAAGTCCATGAATCACTGCCCTCACCTAGTGGTTCCATCTCTTCCCATATCCAGATGGTCTCTATATTGGGCTGGAGGAATAAAACCCTCATAAATTAAATGAATCTTAGTTCTTGAAGAAGTGATTTTATGCATATCAGGGCTCCCATAATCCTCTCTCAAAGTGTTAGCCCTCCTCATACATCAATGATTCAGTGGGATTCTCAGTTTTTTATTTTTATTTATTTTTATTTTTTTTATTTTTTAAAGATTTTATTTATTTATTTGACAGAGAGAGAACACAAGTAGGCAGAGAGGCAGGCAGAGAGAGAAGGGGAAGCAGGCTCCCTGCTGAACAGAGAGCCCAATGCGGGGCTCGATCCCAGGACCCTGAGACCATGACCTGAGCCGAAGGCAGAGGCTTTAACCCACTGAGCCACCCAGGCGCCCAATTCTCAGTTTTTTAAAGCTATGTAAACAAAACAAAACAAAACAAGGGGTGCCCAGCTAGCTCAGTTGATACAGCATGTGACTCTTGATCTTGGGGTTGTGAACTCAAGCCCTATGTTGGGTGTAGAGATGACTTAAAACAAAACAAACAAAAACAAAAGCAAAAAACCGTTCTCTAACTCTTGATAGCTCCTTGCCCTAAGGCAACATTTCTCAAAGTATACTCTAATCATCTACATCAGACTTGGTCATGTCTGATCAAAATATGCTGATTTCTAGATCTATCACTAGTATCAATATCATTGCCTATTTTTAAGTAGGATGGAAGTGATTATTGGAAGTGATTATTGGGAGTGCTCAAGTCTGTAGTCCTAGGAAGCGGAATTCATTTTCTCACATTCTCACTCCCACCTGATTCTACTGTTGGCCACAGTTACTAAGAGCATTTTAATGTCAGAGAGACCACTGTGCATTTCAGTGCCAAGGATATTAATTCCATTAAAAATGAAACTTGACAGGGGCCCCTGGGTGGCTCAGTGGGTTAAGCACCCAACTCTTCCACTTAAAACCATATGAACTTTGGCTTTTTATTTCAACCAGTCTAGTTCTAACTTTTCACAATAATAAAATAAGGGTGTATATTGTTTCCTAGAGTCATGGTAAGGACGGGGTAGGTTACTATAGAAAAGCAACTAACACTGCCCTTGGTATGGTAGACACTCATTCGCTCGTAGTTCCTTGTAGAGCTGTTCTCTCCTCCTTTGTGCAGCATCCTGTAATGACAATGGAGAGAGGCACTTCATGACTGCTACTTTTATCTTATATGAAAATCCGTAGTCGTGAACTAGATTTCAAAAGATAAACTGAGATAATGGCTTTTTTTTTCTTCTGATAATGATACTGAATATGCCGCAGATAAACATGAAGTGATAGCAAAACTGTGCTTGACTATTGGTTGCTTCATGAGTAACTACCCAGTGAATGATGGTGTCTCCTTAACTTGTGTTATATATTCCAGGATCTCAATTAGTGCTGAGGCTGAATATTTTAATTGGAGAATTTGGAGCTATTCTAGACTCTTTCTGAGATTTAGTGAATAAAGATACATTAAGAAATGGTATGGGTTTAATTCATGCTACTACAGTGCCCAATTTCAAACTCAACCCGGAATTATACCATAATTCTCACACTTCTTACCTAGAAGTAATAGCTCTTTCTTCCACTGAATAGGGAGAAAAATAATTTTTCTTTCAGGAATCCATGGTCCAAAAACTTTAGGCCTTGGGTAGACATGATATAAGGATGTACCATCTGGAAAGTGATTATACTAATTTAATTTTGTAAGCACCTAGTAAAATCTATCCTCTGCTTGTTAGGTACATTTATTATTTTTGCAAATTGAGCAAACTCCTCCCCCCCCCAAACATGAAGGAAACAGTAATCTCCTTTCCAACTTAAACACGAGAAGGAGTCCTGACACCACCACTTTACAGTATTAACCAGCTTTGCTTTAAAAAAATCCAAAGTTCAAATGTATATTACTGGCTTTCATCATAGCACTACCTCCATCTCCTTTTTTTAATTTTTTTAAAAGATTTTATTTACTTATTTGACAGAGAGAGTACAAGCAGGCAGGGGCAGAAGGAGAGGGAGAAGCAGGCTCCAAACTAACCAAGGAGCCCAACGTGGGACGTGATCCCAGGACCGTGGGATCATGACCCAAGCTGAAGACAGTCGCTCAACCGATTGAACCACTCAGGTGCCCCACTACCTCCATCTTCTTAAATACTTGACCTCAAGTTCCGAAAATTTCATGTCCCTTTTCTGTTAATGTTTACTTTTCATCAGCCTCTTAAACACAATGACTTGCCCAAATGTCTTTTTGACCAAATCACCTCTTTACACTGATGCCCAGTAAAATAATGTTTAAGAATTAGCAAAATGAATGTCACTCCCTCAAGTTAATATATTATTCTAGCTTTTTAGTGCTTCTCTAGTGTCTGATAGAGATACTAAAGTTTGTCAATATTTTGTCTTATTTATCATACAAGTCACAGTTCAGTTAAAACACAAATCACATACAATATCAACCTGAAATCATGACAAAGTAAACTTGAAATATTTTGACCAACTAAATATGTAACATGTAAGAATCACTCCAGATAGTTTTATTATTTACATGGTAATCTACTATTATTTACATGGGAATCTGCAGAAAACAACACAGCAGGCCTGGACTGCTATCTTTCGAAGAGGTTGCTTTCAAGGTGGGCTCTTGGCTAGCTCTTGGCTAGGCTTCTGGAACTTTCCCTAACTGATAGGGTTGTTTTCTTATGCCTGTACATACAACATGATTTATCATTAACATTTACTGGAAGTCTGGAATTTTGCTAGTTGCTAGCAGAGAATGTGACATATGTGACCTGCTTCAGCTGGGCTTATCTGGGCAGAAGTATTACACACACACACACACACACACACACACGCATTGCTGCATTTTTGCTACTAGAGTCTAGAGGGAGAACATGCTCTGTGTGACTGCTTATGGGAAAGAGAGAGCATGGGAAGGTGAATGTGTATTTAACCAGACAACTCCTGCATTCTTTTCCCTTACAGATCCAGCCGTGTCTGGGTGCTGTGTTGATGTAATTAACATCCTTGCTGACTTCCGAGTTTTTTCTAGCAAATCACTGAACACATGATAGTCTTGGAGACCCCCCAAAAGAGTCACCTAATTACATAAAATACTAATTAGTATGAAATAAAATAGTAAAAGTTGCCTTTTTCAATCCCTCAAGAAACAACTTCTCTTTTCTCTAGCACATATGTTACTTCCATGCTTAAAAATCTGTCATCACTATGCACTATGATTAAGATCCTAATTCTTCATGAACATCTACCAGTTTCCTCTCCAATCTCCTCTCAATTCCCTTGTTCCCTTGCTCACTAGAATTTGCCATGTTCTCCACCCCAGAAGAGAATCATGCATTATATCCAGTCACCAAATGGGCCTGCTTCTCTCCTCCATGCTCCTGATGCCATTACAAATCCATTGCTCGGCCAGAGCTCCTAAAATTCACTTAATCTGAGGCACAGAAATGTGGGCATTGGATAATCTCCAAATTTGGTACTTTCCTCAAAATTATTTATGAGCCATAGGATGCCTGAAACTAAGTCTAGCTGGCAATTCCTTTATAAACCATTTCGGTTGGTATGCTGTTTGCCAAAATTTCAGTATACACAGTTCTTATCACTTAAGATGTGTTGACTGAAAATAAGGTCACCTTTGACTACCTATGACTGAAACTACAAGGATATTTATTACAACTTACCTACCAAGAGCTCTGGGACAGGCAACTTCCGGGTCTGCTCAGCAGCTCTGCAGTATCAGACCATTGAGGTGACATTTCTGCATTTCTCTTAGCCTTCCCCTTTTAGCTGCAATCTGGCAGCTGCTATCACAGACATCACACAACTAACTATATTCACACAGAAATCAGGGGTTAGGTGATGTGTTGGTAGTAAAATAGATTTTTCTTCACAAGCAGGCTCTCTCTTTTATCAGGAAGCAGAATGTTTCCCACAAAAGAACAGCTGGCTTCTCTTATAATCCATTATTGGCCAGAAGTAGTTGGCATGCCGTCCCTTATAGCAATCCTGGTGAAAAGAAATAGAATTCACAAGACTGGCTCAGACCAATCATAACCTGATCCCAATGAAGGCAGGAAAGACTTCAGCAAGTTGCTACTAAATGAAGCAGGAATTATGTTAGCAGTAACTGTTGGGTAGGCCAGTGGTTCATCTGGAGTACTAATTAGAACACAGATCTGGAGGCCCAACGTCCTATTTCTGCTTTAGTTAAGTCTCATATGGAACCTGAGAACCTACATTTCTAATGACTTCCTAGGTGATACCGTTTCTGCTGCTTTGGTAGGCAAACGTCAGCCTCTACCACACAACTCCATAGGTTCCACGTGTAGTCTTATGTTATCAAGTTATTTACACAGTTAGGTAAGGATTAGTGCTGATATCATATACTGATATAGAGAAGGTTTACACCTTGATCTCCCATACAAATATAGGCAAGGGTTAGTACTAGCCTCCCAATCGGGGAAGGAACATAAACTGCATCAATTCCAGTTTTCCTAGTTTTAAAATCAATTTTGTGATGTGCTTCATCATGTCAAACATATAAGGGAATAAACTATAAAATAACACACTCTTTCTTTGTGCAAAACAAATCAGCTCTTTAAATCAAAATATTGGCCAGTCCAGATCATTCAAAATAATAAGAATTCTCTTACGAAATTTAAATGCAACATAATATTGTATTTTTCTCCAAACACGTGAATGTATAAAAATGAGAAGGATAGAAATATTTTACATTTTCTAAAAATATTACATCCTAGGAAATAGAATCTTGACATGGATTAATGTCAAACCAAATAGAAGGCTGGAAAATTAGCCTGTTGAATACATTTTTATTGGTAGAGTTTAGGAAAATTGATATATCATGTCGAAGAGACCACAGAACATATCCAAAGAAGAATGATTTGAATATATTATGTGGAATAAGTTTTGAATTACAGTAGGCAGATATGAAGGTAGTAGGTAACATTATTGAAGAATGTCTCTTGGTACCATATGCTATCTATGGACTTGATGATTATTATGTATCTAGTGTGCCAATAATGTCCTGTCATATGTTTGTAGACAATATATAGAGGCAAAAATTTTACCCACGTGAAGTGTCTAAGCAATAAAAAAAGGTATAAGGAAAGGGATATTTCAATGGCCATAAGCCCAAACACTATGATAAAGAGTATGCACATGGCCTGAAGTCGATGGGAAAGGCTCCACAGAGGAAAGTTCTGCCTCAGGTTATTTATCATTAAGGGAAAAGAAAGAAATTTTAAGTTAGGATAACAGAGAGGGGTAAGAATATTAAAAAAAAAGTTGGAGAATAAGGAGGAAGTTTGATTCTAGGGTGAGAATTATAAACAATTAAGCGCGTACTGGCTTTTGAACTCATTGCTTTATCCTGGTGAATTTCAAATGTGAATAAGCAAGCCTATGGCAAAAACCTATTCAACTAAGCATTTTCACAGGGCAGATTTCTGAGGTTAGAATTTCAAGATTAAAGAGCTAATGAGTGTAAAAATAAGTTCTATATAAAATAGAGAAATGCTTTGCCATGCCATAAGGGATAATCTTATAAACACACATTACATTTTACATGTGTGAGGAGCCAAAAAGGCCCATCTGTGCTCCAGATATTATTTAACCATCTAGAAAGAACTCAGGCTCTCCCTGAGCCCTATATTTGGATAAACACTTATGATCTCATATAACTAATTGCTCTTTTGTCATGGGTACTTTTATCTTCCTCTTGATAAGCCCCATATTTTTGTTAATTTTTACTAGCACTTCCTACACATTGCCTGTATTCTTTACATAAGAAATCTGGGCTAATATCATAAAATTGCTTTAAATGTTATTTCAAAGATAAGAATTTTTGGACGAGTACAGTGAGGGAAAAATGCTTTCTCTTTTTGCTTCACACACCTCTGTTTTACTTGAAAATTTTAACAAGATTTACTATTTTTGATAAACGTTTAAACTAATAACTTTTTATTGTGGTAAAATATGCATAACATAAATTTATCATGTAACCATTTTCAGTGTACAATTCATTGGCATTAAGTATATTCACTTTGTTGTGCAATCGTCATGACTGCACACACAGAACATTCTCATCATCCCAGACTGAAACCGATTAAACGATAACCCCCCTCCCTTCTCTTCTCAGCAACTAGAAACCATTATTCTATTTTCTGTCTGTAGGAATTTGACCACTCTAGGTATCACATAAGTGAAATCATATACTATTTGTCTTTTTTTGTCTGGTTTATTTCACTTAGCATAGTATTTTCAAGACTCATCCATGTTGGAGCATGTCGCAGAATTCCATTCTTTTTTAAGGCTGAATATTCCACCGTATGTCTATATCATTTTGTTTATCTGTTCATCCATCGATCCATTCATCCATCGATCCATTCATCCATCGATCCATTCATCCATTGATCCATTCATCCGTGCAAGCAACACTTGGGTTTCTTCCACTTTTTGACCATTATGAATAACACTGCTATAAAATGGGTGTTCACATATATGTTTATGTTCTTGCTTTCAATTCTTTTGAGTGCATATCCAGAAGTGGAACTTCTGGATCGTATGGTAATTCTATGTTTAAGGTTTTGAGGAACCTCCATACTGTTTTCCATAGCAGCTGTACCATTTGACGTCCCCACCAGCTAGGCATAAAGTTCCAGTTATCCCACATCCTCATTAGTTATTTTCTGGGTTTTCTGTTTGTTTGTAATAGTGGCCATTCTAATGGAAGTGAAGTGGCATCTCATTGTGGTTTTGATTTGTATTTCCTTAACAATTAGTGATGTTGAGCATCTTTTCATGTGCTCATAGGGCATTTGTATATCTTCTTTGGAGACATGTCTATTCAAATTCTTTGCATATTTTAAAATTGGATTGTTAGTTATTTTGTTGGTTTTCATCCTTTTGCATGTGGCTATCCAGTTTTCCCGTAACTATTTGTTGACAGAATAGTCTTGGCACCCTTGTCAAAAATCATTTGACCATGTATGCAAAAGTTTATTTCTGCACTCTCTATCCATTCCATTGATCTATAGGTATGTCTTTATGTCATTACCACACTGATTTGATTACAGTAGGTTTGTAGTAAATTTTAAAAACAAGAAGTTTTGTTTTTTAGTTCTCTTAGTTTGTCCTTTTTCAAGATAGCTTTGGAAAGTATGTATTTCTGCCATTTTGCTATTTGTTTTTGATATACCTTATAGCTCTATTGTCCCTTGTTTCCTGCATTACTTTCTTCTTAGAATTTATTTGACTTTTTATAGTGAAATTTTTAAGTTCTCTTCACATTTTCATTTTAAGTATATTTTCTAGCTATTTTCTTTGTGGTCACATCAGGGATCACACTCTTAGTTGAATATACAGCAGCTTGATTTCAACCACATACAAAAACTCTGCTCCTTCACAGCTCTGTCAATTACTCCTTCTGTAACTGATGTCATAAAATTCTACCTTTATGTTTTGTGTGTCCATATAATAATAATTTTTAATGTATCAGTCTGTTAAATCATGTAGAAAACAAAAAGTCAAATTACAAAAACCAAAATTATAATAACACTAGTTGACCCTAATATTTATGCTGAGGACAAATCTAAGCATCATTTATAAGTTTTCTAATTTAGAAAACGTTGGTATGAATACATATATATCAACAATTAAATATAAGATGGCAGCTGCAGCTTATAGCTATTTATACATTTAGTATTTCACTTGAAATTATACATGTAATAGAAAAAAATTAAATTTTATTTAGAGTATTTCCATAGAACATATTTTTATATAAATAATGGTTGGGCAAATCACTCTATGAAGATAAATCGATATATTTTAGTTTTAAATCTCTTCTCACAGGGTAATTGATTTTTATGTTTAAATTTCAAGGTTAAGACCTGCAAAATGTTTTCAATTCTGTAATAAATGTCTTCAATATGTTTTGAGGTCTTAGGAGCAAATAATAGAAAAATATATTAAATAAAAGTCATGAGGAAAGTAGAAACACTGAAATACATAACATATTAGAGCTCAAGCTCAGAAGGACAGTTCTGCTTCGGCAAAAGTATTTCCACCTAAAACAAGCAGGTTTCTTTTTTTTTTTTTTATGAAGCTCCAGTTTGAATTTACTTGTACCTGTTAAAGAGCCAAAAAGCTTTGTTTCACAGTCTTTTCACTATATTTTAAAACACGACAGTATCTATAACTTAAAGTGTTTTTATGAGACTTCTGGCTGAAATATGTTTATTTAAATCATTTTTATTTTAGCAAATTGCATGGTTTATGGCAAAGTAGAGAACTGAGTCCTAATTTTTAATTCAAGCATTCCTACTTGAGTAGAATTGGAAGTGGACTAGAAAGTAAAATCCTTCCAGGATGAAAATATGAAAGAAAAAATATGTTAATATATATATTAATTATTATTAAAATATATTTATATTATAAAATATATATATTATATATATTAATCTATTTTTTTCTGAAGGGAAATGCAAACAGAAATGATTCTATCACTGAATCAAAATTTAAAAAATCAAAAAGCAGCTACCGAAGTTAAATAATTTTCATATGCAGTATTCAAATCATAATCAGATTGTTAATTTTAAAAACTCTTATATTCCAAAAAACAGAGGAAAATATTAGTGGCACATAGAAGAGATTATTACCCAGACCCACACTTAAAGATAGTAGTGGTATACCAGCCACAACCACAACTGTTTTCTACAGCTGAGAATTTTGTATGAAGGGAGAAATGCATAAATGTGGTTAAGGTTTTGGGACCAAATTCCGACATGAGTTAGGGAGGTTTCCACACACATCCAAGCAATTCTCTGGACACCAGCTGGATAGCTCATAATTCAACTCAATTCTGACACTATCTATTTGAAGATAGCATCAGATCCCAAAGGTTAAAGGCTCAGTCCTACAAGACTGCCCCCCCCCACTTCAGACAAGAGTCACAAATCCTGGTTATCATCTGTGCTTGTTTTTCTTTTAATGGAGGTTTCATTACATAGACATGATTGATTAAATCATTGGCCAATGGTGATTGATTCAATCTGTAGCCCTCTCTCCTCCCTGAAAGTCAGGGCATGGGACTAAAAATTTCTACCCTCTAATCCAAAGTTGATTATCCTGGTAACCAAAAGGTGTGTTACAAAGTCACCTCATTAACATAGCAATAAACACTCCCCCTCCTCCCACCCCATCACTTAGGAAATTGCAAGGGTTTTAGGAGCTCTGTGCCGGAAATGGGACAGAGACCAACTATGTATTTTTTATTGTAAATCACAATATCAGAGTGGCACTGCATAGTAATTAAGAGCAATCAGCTGGAGCCATTGCCAGGTGTGGGTCTTTCTTGCTCTAAGACCTCAATCCAATTTCCTAACCAGTTTATGTCTTAGCTTTCTTGTTTGTCAAATAAACTTAAAAATAGCACCTCAAAGGTGCTAAACGGTGGTAAGAATTCATTAGTCAATATATGTAACCTACTTAGACAGGTGCATAGTATACCTATTAATGTTTTAAAAATGTAAGTTTGTAGTGATGATGATGATGATGATGATAATGCCTGAGGTAGGGGAGAAACACTTAAGAATGGAAGGGTATACAGTGTTAGAGGTTGAATTGTGTCCCCTAAAAATTTATATATTGAAGTCCTAACTCCCACATGTCAGAATGTGACTTTATTTGGAAATAGGATCATTGCAGATAAAATTAATTCATTTGATAAGTCATACTGGAGTAGGGTTGGATCTACTCCAGTATGACTGGAATCCTTTTAAAAAGGAGAAACTTGGACAGAGACATGTACACAGGGAGAATGCCATGTAAAGATGAAGGAATGATTGGGTACTGTTCTGCAAGCCAAGTTATGCCAATGATTGCTAGCAAACCACCAGAACCTAGGAGAGAGACATGAAACAGATTCTCTCCCACAGACCCTTGACATCAGCAACTTTGCCAACACCTTGATCTTAGACTTCTAGCCTCCAAAACTGAGACAAGAGATTTCTGTTGTGTAAACCATCCAGTTTGTAGTACTTTGTTATGACAGTTCTATCAAACTAATGTACTGGTATGTTACCAGTAATGTATAAATCCATCCATATTCTCGATTTTCTGAAGTAGAGGTACAGAGAACAAAAGAAAAAATTTCCCCGCTGTATTCTCCTGTGTTTTTACTGTTAGGTAAATTGTTGCACACACCATGTTGTTTCGTGAACCTCACACAGCTATTGAGAGGGTCTCTAAATGAATCCTTGAAAGAGACTGTGATTATGAGAAGGAAATGAAGATTGGCCTTTATCTACTGGCTGAAATCCTGAGGGACTGCAGAAGCACATCCACTACTTGAAGCTGCTATGAACACAGCATTGGTGTGAGCCCTTCTGAGAAGCCAATAACACTTTCTGGAGTTCGAGGTCACACATGAGCTCTAGACTGGTGCCTCTTTCTGTGGAGAACCCCCTGATGTTTGACTACTTTGGTGTGTTTTTTAGAGAGGCAGTGTATTAAATGTTTAAAGAAAGCTGGCTCTGGGGTCAGATTACCCATGTTGAAATTAGAAATATTACTTTGGGCAAGATACCTAACATAAATTTCCACATTTTTGGCAATGTGGGCAACATAAATTGCCCACGTGCTTAAGTGCACATTATAATGATTGTACTTCTTTTATAAGATTTTTGGAGAAATTAAGTATAATGTAAAATGTGTAGGATAGTGTCTGCATATAGGAAGTGTTTGATAAATATTAATTATTATTATTCTGTACTATAATTTTCTAAACATGTCTGTATTCAATAAAATGTGAAAAGAATCTCACAATCAAAACTTAGTCAAATAATTCTCATGTAGATCTTTTGTGTTCAACATTATGGCTGAATAGAAATGCTTTCTTGTGGCAGAAAATATAGGCTCTGCATAGTTTCAAAAGAGGTAAGAAAATTCTCCTCAAAACCTCCTCCTCGCTTCATCAGACCCATTTTTTTTTTTTTTTTTTTCTAATTTGATCTGGAGTCAGATCAAGGAGTTGGGACTGAACAGTGAACAATCAGGGAAGCAATGCTATCCTTAGGGAAATGCCAACAGTAGCTCAATTACGGAGGAGCCTTAAGAGATAGTTTATAAGGAATTTGAGTCTAAGAATCCCATACTGAGTCACAATAGAGAGGGAGGTAGAAAGAGACCCAGATCGAGGATGTTCCTTGGTATTTACAAAGCAGGACAAGCCCTTTTTAGAGAAGAGTTATCACAATTAAAGCTTATAAATCTTCCACAATGAAGTCCAAACCTTAAGTCCACAAACATCAAGTACCAAAGAAGACAAGCTACTATACATGAGAGCTAACAGAAATATAAAATGATGTTCTTATTTCCTCAAAGATCACAGATACTGGAATTGCCAAGTTCAGCTATGTGTGCGCATATTGCAGAAATAAATGATTCAAAGATAAGCATGCAACAAGAGATCATCAAGAATATAATAGGAGGAGTTATTTAAAAATAGAATCTAGTGAAACAAAAAATTAAATTTTGAATTAAAGAATTCAATAGATAGCCTAGATATCAGCTTAGAAATAGGTGAAATATTTAGTGAATTAGAAAATATAGAACTAGAAGATATATCAGAAATTATACAGAAAGACAAAGTCTGTATGATTTCTCTTATATGTGGGACCCAATATCCTATCCCCCCCTCCCACAAAGAAACAAGCACATAGAACAGATTGAAGATTGCTAGAAGCAGGGGTTGGAGGTGGGAGAAATAGGTGAAAGGGGTCAAAAAGTAAAAGAAAAAAAACTCTTAGTAGATGGAATAGAAAGCTTAGGAAAAGGAAAATTTGGCTATTGAGAATACACAGCAAATGTGATACTTAGTGGTGTAAAATTAGTATTCCCACAAAGATAGATATAAGTTGTATTATCTTCTCCCTCTGCTGCTATTCTGGAGACTACTAAAAGTGTTGCTAAATCAATAAATATGGTATAAAAAGGAATGTAAAGTTTGAAAGAAAAGGTTCAATTGAAATTGAATTAATTCCAATTCAAATACAATTATTTGTTAACAATACCATTGTCTAGATAGAAAATGCAAGAAAGTCAAATGAGAAATTATCAGTAAGTATTAGACTCATAAGAGAGATTAAAAAACACCACCGACAACACCCAGGATCCCATTCATTACTGCCACATACGAAAATTCTAAAATACTTAGGCATAAATTTCAAAAACATTAACGATATAAAGGAAATTATAAAAGTTTATTGAAGAACATAAAAGAAGACCAAAAGAAATGGAAAGACATTTCTGAATGAGGTTTGTTATTATATAGATTTTCCCTCAAATTAATCCATAAATTCAATTCAATCTTAATCAAAATTTTAATTTACTTTTTTTTGGTAGAACTTGATAAAGTTGTTTTAAAGTTCATAAGTATGGCCTGCTAGAAGGGCAGATAAGAAACTGACAACATCAGTTGCCTCTCAGGGGAGAACTGAATCATTGACTATATGGGAGGAAGACTTATTTAGTTACTCTTTACCCTCCTGTGTTTTTGTACATAATATCATGTATATTTATTCCCTAGACAACAAACTAAATAAAATTAAAATATAGGCTTCAGGTGGGGCAAATCTATTTTTTTAATAAGACTTTTTAACAAAAATGTAATAATGGCAAATAGGAAAATGTATAACAGATAAATCTATAATTAAAGGCTTTGGATATTGAGGCAGAAATAGTTGAATACATCAATGGAGCAGAATAGAGAGTTAAAAACAGAGTCGTGTATATATAGCAATTCTCATTATGATAAAGGTGGCATTTTAAATCAATGGGTAAACGAATGGACTATAAAATAAATATTGAGCGTCTCAGCTCCTTCTGTAAAATGAAGATAGTGACTTCATAGGATTCTTGGGAGAAGTAGTTCAAATAAAAAAAAAATGAAATGACAGAGAATACATCACATACAGAGTCAAGAAAGTGGCAAATGTGAACAAATCTTAAAAGATATGAAGGATAGAATGAGAATTAGGTACATATATCCAACAGCAGTTTCATAAGAAAAGAGAAGTAATATTTGAAAAGATAAAAAATGAAAATATTCTAAACTGATGAAAAACACAAATATATATATGTGAATACTACCCACCCATAATGATAAATTAAATCCTGAAACTAATAACATAAACATTGGAAAAGAACAATTGGAAACTAATTAAACTTTTAATTTGCGGATGATATAATTACCTACATAAACCTCCTAAAATCTATAAGTTCTTAAAATAATAAAGTTTATTTTAAAAGGTGACTAGATATAGGATAAATATGTAAAAAATAATTACATTTCTAAATTCCAGCAATAAACAGAAATTTTATTTTATTTTATTTTATTTTATTTTATTTATTTTTAGAGAAGGAGAGAGAGCAGGTGGGGAGGGGCAGAGGGAGAGGGAGAAAAAGAATCATAAGCAGGCTCCATGCCCAGTGCAAGCCTGATGCCAGGCTCCACCTCACAAACCTGAGATTGTGACCTGAGCTGAAATCAAGTTGGATGCTAACCGACTGAGCCACCCAGGCACCCCAACAAACAGAAATTTTTAAAAAGATCTCATTTATAACAAAAATAAATACTGAAATAAATCAAAGAATTCATCAAATAAATGATAGGCATCACCTATATCAAGAAAGTCATATAATTTTATTTAAATATATTTAAGAGACCTAAACAAGTAGATATTTTATTAAATAGGTAGAATGATTTTTCAGTTGTCCCCAATTTGACCTAAACAATATAATTTCAATAAAGATCCCAAATGCATTTTGTGCAAAACTTGACAAAAATATTTGAAAATATATTTGGAAAAACAAAGGGCAAAATATACTCAAAACAATCCTAAATAATAAAAATAACAAAATAGAGCTTTCTCTACCAGACATAAAAACTTATAAAGCCATAATACTTGATATAGTTAATTTTGGTGCAGGGACTCACAAATGAATCACAGAGTCCAGGAAAGGAATTATAATATATGATAAAAATAGCATTCAAGATCATTAAGAAATGAGTAATTATTCAATACATGAAAAGTAGATAATAGAATGCATCATAGAAAAATACATAAAGGACATGAAACATGTCTTATGTAGAGGAATAAATACATATGGCTGACATATGAAAAGATGTTCAATCTCATTAATGATCTAAGAAATGCAAGTTAAGGTCACAGTGGGATGCTATCTCACATCCATTAGCCTGACAAATACTTAGGAACCTGACAAACATCAAACGTTGCTATGGATATGGAGCAACAAGAGCACATATACTCTTGTGGAAGTTGTAACTGGTACAACCACTTTGGCAAACAACTTACTTTCCATTTTGTGGAAAATGTAAAGAGAGATGTATCCATAACCCAATAAATTCCTATCCTAAAGAAACCCCTGTATATTGTATACCATGAGAAAGGTACAAGAAATCCAAATGTTTAGGGGAGATAAAAGTCCATCTACTGGAAAAAGAGACAAATCAATTTTTGCATAATCGCCATGTAGTATTATACAGCAGTGAAAAAAAAATGAGCCTCATTTACAAATGACTGAGATGAATTTTAGAAATATCAGATTAAGTTAAAAATATTAGGCCTGGAAGACTACATATGAATTTCACAAAACGTACACACACACACACACACACACACACACACACACAAAACTAATTACTATATTGTTAATAATTACATATGTACTAAAATTATTTTTTAAAGCAGGGAACTAATAAACATAAAATCAAAATATTAGTTACATGTCAGAAAGAGCCAAGGAAGTCAGATGAGGATCCCACACAGAGATGAAAGTTGCTATTCAAAGGTATTGATCATATACTTTTGACTTACAAGGAAGAAAAAAAAGCCTCTCATTTAAGAAACCTACATTTTGAATTCCCATTCCTAAACAGAAAATAGAGCTAGTATTTGGTGCTTACTAGGCACCCTGGGAATCTCAGCCAAATGTTATAAAAACAAGAAACCATCCTGTAAAGTGGATATATCTGACCAGTCTCATTCCACCATATGACATAATAATATAAAAATACCAAAACATTCAGGGAAAAAAAGTCTTGCCTTCCCAGAAAACCTGCTTAAAATGATAGCATTTTCCTAGTGATTTTGTTGACTTTCTAATTGGAGGCCACATGGTTTTAAATGGCAGTTAGTTTAGTCAAAGTGTGCTGGCACAAGGTTGGCATTATGAAGAAGTACTTGAGGATATGTACATTGTGATGAAAGACAAATAGTCAGAAAAACATGTGGTGACTCACTGGGTTGGCCAGAAACATCTATCACTGAAATAATAGAAAGTGGTGAGATGGAGTTCCTCCAGAGTTAAAATTAAAAATTTTTATGATCTTAAACAGGAATGTGTTTAGAATGCAGTTGAAATGTCAGTCTTTTTTTAAGCAAATTTATTTAACCTATAAATCATTTATGATTCAAGATCAGTATTAAAAACTCGGATTTCAGGGAGAGAAAGGGAATAAGGGTCTAAGTATATATGTGTTGAAGACACTGGTTGATCCAGCTTCCTTGTATTTCTCTCATAGCTGAGGTCAATTTCTTTCCTTCTTTTTTTCCAATTTCTTTTTCCTCTGTTATTGCTCGGAAAATCATAGGGGATTGTCCCTTATCTACCAGGTCTGGGATCTTGGTTTTCCTTCTTCCAAAAAAAATATTTATTTTAAATCACTTAGTGAACATCTAGGCAGATATTTTGTTAGGCATATAAAACAATAAAAAGTATTATTAGTCTAAAAAAAAAAGCACAAAATTTTAACTATAAAATTTTTTTTAGTAACCATAACATTATGGTTATTATGTAACCATAATACAGAACAACAGTTTCTTTTTAATACAAATTCCTAAAATTAAGATTAAGTTATTGAAAGCTGGACACTCTACAGGTGGTGGGTTTCTTATCTATAAAAAAACACTTAGAAGTCATCATTACTAATCCCACTTTATAGATAAGGTAACCCAGCTCAGAAAGATAAACAACCTATATTCACAGAGTTTATGACTATAATAATGTGTTTCAAACCAACACTGGCCTCATTTCAAGGCCCATGGTATTTGTTCCAAAATTTAGAATGGTCGTCTACTTTACGCATCCTTACCCAACACAAGTTTCTGAAGGACTTATTTCCAACTCTGCTCATTCTCTGTGCATTTCATTTATTTGTTCCATAAATACTTATTGAGCACTTCTTTCTGTAAGGTCTCCATGTCATGGATTGAGGATAGAGAATTGAAAATTATAGAGTCTTTAGGATTAGAGAGTAATTTTGGCAACTGTTGGAAAATTGCTACAGGAGGGAGACACCTGTAAATATAGTTGCCCAAAGACAACAACAGACCATGGCTGCCCAACAGGTGTCAGAGGACTGGAAGCAGGTATTCTCCAGGCAATGCAATCAACTGTTAATAATGGTTTATATACCAATAAGCAATAACTAACTGCTAAGGGCAGAGGGATAAGGAAGTTAGAATGGTTGGGTTTGGAATCAGGGCTCTGTCATTCACGAGTTGTGCAAACTTGGGCAGTTTGATGAGCCTTCCCATGTTTGTTTCTTCAACTGCAAAGCAGGAAAATAATTAAAACCAACTTCTTATAAAAATTAGATGAAAATATATAAAGTGCCAGACATACAGAAGACACTCAAACACAACATTTACTACTATCATTTTCATTGTACCTAAACTTTCCCATCACATACACCAAACTTACTCTGATATAGAAAGGCATCATCTACTAATTTAAAAGGACAAAAAATTATAATAAATAGCAGCTACCAATTTAGAATTTTCATTTTGGAATTTAACTATAAATAAATGTTACTCGAAAATTAGTTCTCTTTTACAAGCTGAAAAGCACAATAAGCACATTCAAAGTGGGTTATCATCCTTTAAAAAGTGTAAGAGCTCAACTAAGTTGGATTTTGTTCTTTCATTCTGCTGTCATCACTCAGGTCACATACATGGCTCACCTCCAAATTGATGTGAAGCTGAGGCCTCTCTCTTTCCTCTTGCCAGAAATCCTCACAATTGACTTCTCATTGAAATCATCTCCAGAAGTTTAAAACCTACTGTTGTCTAGTTCCTCATTCCCAGAGATTCTAATTAAATTGTCTGAGATGAAGATTCAACATCAGGATTTTTAAAGCTCCCCAAGCAATTCTATGTGCAGTCAGGGTTGAGGGTCACTGCTTTGCCCATCCCTAAATAGCTTCATGATACACCTACCACTGACTAATTAAAATTCGATGTGTGGGTTGGAGTAGAAGAGAAAATTAATGAACCGTATAATATGGCTGAGGAAATTAGCAGAATGCAGCACAGAAAGAATGAACAAAAAATGAATGCAAGATTAATAAACATGCAGGATAAAATTACAGGATCAACATGCTCTGTGTTTCAGAACAAGAAAGAAAAGATAGTAAGTAGGTATCGATATGGTGAAGAATTGTTCATTCTTGAAAGAAGAATAAAACCCCTTAATTTGAAGAAGCGCATCAGGTTGGAAGGGGGCAGGTGCTCAAGAGGACAGGATTTGGCATTCTGAGATACATTTATATCCAAGAGGGTCAAGATCTAGATAATAAATGGAATATATTTGTAATTTAGTTATAAATGAATGACATACCATTAAATTCAGTAATAAAAATGATAACATCTGTGATAGACACTGCATTAGATATTTATATTTTCATATCTAGTGAAAACACTATGGTAAACCTATTATAATTCCCATCTAAAGTTGAGAACACTGAGATTAAGAAGCATTAAGTGTTACAGAAGTTATAGAGGTTAAACATGGCGGAGGCATCATTTAAGCCTAGGAATATCTGGCTCCTGCAGCAAATGAACCAAAGAATTAACTTTGCTCTGAGTCAGGGAATGGACAATGTCCTTTGGGAGACCATCGGTCACATGAAACAAAGAGAAATTGTATTTTCTCATTAAGTCACCCATGCAACTCTTTGGAAAGCGGGCGGAAAAGCAAGCTTCTGCTCTTCTTGCCATATATGCTAATCTCATATATGAATGCTTCAAAGTTCTTTTATGGCAGAACACACATTAGGCAGGTAATATCAGGATAGAGTGAAATTAGGATTGCATATTTTACTCTGTTTATTTACTAGAAAGTTACATACCATTCAGGAAACACATGTGGGTTTTATTATGATTTTTTTGGCAATTCTTGCAAGGGAGGTGACATGTAATAAAATGTTCTCATTTTAATACACCAAAAAGAGTTGAAAGTAAAGTGTGAATAAATAATCTCAACAAAAAATACAAAAAAAAATAAGTCAAAACATTACTGGGAGGCTGGCTGTTAGGTTGTAGGAGTGGATGTGAGGATGGTTTTATTTGGTTTTGAGAATCCGTTGCATCTAGATTCTTCACATTTTTGTAGTCCTGAGAACTGGATTGCATGCATAAATGTTTTTGCATGTGTTAAAGTAAGTCCATGTGTTGGAATTTCCTGTTGATAGCAATTGCTAATAATGTGTGCATCCAGAACAAACAGATCAATCACAAACAATGGTAAGTATGAAAACTTTGCCCATAGTAGCCTAGGTATC
>CM052883.1:164376520-164394772 GCA_028534135.1 Potos flavus | reverse complement strand
TGAAAACTTTGCCCATAGTAGCCTAGGTATCCGTGAGATTTCTCTCGCAACAAAACTCTTTCTCCCTCATTTCCTTGGGTATGGAGGCAACCTGGTGCTCTTCCTGCGTCTTCGTCACCTGTCCCAGGGCCATTGAACCATATAGCGTGGTCTGGATGAGGGAGGGGGGCCATTCACAGTTGAGTTGTGCTTCAGAGGGTCCCTTTATATATAAACCATAATGTGGAAGGACCTTTCTGGGATTGTGCTACCTAGTAGCCCTGACTGGGCCACCTGCTTACCGTCCCAGCCTCTTCTGGTACCACACTGGCTCTTCAAACATTTGCCATATTGGCCTCCTTTTAGTTGTACAAATGTGCCATGGTTACTCTTCCCCATAGGCTCTGCACTTAAGCTCCCCCCTCATTCATTCAACAAACATTTTATTTATTTATTTATTTTACTAGAATTCAATAGCCATTCTTTATTAACATATAATGTATTATTTGTTTCAGGGGTACAGGTCTGTGATCATCAGTCTTACACAATTCACAGCACTCCCCATAGCACATGCCCTCCCCAATGTCCATCACCCAGCCACCCTATCCCTCCCCCCTACCCCCCAGCCACCCTCAGTTTGTTTCCTGAGATTAAGAGTCTCTTATAGTTTGTCTCCCTCTCTGGTTTCATCTTGTTTCATTTTTCCCTCCCTTCCCCTATGATCCTCTGTCTTGTTTCTCAAATTCCTCACATCAGTGACATCATATGATAATTGTCTTTCTATGATTGACTCATTTCACTTAGCATAATACCCTCTAGTTTCATCCATGTCATTGCAAATGGCAAGATTTTGGTTTTTTGATGGCTGCATAGTATTCTACATATATAAAATTCTATATATATTCTATATATATAAGATACTATATATATAGTATATATATATGTGGTATATATATATCACATCTTCTTTATCCATTCATCTTCAAAAAACATTTTAAAAGTGATTTCATTATGTTCTGTTCTGTGCTGAGCCGTAGTACAATAACCAGACATTGACAAGGTTGAGAAGAATTATCATTGATTTCTGGCTTGCATGGTAGAAATATTGTCACCATGGAAAAGCAGAATACTTCAAATAAAATTAAACATCAATCATACCATAGAATGGAACACTGTATACTTTTATATTTTCACCTGTGTTCACTGAAAAAGAAAGAGTGTATATGATCATCAGAAAACTGAGTCTTTAGTAACAGAAATCCATCTTAAACTGGTTTGGCAGAAAAGTGTAGTGGTGAAATGTTCAGATAACTGGGAAACCCAGAGATTGTATCTGAGACCCAGTAAGACCCAGAAGTCCAAACATTACATTCTGGACTTTCCTCTTACTCTTCTTTCCTTTTCATCTACGAATTGCTCTTTGGATTAACTTCTCTTTTCTTGTTGTATTATTCCTTTCTGCTTCAGGCAAGCTTTTGTGGGTTTTTTGTTTGTTTGGTTTGTTTGTTTGTTGGAAGTCGTGATCTGCATCTTCAGAGACTGTGATCCAGAAAGAAGAGAGAGCCTGTCTGTCAGCGAGCATGTATCAAATGTATGGCTAGACTGCTTGGTACAGTCACTGAGTGAAGGGGGATAGGATACCACGCTTAACCAGGCCCCGGCCACATGCCTACACCCCTAACCTAGAGGCTGACAGTTCTACCAGAATAACTAAGGTAGAACATGAGGGGCTTCCTTTCAGAAAATGCACGTTTTATCAACAGTAGGAAAAGGAAAATGTGTTTTGGATAATGAAAACTGTAGCTACCTGTCTTTATTCTGATTACCCTCAAAAAAGAATCTAAGACAAGGTCTTGGGTATGGATTGTACCAGGAAACACAAATGAGGAAATGCAGAAAGTAGGAGAGGAAGGGAGAAAAGCCGTAAAGAATAAATTAATGACCAAGTTCCCGCTAAAGTGATTGAGGCTTCATCCCACTCAGAACTCTCCAGAAACCAAGTGGAGTGTATCTGAGAATTGGCCTCCAGAAGAAAGTGGGTGTTTTTATTCACTGATGACCATTCCCCTTTGGTTGAAGTTTGTGCTGGCGGGGTGTTAACTCCTCTTACTTTCAGTGGAACAAGAAAGCTCTCAGGAAGACAAACGCGAGACATGCGGGCCCTTCAGGGAGCAGCTGTTGCATTCCAGGAATGGTTTTGCAGGCAGCCACGGGGATAGGGGACAAAGTATCAGCGATGCTCACTGTGTTACCACAATCCACTACAACATGGAAAGACACATCCAAAACAGAGCAGGGGTGTGAAATTTTAAAATTTCTAATAAGATACAGGAAAAACAAAATGAGAACTTTTTAATATTTTTCATTTGGTGCCCACAGGAAAAAATAAATTTTCTTCTCTGACATTGTTTAAGAAAATAAGAAATAAATTAGTCTCCTCTAATATTTAATCTATAGACTACCACTGTGCCATCCCTCGGTCTCCTGTGGTAAGCAAGGTCCACCGTGGGAGGAGAAAGGAATCACACAGAGAGAGTTTGGCAAGGTGCCTGCCTATTTCCTCCATGGACTGGGCGTTTGAAGTTACTGCAGTTTACATGTGTCCAGCTAAGAGGATTTACAGATAATATTATTAACTAAATTGACACTCAAAAAACGGAAAGCAATTTATAGAGTTTGCTTTTTTGCTTTTTTGAAAAAGCATCAAATGGACGATCACGACTATAATAATGTAATAAGGAGAGCAAGGAAATGCAGAGATGAGAATTCTCCGGAGTGACAGAACATATGCTATCATACATATGATTTCAATCCCATGTAGTTTATTTAAACTTATATTAAATGTGGTAGATTTTGAACTATTTCGTGGATGATTGAAAAAAAAGGTGTGTATTTCACTTTGCTCATGGCACTATTCATTTACATATATTAAGTCAGTCAAATTTTCAAACCAGTTCAAACCAGTTTTAACTTCCTAATTTTTTTAACCTTTGACCCTTTGACTTCCTAATTCTGTTGCCACTGAGAGAAAGCTTTTTAAAATCTCCCATTAAGTTTGTGGAAGAATGTGTGTGTGTGTGTGTGTGTGTGTGTGTATACAGATTTTTGGCACATGGCCTAAAATATTATCTAATCCCTACTACTTTGACATGAAAATTAATTCATCTATTTGACTTCAAACATGTTAAATATGTCATGAAATATAATTATGTTTATTTTTTCATTTAATTCTATTTCAAAATGATCTCCTGATCCAGTCTAGTAGATGGATACAGTGAATTCTCAGAAAAAAAGAATGCTTCATCTTGGAAAACAAATTTCCTATAAATAGATAATCTGAATGTATTTTTGTATGTAATATAATTGTTGATTCATCAAGTCTCAGTAGCAGGTTTAAAATAATCACCTTCAACAAAATGAAAAATATCAAAGCACTTAAAGAATTATTGATGCATATTAAACTTACAATTTGAAAAGAACATATGAATATAGCTTCTAGAAAGAAATAAAAAACAGAAGTGAGAGGGAACAGGTAGTAAGGAAAATATATTGGAGGATAGATAATTATCTTCCAATTTTCCCCAAACATATTAAAAAATGTTTAGCTTCAGCATAAAGAAACCATTTTGCATTTTAAATTTGAAAACCTAGGAAAGAAACTATATTTCTTTTTTTATACAAAATATTTGATTATTCCAAACACAGGTGCATTCATTAACTATGAGGCAAGATTAAATAGGCATTTAGTGGAATCGTGATGACACGGAATTGGCACTCAATAAGCATTAGTTGAGTAAAAGAAGAGCCAGATTGAGAACAATCTAGGGGCTGTGGTAAATAAAAATAGTTTATAGTAAAATCCAGAAGTATCTGACTGCATTTAGGTGAAAGTTCAAAATTTTAAATGTTTGCTTAATATTTGGGCAAATGTTTATCATCATTCATGGATAGGAACAGTGATACTCACTTCCAATTCCTTTCTATTTTAAAGATATTTATTTGTTTATTTATTTATTTATTTATTTATTGTACCTGTGCACAAGGCGGGCTAGGGGCACAGGAAGACAGAGAATCCCAAGCAGACTCCAGGGAGCAAGAGGCCCAAAGTGAGGCTCAGTCCTATGACTCTGAGATCATTACCTGAGCTGAAATCAAGAGTTAGATGCTCAACTGACTGAGCCACCCAGGCAGTGCATCACTTCCAGTTTTGACACTCTACTCCATCTTCCTCAAATCAACATGTCTCTAAAATTATTGTACTTGGACACTCCAATTACATCTTACAAGCCATTTTATTGTATAAAAAATATTTATTTGGATACCCTCAATATTTGTTTTTCAAAGGTTGATCATTGCTTGAATGTCAAGACCAAAATCTTAAGTCCCTTAGTAGAAATATAGATGAATATCTGTTACATCTTAGGTAGAGAAAGGTTTTTTTAAGCAAGACACAAAAAACATTGACTAAATGGAAAAGAGTAATTGTTTATGTTAAAATTAACTTCTGTTCATTGAAAATGCTTTAAAGAAAATAAAATCACAATTTATAAACTTGTACACACAACCAAGAAAGAAATAACTCTAAGAACTCCAAAACTCAATTTAAAAAGCACACATGATCCAATAGAAAGGAAAAGTACTTTGAAAAACAGTCTTTTCAACAAATGCTGTTGGCAAAATTGGACAGACACATAGAGAAGAATGAAACTGGACCACTTTCTTACACCACACACAAAAATAGATTCAAAATGGATGAAAGACCTAAATGTGAAACAGGAATCCAACAAAATCTTAAAGAAGAACACAAGCAGCAACCTCTTTGACCTCGGCCACAGCAACCTCTTGCTAGACACGTCTCCAGAGGCAAGAGAAAAGAAGCAAAAATGAACTACCAGGACTTCATCAGGATAAAAAGCTTTTGCACAACAAAGATAACCACCAACAAAACTAAAAGGCAGCCTGTGGAATGGGAGAAGACATTCACAAATGACATACCAGATAAAGGGCTAGCATCTAAAATCTATAAAGAACTTACCAAACTCAACATCCAATAAAAGAGAAAATCCAGTCAAGAAATAGGCAGAAGACATGAATAAACATTTTTCCAAATGAAATATACAACTGGCTAACAGACGCATGAAAAAATGTTCAATGTCACTTGACATCAGGGAAATATAAATTAAAACCACAATGAGATACCACCTCATACCAGTCAGAATGGCAGAAACTAACAACTCAGGAAACAACAGATGTTGGCGAGGATGTGAAGAAAGGGGAACCCTCTTACAGTGTTGGTGGGAATGGCTGGTGCAGCCACTCTGGAAAACAGTATGCAGATTCCTCAAGAAGTTGAAAATTGAGCTACCCTACGACCCAGCAATTACACAACTAGGTATTTATTCAAAGGATACAAAAATAGTCATTTGAATGGCCCCTGCGCCCCAATGTTTATAGCAGCAATGTCCACAATAGCCAAACTATGGAAAGAGCCCAAATGTCCATTGACAGATGAATGGATAAAGAAGATGTGGTGTGTGTGTGTGTGTGTGTGTGTGTGTATAATGGAATGCATAATGTGTGTGTATGTATATATACACACACATATATGTAATGGAATAGTACTCGGCCATCAAAAATAATGAAATCTTGCCATTTGCAAGGATGTGGTGGAACTAGAGGGTATTATACTAAGCAAAATAAATCAGTCAGAGAAAGACAAATACCATATGATTTTACTCATATGTGGAATTTAAGAAAGAAAAAGATGAACATAGGGGAAGAGAAGGAAAAACAAAAAAAGATAAAAACAGAGAAGGAAACAAACCATAAGAGACACTGAACTCTGGGAAACAAACTGAAGTTTGCTGGAAGGGAGGTGGGTGGGAGAATAGGGTAACTGGGTGATGGGCATTAAGGAGGGCACGTGATGGAATGAGCACTGGGTGTTACATGGAAATGATGAATCACTAAATTCTACCCCTGAAACTAATAATACATTATATGTTAACTAAGTTGAATTTTAATTTTTTTAAAAAATGAAAAAAGTAAAATAAAATAAAAAATCAATTTCAGAAAAAATAAATCATCCCGTTATGCCAAGAAACAAATGAATGAATGTTTAACATCATAAGTGAAAAAAGACAATATAATTGCAGTGACACGTATTTTACCAGATACAAGTCCGTGCCCTCCGAATGGCAAATTTTAAGTCTGAAAAAAACACAAAGTTTGAACAGGATTTTTGAAACACAGGCTTTACTATGCATTGCTATTAGAAGTGCTAATTGGTGTAGTACACTATTATCTCCTGATGTTTCACATTCATATTTCTGCGGCCCAGCAATCTCACTTTTAGGAATATCCCAAAAGAAACTCTTGCACAAAAACAACAGTAGTCAATAAGAGAATATTGATAATAACACTGTTCATGTAGGCAAAAAATCTGGAGACAACAAAAGTGGGCACCTAAAGAGGGTGAATGAATAAACTATTCATAAAATGGGATACTACAGAATGGTCAAAATTAATGAAATATAACAATATGCAACAACATGGAGGAATCTGGGAAAAATAAAAGTGAGTAAAAAATAAATGAATCCCAAAAGATCAAAAGATTTCATACCACATACCATTTTCATAAATTAACAAGTAAAATAAATATGCTTACTTTTTTAAGGAGTGCATATAGATGCAATCAAATGAGACAGAAATGGAAGCAAAGCAATGATGAAAATGACACCCGAGATGTTTGTATCAGATGGGTGGAGGAAGGATGAACTAGAGGGTTACATGTAAATTACAACAAAAACTTTGCTTTTATTTGAGTAGTGGGCTTAAGGATGCTGACTACATAAACATAAGGGGGCCATGTAGTGACCAAACAAAGAGAGGGTATGGAATATATGATTACCCAATTCCGTGCACCTCATTCCAAAGAAGAAGGAACAAGAAATCAACGTTATGGTCCCTATAAGATTGGAGGGGACCAAATCTCTAAACAAAGAAATGGAGTAGCCATTCCAAACTGAGGGCAATGTAGGGTACTGAGGATGGCTCTTCCAGATTCTCTGTAGTAATATGACCAGACAACCTTTTGTTCAGTATCGGTGATGTACCAGCCATGTGAATGCACAGGTTTACATACACTGTCTCATTCAATCCTTATTATTAGACACATTTTCCACTGAACAGACAAGAAAACTGATGTTCAAAGAGTATATCGTGTCTAAGGATCCAGCCCAAAATGTAGCAGAGTTGGCATCAGAGGGGCAGACAGGCAAAGCAGGGGTCTTATAAAGGGATCACTGAAAAACAAAACAAAAATAAAAACAAACAAACAAAAAGGTACTGCATTAGTCAGAGTCCCAGCAGGAGACAGAAGGCATTTTCAGCTGAGACTGTGGCTCAAACTTAATGAATGGGATACTAAGAGTTATGGACAAGGTCAAGGAAACCAGCAGGGGATGTTAAGTTTCTCTGGCCCAGCAAGCTCTCCCCCTGGGAGGGGGAAGAGGAGGAAACTCTGACAAGAGCAGGAGCCTTGGAAGTGTGGGGCCACCTGCCTGGTGTTGTAGTCAAAGAGAAACAGCTACCACAGCAGTCACAGACCCCTCCCAGCGGCCCCTCCTATTAGCTGAATGTAATACGAAGCAAGGGGGTCTGGATCCAGTAGTATATAGAGGTCAGTCCCCTTGGGGCCCTGGTCTTGACATTCTGGAAATGGATTTCAGGAAGAGGGGAGAGCAAATGAAGAGTAACAGCACAAGCACCTTTACAAAGTGGCCATACTGACCATACTTCGAGATTCCTTCTTTGATGACTATGACACAAACGATAATGTTTGCCCAGAAGTCAGTCATTGGTCGATCGAGCTCGTTCCCTTTCTTTCTCCCAGGCACACACAAATAGTATGGTCTATAACTTGAAAATACATACTCAGTTCATGACACATATTTAAGCAATACGTTTCCCTTTTACTTTTAATCCTGACCCTAAAGAGCTCGAACACTTCTTAAGTTCTCTACTTATCCAATTACTAGACAACTACGTGATGATTTACAGCATGGCACTAAGAAAGGGAAGACTAACCCATGGCTCAACATTATTGATGTATTTTAATTTGGGCATTTATTTTATGCTTTGGGAGGGGTGAGTAATTGATATGAAATTGGAAAATACTTTGCAATTTTGTAGCCATTGTATTGAATAATGATCATTTATATGAAGAGGCTTCATATTTTTCCATTCACTGGGTGCAGTCCTGCTCTGTCGTGTCTTTCTTTTCCATCTCTTGATGACATCTCCAGCAGATCCTTAGCTTCTGGTCACTTCAGGTTATAGTTGTCTTCTTTTTGTGATTATGCCACTTTTCAGATACAAAAAGGTGCATTTATCTAAATCAAAACTTTCTTTGCACATTCAGTTCAGCCTGGCAGAGGACAGAGGCAGTGGGATACTCTGAGCAAAGAGATGGGAGCAGCCTGCCTGAGATGCAGGCAGTAATGAAACGAATTAAAGGACTATCGCCATCCATAGGCAAATTTAAGCAATGTCAGCAGTGAAATACTCCTTTCCCCAAAAAAAACCTTTTATATAATCCAACTTGTAAACAATTTCCAAGGTTACTGTTGAATTTTAAGAATACCATCTAAGCTTCAAATGAGCACATTTATCTTACTTTCCCTTTAATAAATGTGGCATTCTACACAGAGGCTAATTTTGGGAACTTCTAGTAATGGAGTTGACCCTGAACACACAACATCAGCCACGCATTAATTTCGAAAGGAAGTTAGCAGAGTTTCGGAATCATCCGAACTTGATAAGGCACAGTTCATGTTACCAACCCCTACATATTCTTGGATGTACACAGGATGTAACAAACTGTAAAATGGTAAGCAAGCAGTGATACTGTATATAGTTTTTCCTTTCTGAGTTACTTTTTTCTGGTGTGAAGTTTCAGATGCAGCTAATCAGACACAAATTTGCAAAACAACTGGAATCAAACTTGAGCAATGTACAATGAATGATACACTGGGCTTTAAAACCGTTCCTTGTAGAGAATGTCATTGACTATGCAAAAATAAAATATAAAGAAATAGAATTTATTTAGTGAAAAAAAATCAGATTTTAAGGAATACCATGAGAAATGACAGAAGACGATGGCCTTGTAATTCCTGTGACAACAAAAAGACAGTATTTGAATGCTTTGATCATTTTCACCAAGAACCACACTTTTTTAAATAAATGCATCAAGTAAAGCTATTAGCCATTTACTTTGGCTTTTGCAGAAGAAAGAAATTTAGAAATTTCTTCCAAATATAACAGAAGTCTGTGTTGAATTTTCTGGTGAAGATATTTTAGTGGAAATATTTCAACTGTAGAGATATTTCATTGCCTCTAGAATCAACTCTGAAGAACTAAAGATCTAAATAACATTGCAATTTCTGGAATTTATTATGAAATGATATTTTTATGAATTTCTGCCAAACTTAACCTTATGTTTAAGACTTTGGTTAACTATTTTTAGATCTGTTGCTACACGTGAAAGAAACATTTCACAATTAAAATGAATAAAATTTTTCATCAATCAGATATGAGCATATCTATTCAAAGAATAACTTTAACTGTCACTGAAATATTTGGAGAAAACTGAAATTATATTTATTCATGGTTGTGGTAGATTAATACATTGGCATAGGTTTTTTCTTTTAGAAGTATAACGGTGTAATTTAAAAGTATCCATTATATTTTCCTCTTTTTACCTTAACATTTTTGTTATTTTTTAAATATTAACTTTATTTTCACTTTAAATTTATTCTAACCTTATACTGGCATAAGTGTATATATATGATGTTCAATTAAAGAAAATTTCCACCATCTGCTTTTCTTTTCTTGCCATAATAATTTTCTCGAGACGATTACCGAAAGTAACTTTTTCATATAGAAGATGGTGTTAAAAAAAGTGATCTGGCCCAAGTGTTAGTATGCCAGTTACATCACAGACAAGAGCGTGTCTCTTCTTTCAAGAATTATTCCTCCTTGCTGTTTCTTCTTCCATCCTTTTACTTCTAGTTCCTCCAAGGGGTGAGAAAGAGGATTGAAGAAAAGGGCCGAACATCACTGTCTGGGTACCTGGCCTGCACTTGGAGTCCCTGCTTGATGTTTGATGTCCTCTGGAAAACAATGGTGTTTTCTGGACTCCCGGACTCGGTTGCCTTGGGGAGACCCTCTGGGAGCTCTACTCTGGAAAATTCCCTGATGTGGCCGATGTGATTTTACCACTATCCCATCTTAGCTTGTATTTGGAAATACATCGCACAGACTTGCAGACTGGCATCTCCTTATGCTGGCAGAGCACTCTCGGGGAAGGAACCAGCTGTGTTTTATTGTGTCCATCACATCCAAGGAAAACTCGCCAATTCCTGCCATTCCAAACAGCAGGAACAAGGGCTGCCTGAAAGTTACCCACTCCTCTCCTACTCAACAGAATTCTCCAGAGCATCAGGCACCTGTCTTGCTGTTCACGCCCACCCCAGCCCCAGGATGTGCCCTGAATTCCACACACAGCACATTGCCCCATGGCGGCCCCAATGGGCAGAGGTGATTTCCTATGGCATGAGTTTCTATGTGGAGTGCAATCCCGGTCTCCCATTCTTGCTTACAATTCCGGTCTTGCTCAGGGTTTTGTTGTTGCTGCTGTTGTTGGTTTTAGCTTTGGGAGCTTAGCACTCAGAAGAGCAGAGAAGTCCTTTCCACAGGGACAATAGCGGCAGTGTGGACTCAAGCAGACTTGCAGGTTTTCTAGGCAGGAATGGAGAAACCCCACTTTCATTATTTCTGTTTTCTCTATGAAATAAAAGATGAGACTGTCTATGAGAGGTATAAGAGAAGATGGAAAGGGAAAGCTAATTTGGGAGAACACGTCTAATTATATAAATTGTTGAACATTTACTATATACAAAATACTACCCATCGGAGAGGGGGCACACAGGCTGAAGGATGACAAAGCTAAACCTCAATTAGCCAACATCGTCTGTGTAGACAGGCTGATCATTCACGTAACTATATATGGAATACCTGAGATTTTTCACTCAAATTATCTCCAGACATTTCATTTTTGAAATTAGAAAGATAGAACACACTAAGGACAACAAAATGAAGCTATAGTGCTCACTTTCAATAACACAATGTTCTTTATCATTCAGTAATAATATGGGTTCTTAGACACCTCTCTATATACATACATATCTTTATATAGTTACATATATTTATGTTAAACATTTATTTGTTCCTACATGCATATTTATATATGGTTCTCCTACACTACATTTCAAAATTAAAGTTCCAGGGGCAGCTGGTTGGCTCAGTGGGTTAAGCCAGCGACTCTTGATTTCCACTCAGGTCATGATCTCAGTTCGGAGATTGAGCCTTGGGCTCTGAGCTGGGTGTGGAGCCTGCTTGAGATTCTCTCTCTCTCCCTCTCCCTCTGCCCCTCCCAACTCTCCACCTCACTCTTGCACACATGCACACACTCTCTGTTTCTCTCTAAAAAAAACTTAAAAATAAATAAAAAATTAAAATTAAAGCCTCCAATATGTTTTAAGGAGCCTATCACATAGCTTAAAAACATAAGGTAAATGGATCTCAGGTAGATAATTGGAAGAAAAGGCTCTAGTTTTTCAAGTCCAACTGATCAATTTTCACACAGACCTTCCATTCTGCTGCCTCAGAGGTATTTACAGGACACATCGTGATCTCTTCCTAAACGAAGCCCTTCGCCTCTGCTATTTTTAGTTCCCTAATTCTCCTTTCAACTGCTCAGTCCACAGCCTGACACATCTTTGGAAATGATCCCTTGGTGAGCTTAGTATATTCTGTAAAGGAGCAAAAACGGCCTTTATTTTCTTGCTTCATGTGTGAGTTTCCCACACCTCACCTCCGAGCAAAGAACAACCACTTTGCGTGCTATCAATACCCATGAGAGTCAATGTTGTCCTCATTTGCTTTTCATTAACCATCAGCATGGCATGTTTTCAAAAGGAGAATTATCTTATTTTCACACATTAGGAAGGACACGCAGAACTTTGATATTGCTTTCTTAAGTGACAAACGCGACTGTTATAGGAAGGCTATTTGTTCCCAGTTGACTTCCTTTGGTTTGCAGGGAGAATTTTCCTCTGTGAGTCATCTAAAATGCCTCGCACATTACTTTTGTTTGACATCTCATGTAAAAGACTGTAATTCCCATTTTCACAGAGGAATAATTTGCAGAACAGTTTCCTAGGGTAGGTCAGCAGTTTGCTTGTAAACCTCCTGCCGACAGGTATGCTTTCTTTTACATTGGACAGAAGCCTCATCACAATTACTGTGGTTTCTCTTTCTAAAATTGTCTGTTACATGTGTCTCCAAACAGAAAAAGATAGAAATGAGAGAACCGATCTTCCTTTAAGGAAGGAAGGCAACCAGAGCTATTCAGTTGAAAGGAACGATATCATGGGTGGCAGAATGAGGACATGGGGCCAGGGGGGAAGACTGAGGAAACAAGCGCAAGAATATGGGCCCAGAAAGTATAAAAAGGGGTCTTGCTTCCTGGAGGCATTTAGGAGGAAAATGGCGCCTTGGCCTTCCACCAGATGGCCTTGCTTTGCCACTTTCTATAAGTGCGCTTTGAAGCAAGGGGCTGGTCAGTGGGCAATTTGAAAGGAAAGTGCCAGAGAAAAATTGTGTCAGCCTGGCTGGGCTGGGTCAACTATCGCCCCAACATCCATGTCTCCATGTGGTCCCCAGAACCTAGCTTCAGGGACTGAGCTCTGGTCCAGGACAGTATAGTAAAAAAACTCGAAGATGAAAATCTACTTCTAATGTTTTAGATCTTAATTTGAGAGGTGGCTGGAGAGCTGTATATATTTGTCAAAACTCATTGAATTTTACCCTTGAAAGGAGTGTTTTCTTATTTGTGTATTAGGAAACTCAATAAAGGTAATGTCATACCTATTAACTATAAAAATAACAGATTATGGAACATTTTTGTAATATAGTGCTATTTTATGACTTTTTATTAAGGTATTATTTCACTTTAGAGTGAAAAAGAGTTGCTTGAAAAATTATGCCTGAAAAATGTACCATATTCCTGATGTAACTTGGAGTAATAAAATGATCTCTCCTGGTAATTAAAAAGGATTAATATTAAAAATTTTTTAAAAAGCAAAACTAGGAGTGCCTGGGTGGCTCAGTCGCTAAGTGTCTGTCTTCGGCTCAAGTCATGATCCCAGGGTCCTGGGATCGAGCCCCGCATCAGGCTTCCTGCTCAGCGGGAAGCCTGCTTCTCCCTCTTCCACTCCCCCTGCTTGTGTTCCCTCTATCGCTGTCTCTCTCTCTCTGTCAAATAAATAAATAAAATCTTTAAAAAATAAAATAAGATAAAATAAAAAGCAAAACTAAAACTTGATTCCAGTCTTGGTATCACCATTGAAGTTACTTCCTGACTTTTTCTTTCCTCATCCATAAAATAGGAATCCTATCTGTTTTACTAAGATCACAAGGTGGTTGTGAATATAACAAGAAATAAAATGTTATGAAACAACTTTATTAAGTGACTCAGAAATGTTGAAGTGTAAGTTTGTAACCCATTTAATGCTCTAATTAGTCTCAAAGTCTTTTCCTGTCATGGGCTGGATCTTATCCACATTGTAGCCTCCACACTGTGAGCATTCACAAGGTGCTCAATAAATATTTGTTGATTGAATAAATGAAAGAAGTGTAAGTGAGTATCAGCTATCGCCAGGGGCTATAGCAGGCCCAAAACAAAATACACATATTCATCATATAAAGATTACATATGAAAAAAAAAAACACATATACACATAATTAATAAGGTAATTAGTCACTTGAACAAAAACAAAAATTCATTAGCATGGAAAGGAACTGGATCTTCTCGGTTCTTGGGCAGAAACATAATCTTTGGAGGAAAAATGTAATAATATAAGAGCAAAGAAGATTGAGCTGTCCAAAATGAAAATTGATTATAAAGACCAGAAGAACCATTCATTTGTTCAATACTAGTTAGAGATAAATCTCTCTCTCTCTCTCTTTCTCCATACATACACAGACCCAGAAAACTTATTTTCTCTGTATCTCTGAATAATACTGAGGAACATGGACAGGAAAAAGCACTTAGTTGAGAAAGTATTAATAAATTATTGATTTAAAAACTTTTTGATTCCCCGGGGTCTTCAAATCTCATATAAATATGGTCAAGAGGTTTTTTTTTCACAAATAGAACCTCAAGAAAAAAATCATCTTTCATTTCCATTAAAAAATAAAACATCTGGGTGCCTGGGTGGCTCTGTTGGTTAAGCATTTGCCTTCAGCTCAGGTCATGATCCCAGGGTCCTGGGATCGAGTTCCACATCAGGCTCCCTGCTCAGCAGAGAACCTGCTTCTCCCTCTACCTGCTGCTGCCCCCTGCTTGTGCTCTCTCTCTCTCCGTCAAATAAATAAATAAAATCTTAAAAAAAAAAAAAAAAAAAAGCTTTTTTTTTTCTGGGAAAGAAGGAAGGCCTTCTGGGACAGAGGAACATTTCTCTTGTACCTAATGTGTCCAAATGTTGGGATCCCTTGCTAAGGAAGAGCTGAGGGCTTGCTGGCTGTAACTGAAATCATCCCTCTTCTCCAAGTTCAGTTCAGTGAGGACATTAGATTCAGAGAATGGCTTCCAGATAGGTTTCTACCAAGGAACTTGTGAGGGTCTAGAAGCCACAGAAGAGTGTTCTGGCTCACAGTAACAAATTCCAGGAGCCCATAAGCTCCTCTATTTAGGGTATTTCATAAACTTGCAATAGTATTATAATCACTCTAAATATTGCTATACCCAGAGCAGTCACTCATTATGTCCTACATTTGGGATAGCCAATTAGTAGACCTAATCCTTATGCCCACTGGGGACTCCAGGGCCAAAATTACTTCTCAAAACATTTGATGAGGTTGCTAGATCTTTTCAATCTTTGTAAACCGGATTTGTTTTTCTCACTACAGATCAATTTACCTGGTTGCCCTATCAATTTGGAGGAACCCTGAGATATATCTGTCTTTAAAAGTACATAAAACTGTGTATTATAGGTTGCATTATATCCACCAAAAAATGTTCCCACAACCAGTGAGAACGTTTATTCATTTCCTCTGATTTCTTTCTACATAAACTGAGAAATGTCCTTATTACCAAGAAGATCTAGCAGCGATGTCCATGGTTAGCTGTGATATGAGCAAAACTCCACTTTTATGTGGAGTACAAATGTTTGCATGCTGGTCTTCTAACAATTGACCGCAGGGTAAAAAGTTTTATCACTGTTGGCTCAACAGACTACCATCTGTGCTGAAAGCAATTTTATATTGGTCAGCAGGTTGTGTTCCCGAGACAACCTATTTATGTCATCACAAATGTCAGGAATATCTCAGACAGCTATTGAAAATCTGAAACTGTATGCAAGATGAGGCGATGTCATTTGGTCTATAACCCACCTGACTCATGGAAATTATTTTCTTTTGTCTTTTTGTCCTTTAGCCATAGAAGACAGTTTTGAGGCTCTGGTATTATTTCTTTGCTGGAAAAGAAACTAAATCTGGGATTTGACAGGTTGTTCTCTGAAGCAAACCTGCGTTGTAAATTAGGGAATGAAAGTGGTTTACAAATATGGTAGAGCTGACCCTGGCCTTTTGGGTCCCCATCAGGGACATCGGGCTTTCTGTTATTTCCTGGACACATCTGTACATCTTCAGGAAACCTAAAAGCCCGGTTGAAATGTTCCTCAGTCAATGCTCAGACTAACAGAGTTTCTGCTGGAGCACATTAGAGTGACTTCTGCAGACTTCTATTCCCAAGGAATCCTGCTATTCATGGAGATTAACTCTGGTATTTTGTAAAAAAAACTCTGGCATGATCAGTCAGAGGACACTTTAAAGTATCAAGTGTGGTGATTTACAAGCACTTTTCATTTGAAGTCTCCTATTCATCGCCCTCCTCCAACAAGAGACAAAGTGGCAAAAACAAATGTGTATTGGGCATGTGATTATCTCTTGGGAATAAATTTAGCTTGGTTAAATGTTCAGGAAGCTGAGAGTGTCACAAAATAAAATGCTTTTACAAATTAGGTTGGAAATCTTTCAAGAATAGAGTTTGGGCAAAGGTTTCTCACACTGCCTGGTTTGAATAAATTGGGAAAATCTGCATGGGCTCATGAATCTCATATAAGAACAGTGTATTATACGCTTCTTCTCTGTGGAGTCCATATTTCTTTACAGTGGACTATGTGAATTTCAGAGTGAGCAACACAGCCTTCTACCTTGAGTGGCTGAGAATAATACTCTCACTCAAGTTTCCATCTGAAGACTTGAACTGTTTAATAGGTAATATCTCATTCATTTCCTTTGAAGGGGAAACTATTTAAAGGAATTTGACGGGGTGTCTATTGTGATAATTTTGGGGGGGAAGAGTTGAAGAATCAGCATTGTGTTGAGTGTTCCTTGAGACTCTTACTGTCTCCATGGTCCCTTCTAGTTGATTCTTCTTGTGCTGGATATTCTGACAGTAACCCCAGCCTCATCCTCTGCCTCACAGGAATGCCTGTACACCCTCTCATCCTGTCACTGACCGCTGGGCTGTATAGTCCAGTGACACAGAAACATCGTTACATATAAGGTGACTTACTTTCTTATGTCCACTGTTTACCAGGTGCCAGAAAGTAGGTATTTCACCTAATCACTGTGATATTCAGTTTTCTCATTCATTCCTTTGTTCCTTTGTCTATTAAACACATATTCATTGAGTGTCTACTCCAGGCCAGGTACAATGCTAGGTAGTTACAATGAAACAGTTACCCTAAACAGATTGCAGTCACTGGCCCCCAAGATGGCCATCATCAATTTCTTTCCTCCCCATATGTTCAATCATTTTTCTTATTGTAAGCAAGAGTTGATTTCCCCTCCCTTTATTCTAGGTAAGCTCTGTGACCAATCAAATACAATGGACTTGATATGGTGTCACTTTCCAGGACGGCTTTGAGAGACTGCAGGTTTCCACTTCCTATCTCTTGGAACACTAGCTTGTGTGGAATCCTGAGCTCACTGTGCAAGAATTCCAACTATCCTGAAACTGCCGTCCATGAAGAAGCCCAAAGCTAGCCATGTGGAGAAGAAATGGGTAAAGAGAGAGGGGGGCAGGCAGTGCAGGCTTGGCTAGTCTCTCACTGCTCCAGCCCCAGCACCCTATTGTATGAAGTCTTAAAAATGAGTCCTGTCTCATTTGACATTTAACTTTAACTATGTAAAGGATCCAAGGTGTCAATTTCCCAGTGCAGCCCATCAATTCTCCAAACTACGGAGGTTAGGAACAAATAGATCTTCTAAGCAACTAAGCTTTAAGATGGTATTTACCTAACAATAGATATGAAATACATACTCCCTGCCATCATAAAGCTTAAAGTTTTATGCAGACAGAAGAAGACTGAGCAAATGATCACAAAATGAGTATAAGGTTACCCTGCAATTAATGTCAGTGAAGGAAGGTATGTGGGGCTGTGAACATATAAGAGGGAGACAGAACCACATTTGGGGTCAGGAAAAGCTTCCATGGGCAGTGATGTTGGGCTGCAATCCAAAAAAAGTACTATGTAACTGAGCAAAGAGAAAGGGATCTTATTTGTACAAGGATAGTGTTGTATGCAAAGGAAGAGCTATGTGTAATGGCCCTGAATTGGGGAGGACCATGATGCATTCAGTGAGAGGAAGACGGTCAATGTAGCTGGATGGCAGTGAGTGGGAGATGATAAAGTCAGCAAGAAAGAGTGGACCAATCATGCCCCACCTTCTACAGAGTTAGGAATGTTTCTGAAGCATCTGACTGATTTTAACGGGAAGTAACAAAATCAGTTTGGCCATTCATTGAAAGATATATTTCTCCATAATATTCCATTGTACATATGGACCATATCTTCTTTATCCATTCATCTGTTGAAGGGCATCTTGGCTCTTTCCACAGTTTGGCAATTGTGGCCATTGCTGCTATGAACATTGGGGTACATATGGCCCTTCTTTGTACTGCATCTGCATCTTTGGGGTAAATACCCAGTAGTGCAATGGCAGGGTCATAGGGTAGCTCTATTTTTAATTTCTTGAGGAATCTCCACACTGTTTTCCAAAGTGGCTGCACCAACTTGCATTCCCACCAACAGTGGAAGAGGGTTCCCCTTTCTCCACATCCTCTCCAACATTTGTTGTTTA
>CM052883.1:164336977-164376020 GCA_028534135.1 Potos flavus | reverse complement strand
ATGGGACTGGAAGAGATTATGCTGAGTGAGATAAGTCAAACAGAGAGAGTCAACTATCATATGGTCTCACTTACGTGTAGAGCATAAGGAAAAACATGGAGGACATTGTGAGAAGGAAAGGAAGGGTGAATTGGGGAAAATCGGAGGGGGAGATGAACCATGAGAGACTGTGGACTCTGAGCAACAAACTGAAGGTTTTGGAGGGGAAGGGGTGAGGGGTTGGATGAGCCTCGTGGTGCGTATTGAGGAGGACACGTGTTGCATGGAGCATGGGGTGTGGTACATGAACAATGAATCTTGGAACACTGAAAAAATAAAATAAAAATATTTGGGGAAAAAAAAGAAAGATATACTTCTCCAGCAGGATTGCTGCTTGCCTCAAGTTTTATAACATATGGAAGCACTTTGTAAAACCAAAAGCATTATTAAAATGGAAAACATTATAATTAATTATTACAAAAAATAATTATGACTCAAAAGTTTTAGTGAGTTCACAAAGAAAAAGCCAGAGATATTAAAATGTAGAGGATTTTAATCAGTACATTTTCAAGAAATATTCAAAATGAAGGAAAAGCCCAGTATTTATATCAAAATTGGAGCAGTAGTCTCACGGAGTATATGGTTAAAGTGTATTACAGAAAAAGTAAAGCAAAACTACAAGTAAAAACAGTTTAATAATATTTCCTATTTGGTATGGTATGATCAAAACATAAGGAATTAAAAGTCAGAAATTGTGGTTTGTCATGTCAATAATTATTCATGTGACCTTGGGCCAGTGTTTAAACTCTATAGACATCAGTTTCCCATCTGAAATAAAGAGATTATATTAAAAGATCATTTTCCAGTTCTGTGATTCAAATTATATCTACTGTCTATAAATGTATTACATGTCTAAGAATGTGAACATATGAAGAGAAAACTCTGGTATGATATTTTTTAGAATTTCTGACAAATCTTAAGCCAAAATGGTATATTCATGACATTCTTTGCACTAGTTTATCACTCATAAACTCTGTTTCTTTCAAAGACTAACTGTTCTTAGCAAAGTTACCAAGTACTTTGTTCTTTAATTTTTGAGGAAACACATAAGAACAATTGATCACTCTGAGTCTTATCAGAATAAAATGTTAATATAGTCTATAAAAGGTTGATTATTTCTATTGAAACTAACTCAGTGTCACATTTGGGCCTTAATTTAAAAAAATTTTTAAAAAATTTTTTTTTCTTTTAAAGATTTTATTTATTTGACAAGAGAGATAGAGAGCACAAGTACTCAGAGAGGCAGGCGAGGGGAGAGGGAGAAGCAGGCTCTCCACTGAGCAGGGAGCCTGATGCGGGGCTCGATGCCAAGACCCTGGGATCATGACCTGAGCCTAAGGCAGCAGCTTAACTGACTGAGCCACCCAAGTGCCCCCAAAAAACTTTAAAATAATCTATTGTTTTATATCTACTATTTGCAAGCCTCATACAAACGATTTAAAGATCTTTTCCTGAAGGAAGATCAGAGTTACCAAGCTACATTATGTAGCTTAACATTTTGTGTGTTTACAATATCCCCAGTTTAGGTGAAATTTCAGGCTCACAGAGCTCTATCCGTCATTAGAAGTTACATGAATATGTATGAATAAATAGAAATGAATTTCTGAAGCACCTTCTATGTTCAAGTCTGCTAGCTAGATGAAAGTGGGATACATAATGAATAATTCTTGGTCTCTGTCTCAAGTAATTTGTAGTTCACTTAAATAGCAAAACATCCATGCAAATAAGTATATGGTAAATTTGATAGTATTATACCATGAAAAGAATGAAATGGATCTCCCAGTAAGATAGCATATTAATAACAGACTTCTAAAGACTATTTCTCACGTATCTCTTCTGAGTAATATCTTCAGGTTAAAAGAGCTGAGATGAAATTAAAGGAAAAAAACAATATATCAAGGTGGTTTTTAAAAATATGTTTTGTGTTCATATACAACTAGATTTCTTTTCCCACTTAATATCCATGATAATAATAGCAGGTCATGTAAATATTCTATGTCTGACTCCACATCTGTAAAATCTGAATGATGGCTATCTTCCTCACTGTGTTATTGGGAGGTAGTTTTATTGAGAAAATATCTGCATCACAGATATCACAATGCCTGGAACATAGTAAGTAGTACGTAGATCTTACCTACCAGGATGCTAATATTGGTAGAATTTCTAGCCGTTGAGAATTAACAGATGTTGGTGTCTGCAAGCCAGTTGCAACAGTGTACATAGGTGATCACTGTTCACATATCTTCGGCAATACGTAAAGAAGCATGTTGTGCAAGCAAGCCCAAGGACACAAAATACCTCTTGAAATAGAGTCACACAGGTAAATTATGAAAGAATGAAGATTGTATTCCAGATCACCACTTTACTGATAAGGTAAAATTTTTCTCCCACTAGTTGTAGAACAACTTCTCTGATATCCAGTCTCTTCATAGGAGTTCTACTTTTCTCCAGTTAAAGCTTTCTCTCAGATACCAAATTGAGAGTATGTATAAAGACCTGTTAATACATTATAGAGCTACCCTCCCACACAGATTCCCATTATAAAGGACCCCAAAATTCTAAACAAAATGAGCAAATCTTTTGTAGGCACCAGTTACTGAGTGAATAAGGACTTTTCCATGCTGAGAGGAACACAGATTCTCTTTCACATACTGGAAATTATGTCTGTTTATCTACGACTAAAGTCAAACTTACTTTGAGACATTTGTTTACAATATCTGAAAAATTAACTGTCAATAGGGTATAAAGTATGGAGACTATATAAGCTAATTGATGTATAATTAATGTATAAGTATGTCTAGTTAATAAATATTCATTGATCATGCTCCTGTCATTGCAAGGTGGATTCTTAGTTGAAGGGACATAATTATGCAAATAGTACAGGTTTCCAGTTTCTAAAACCAGTCTAAAAATAGAAATCCATGAACCTTCTGGCACTTTTGACTTATTGCACATATTTTACATCACTGTTTAGGTGAAATCCAAAAAGCTGTACAACAAGGTGCTGTATTTCCTATCTCTCTGCTTTTTAATGTGATTGGATTCTCAAAAAGCCTAATTCTTTATAAAAATGAGATAGTGGCATCTCTGTGGCTCAGTCAGTTAAGCATCTGCCTTCAGCTCAGGTCATGATCCCGGGGTCCTGGGGTGAGTCCTGCATCCGGCTTCCTGCTCAATGGGGAGTCTGCTTCTCCCTCTCCTTCTGCCCCTTCCCTCGCTCAGGTTTGTGCTCTCTCTCTCTCTTTCAAATAAATAAAATAAAATCTTTTTAAAAAATGAGAACTATACACTCAAATGCCAGAGAGAAGATGTAAATAGGCGTCATGCATGCTAAGTCATTGATCTAGTGGAGAACCAATAACTGAGTGTGCGTGCACATAGAGCTGTGTATAAATGTGCACGAATGATTGTTAACCTAATCATTGTAACAATAGAAAAAAATATCCACCATTTATCCATTCCCTAATAGTTAGCTGGCACTAATGTCAGCTGCTTTGCATACATTTGTTCTCTCCTTTACCAACCACTTGGAGAGGCAGATATGACCTAGAAAGGAACTGAGGATAAGAGAAATTAATGAACTCCCCCCAAATCACACCGCTAATGGGTTGCATATCTATGACTTAAACCCAGGGTCTCAGTTAATCTGGGCTGCTATAACACACACCATCAACTGAGTGGCTTAAACAACAAAAGTGCATATCTCACAGTTTTGGAAGGTGGTAAGTCCAAGATCAAGACACTGGCAGATTCAGTTCCTGATGAGGACTCTCTTTCTGGTTTGTACATGGCCTCCTTCTCACTAGTCCTCTCAGGACAGGGGAGAGAATGAGAGAAAGAGAGAGCGCTTGGTATCTCTTCTTCTAAGGGCACCAATCCCATTCATGAGAGCTCTATGATCTAATTACCTCCCAGAGGCCCCACCTCCAAATATGATCACACTGGGGATTAGGGCTCCAACATAGAAATTTGGGGGAAGGGAGTCACATTCAGTCCATAGCATCTGGGTTTAAGTAATTCCATAGATTGTCTCCTCATTCTACCATCCCTCCTCATTATTCCCCTCTGTTAACTACTTTGGTTATAAAAGAACAATTATATACTTTTTTATTAATAAAATACACATTTCTCATATGTTGCATTATCATTTGAAATCTTAATGATATATATTTTTAAAAGGTCAGGAATGATTTCCTTGTGTCTAGAAACAATGCTAATGTTGATGTTAAGAGTTGGCCTCACATTCCTGGTTAACTTTCAGTCCTTTGTATCTTATCTGATGAAAGATCAGCATGAAAGCCATTGGGTGAGACTTAGCTTTGTTCAAGACAGAGCTAAGGCAGTAATTACATAATATCTCATCTCAAATAAGACAGCAATTTCAAATATATCATGTCAAGGTTTAATTTTTTTTTTCTAATGTGGTTTGTTTTGCAATACAATTGACATACTCCTTTTAGGTATAAAAACAATGATTTCATATACACATACATTGAAAAGTATCATTACAAGTCTAGTTAACACCCATCACCACACATAATTTTTTGTGTGTGTGATGAGGTATTTTAAGGCTTACTGTCTTAGCAACTTTGAAATATACAATATAACATTGTTAACTAGAGTCACCATGCTGTGACTTCCCCATGCCCATTACATCCCCAGGATTTATTTATCTTATAACTGGAAGTTTCTACCTTTCACTGGTTGCTGTTTCTGAGACAAGATTGAAAGTGGGACTAAATAAAAATTGGATGCTGACAGGTGAAAGCAGTTTAGCAATGGTGTCAGAGTAATGACAGGAAACCAAAGCCCATCTGGGTTAAGACAATAGTAGTCAATCACAAAGACTCCAAGAGGGGGCCATCATGACATTTCATGGCTGCTGCAGACCCATGAGGAGCCATGTTTCCTGTGAACCTTGCTGTTGGCTTTACCTACGTTTGTCCTGGAGCCTGAATCTTTGGGTGCTGTTTTCTTCTTCAATCCAAGCTTATTTTCACTCCTTCAGTCCAGAATACATATTTATCTTTCAATACTGATTCTGATTGTTGAGGTTATGGTTCATTTCTATTTTATTGCCTTAAACTTTTTAAAGCATAGTCCTTATTTTGTATGATTCCCTTTAAGATCAGAAAAAACATAGAAGGTCCTTGTGAAGGAATAGTTGACCAGCAGTAATGAGCATAAAATCAATTTTCAATCAGCACTCCCGAAAAATAACAGTGTTTACATTTGTTAGTTCACATTAGTTGTAATTTCTTACTTCCTCAAGTCTCCCGTTTGCATCATTGAGTAATAAATTTACATTTTAGGTAATATTTGTGTAAACTAAATGATTCATATATGTATATATATTTTTAAAGATTTTACTTATTTATTTGACAGAGAGAGATCACAAGTAGGCAGAGAGGCAGGCAGAGAGAGAGGGGGAAGCAGGCTCCCCGCTGAGCAGAGAGCCCCATGCGGGGCTCGATCCCAGGACCACAAGATCATGACCCGAGCCGAAGGCAGAGGCTTTAACCCACTGAGTCACCCAGGTGCCCCTGACTCATATATTTCAATCAAGACAGTTTTCTAGATTGTTTTATTCAAAAAATTCAAAATGTTGATAGAAAAGAGGGAAAGAGTGGGAAACTCATAAGGGATGATGTTTATTAGTCCAGAGATGGTATGACTCAAGAGTCATCATGGTGTATTTTGTCAATAACTCCAACGTGAAAGACATCTGAATAGCACCGCCAATTGTTACTCATGATGGTACCTTGTGTCTTTAGTAGCACTTTCCAAATCTCAGGTGGCTGCAGCTACATTTGAGGGAATTCCAAGAAGAGCTATAATCCAAGTTCCTTTCTGAAGGTGTTGAAAGAAAATGGACTGAAGCAAATCTGTTTTCTGCATCAATGAGTAATAATTGATTTTAAATTCAATTTGGTCTTTATGGCCCAGCACACAGCACTGAAATGTATAAGGTATCTGGTGTGCCCAGGTGCTGAGCAGAACTGAGGGCTCTGATGGGCAGTTCCTCTTGTTGAGTTTGGTGTCAGCAGGCAAACTGTGCACTTGCACTTCTCGATGCCTCCAAAACCATCACTGTTTCAATATCAACAAAAACTGAAAGATAGGACCCTGCATGGTTTCCATTACAGGGGAAAGCCAAAATTGCCCCCTTTTTTTTTTCTCTGTGATATGCCCTCACTTTCTTTTCTGTCCATCTATTTTCCCAACGGTTTGATGTGAAAAATAAATTCTGATTGCTGAACTTCCAAGAGTTGAAGAAATGAAACAAATCTTGTTATCAAGATGTCCATCTAATTGGAAATGTGGCAGGAAACATAAAGTCCCAGTTCTTTAACTCCAAGATTTAGGACCAGGAAATGTAAACTTAACGATATTTTTTTAGAAGCTTCTGAGATGGGCTCAGGCTTATTTTTTTCCACAATATATTGTACTCCTCTTTGTATTTATATACATACCAATAATGACTTCTTTAATACTAATCTACTTTCTTTTGAAAATGTGTTTCAAGATGCTTATTTACCATTTGGATTCTTGTGTTAAAGCTGCCTTCCCCATCTTCATAAGCTTGTGCTGTATTCTCTAACAACTGAAGAATGTATACAGAGGTCTCATTATTCTGAAATCTATCATTTACTTTGCATGTTTCAGAAACCACTCCTGTTATCAGTTTTCCAGAAAAAAAATTAATAATGTTTGGTATTCTCATTCTCCCTTTTATGTCAGTCTGTTCCAACTTCATAAGAACCGTATTTGGAGTTTGACTCCATTCTAGAACATTCTAATTCACAGCTAAAAAGCACCTTCAACTATTTGCTATTTCTATTACTGATTGTGGTCAATTTTATGTTCTATTCACTTTGTACTCCTCCTAGAGGGAGTCCTAGAGTGTTATCTGTATCCTAAAGAATTGGAGTTGAGTTCGAGAAAATTTTAAATCAATTGTTTTGGCAAGAGATACGAATTTTACACAGTAATTTCCCATTCGTCTCATGGATCAACTTAGACTCCTTCAGCCATTAATAGCAGAAATATTACTTGTGCTAAGCCAATCTTTGTGTTAGTGCAAGCAACTCACATTTTCCACTTTCTTCTTTATCTTCTTTCACTATCTAGTGCCCTCACCAATAGTTTCCAAGAAAGTCAAGATCCTAGAGAAGAAAAACCTTCGAGTTTTTACCGAAGCTATCACCTTCATTTGAAAATATTCGTTGAGACCCCATCTCTTTTGCTTTGAAGTTAAACTGGCACATGTTACCTATTTTAAAAGAGATTGTCGTGGTTGTTTTTGGGCTGTCTTCCAGAAGGGCAGTTTGTTCTCCATTGTCCCCTTGGTTCATTTCTTTCTTCTTAGCCTGGCAGGGGATAGTATCATCATCTCCCCTGCCTCACCTCCATTCTGTAGAGAACCGGTTTCCTGCATGCCCATCCCCTTGTTTGTTGCCTTCCTTTTCCCAATTCCAACCTGTCTGACATCCTTGAACATTCCAGGTCCCTGCACGATTGCTTGCCATTGCAGAGGTTGTTTCCTCTGACAAGAATGCTCCCACTGTCCATCCTTCCCCCAGTTTAATCACCTGGGAACATCCTGCTCAATGCCACTTCCTCTAGGATGCTTTATTGTCTCTTTCAAGCACAATTCATTGTTACTTTTCCCTCCTAACTCTTTGTTTACAACCTGGTTTGAAGCCTAACACATTGTATTATGATGCAACTGCTTTCCTGGCTTCTCCCTCTTTAGTCCGGGAAGGGCAGTGGAGAAGACTTGCTTTGAAGGACCCCATTCTGCACACCTGTCTGTGTCCACACTGTATTAGTCAGAGTTCTCCAGAGAAACAGAACCGGCAGGATGTGTGTTATATATAGAAAGAGATTTATTCTAAGGAATTGGTGCACATGATTGTGGAGGCTAGCAAGTCCCAAAGCTGCAGGGTAGACCAGTAGGCTGGAGACCCACAAAGAGCCAGTGCTGCAGGTTCTGTCTGGAGGCCTCCTGCCAGGAAGAAGTCAATCTTTTTCTATTTAGGTCTTCCGTTGATTCGTTGAGGTCTACCTACCTTATGGAAGGCAATCTGCTGTACTCGAAATCCACTGATTTAAATGTTAATCTCATCCAAAAATACCCTCACAAGAAACATCCAGAATGCTTGACCACAATACCTACAATGGCCTAGCCAAGTTGCCACAAAAATTAACCATCACAATTTTTAAAGATTTTATTTGTTTATTTGTTTATTTGGGGAGGAGAGAGAGAGAAAAAAAATGAGTGAGGGGAGGAGCAGAGGGAGAGGGACAGGCCGGCTCGATGCTGAGCACAGAGCCGGACTTGGGGCTCAATCCCATGACCCTGAGATCATGACCTGAGCCGAAATCAAGAGTTAGATGATTAACTGACTGAGCCACTCAGGTGCCCCCATCACACAGATTATTTGCATCTGTGTATTCACACCCCTGGACTGTTTCTGTGTGCCCTGATTCTCTCTTTTATAAGGACACCAGTCAGATTGGATTAGGATATACCCCAATGGCCTTATTTAGCTCTAATGAGCTCTCGAACAGTCCTATATCCTGGTCGCAGTGATCCTAAGGTGGATAGAAACCATCCGACATACTGAACAATGGCTTCCAAGTGTTCACGTCACCCTGTCTTCTGTTTGGGAAACCTACACTCGGAAGCAAGTGCAGCCTCAAGCCTATGGGCATGAAATGGTTAAATAGTAAAGTCCCTGCCACTTCCAGGGGATAGCAAGATCATTTTCACCTTTCCAGGTTGGAAATAATCTTCCTGCTGGAAAAGTGTGAATACTTGGGCATTTCCACAGGATCCAGAGAATGCCGGGACCATGTTGTAAGCCACACTAACTAAAGACACACCGGGTACTAATTAAGGAGGAAATAAAAGGCTATGTGAGAATGATATCACATAGCATTTAGAGTGGCACAGAGTCTCATTCCGGAATTTGGGTTGAGTCATTCTTAAGAAGTCACATTAAGAAAGCCTTCTTCTTGCCATCTTATGTCACGTGTAGATGCTGGTGCTGATGAGACCTTGACTATAATAGGCAAGATTCTTCACCAGTGGGAGCAACATCACGCAGAGTTCATGCTGCCCCTCCCAAAATCACATGCACCCATGCACACCCATATTCACCTTCAAAAAACATTTTGCCTTTTAAAGTCTTAAATCTATGTGGTACACAGATCACCCAGCAGCCATCCGAATGTGGTGAATCTTTAAGGATCACCCCACCAGAGAACATTGCATGTAAGGGGACTTCAGAGTCACTTACTCTCATTCCCTCATTTTACACATGATTAAACTGGAGCGGGAGGAACTTACGAAGAGCTCACCTGAGGCCACATAGCTTTCTTTAATTACCTTTCCTGGGGCGCCTGGGTGGCTCAGTGGGTTAAAGCCTCTGCGTTCGGCTCAGGTCATGATCTCAGGGTCCTGGGATTGAGCCCCACATCGGGCTCTCTGCTCTGCAGGGAACCTCCTTATCCCTCTCCCTCTGCCTGCCTCTCTGCCTACTTGTGATCTCTCTCTCTGTCAAATAAATAAATAAAATCTTTTTTAAAAAATTACCTTTCTTAATGTGACTAAGACACATTATAAAATACAGTAAAGTTCATACTTACCATAAGATCTCCAGATTTTGCATTTAGCTTTCTGGAAGAAAAAAAAAAAAAAAGGAAAAGGAGAAAAAAACTATGTGTAAAATCAAATAAGTTAATGGTGTCCTCTGGAGTCCAGAACCAAAGAATTTTCTTTTTTGTTTTGTTTTGTTTTGTTTTACAAAATGCTCTATGTGGATGGGAAAGAGTTTCTGACAAAGATGTGATAAGGGGGAGTAGTTAAACCATCAAAACCTTTTCTTTGAGCTGAATAGCTGCCACAGCTCATCCCTCAAGCAATCCCAACCTTTCTGCTGCCGTTTATTGATACAAAGTTATTTAATTGTAATTCGAAACAATTGTTCCCGGTCAGTCAGGAGCTCCTCCAAGGAGCTTTGAGGGGAAGAGAAATTACAAACAGGCACTTGCTTTGTAGGGTTTGGGGGAAAATCAATGGCAGTCAGGAAGCCCGCTGCCAGCAAAGGCACCCATCATAAGACACTTGATGTGTGGGTTGTAAAGAGGTCCTGGAGGGGTTTAAAGAATGCTCTTCTCTGCTCCTACTTGGAAAAAGATGATCTCTAATAATAATCATTGTTGGATTTAGCATTTGTTAAGGCTTTTAATATGTGTCAGGGACTGTGGGAAATTCCATGCAGCATCCCATTGAATCTTCACAGCACTCCTATGAAGCAGCCACAGGGAAATTAAAACCCATGTCAAGAGGTTGGCAGTGGGAAACAATGACTCAGAAAAGAAAAGAAAAAGAATAAGCTTGTTACAGCTGAAGCCATGTAACTAGCTGATTTGAGAAAAGGGTTCCATGAACATTATGAAGAAAGAACACTCCATTCTCTACGAGACAAAGGATTCACAAGCAAAGAGGGTTGCAAGGCATCCTGTTATCTGTGACTAGGAAGAGACATTTCATGAAAGTCTGTTAACCATATCGAGGTGGCCATTTTCAAACCTGTCATGAAATGTCAACTGTCCTGCCAACCCCCATGCACCTGTTAAAAATGTGTTACATATTAAGCTGATTTTTTTCTTATCCCTTTTTTATCACAGTTTCTGACTTACAAGAGCTCCTCTTTCTTGTGTGTTTTTATGATCATGTTAGTTTCTGAAGTCTGGTTCATTAGTTTTTATGTCCTCAGTTCTTTGGGGGGGTTGGAAAACATATGGTTACATAAATTATTCAAGCTTGTTTTAGTTGTTAGACCAATAGCAACATTCTCTTGCAACTTTCTTCATCAGAAGCAGAAACCCGGTCCCCTCTATCATATTATTTTATGATACAATTACTCTGTATATTAGTATTTACTAAGTTTCTTTCTCTAGATGTTGTATCATCTTTCAACAGAAGATGTTTCAATGTTTCTAGGAAGTGGGGTTTCAAATGTCTAGGAAGTGGGGTTTAGGAAAGTTTCTTTCTTCCTTTCTTCCTCTCTTTTCCTTCCTTTCTCTCTCTCTCTCTCTGTTTCTTCCTTCCACTTTTCCTTTTCCTTTCCTTTCCTTTCCTTTCCTTTCCTTTCCTTTCCTTTCCTTTCCTTTCCTTTCCTTTCCTTTCCTTTCCTTTCCTTTCCTTTCCTTTCCTTTCCTTTCCTTTCCTTTCCTTTCCTTCTTTCTCCTCTAGTGGAAATATTTGTACTTAAACCTTTTATACTGTATTTCTTTTCCTTTTTTCGTACATATTCTTTCACTCTCTGATTTGTCCTAGTGTGCCTTGACCCCCACCTGTTAACTATCAAACCCTTAATGATCTTATTTTACTTCCTCTTCACTTAACTTCTACTCCTATTTTTTACTTGCATTCATTCCACTTCTTCAGAGCAAATAATATTTAGTTGGTTTTTTCCCACTCCTGTTGCCATTCTTATTTTAGTCATAATTGTACAACTAAATGCATTAAATGTTCGCCATCAGTCTTTTACTCAAGTTTCTCTGGTTATCTTTTGGTAAGATGAAACTCATCATATGGAATCCTCGGGAAAGGTCGCTGTGTTTCATATTCCCTGAGTTATTGCATATTTAAAACTGCTCTTCTGTGGCGTCGACATTTAAAATACAGCTTGGCAGGGAAGTACATTCTTGCCCCATGATCTCTTTCTTTGTGTTTCCTGAAAATTCTGCTTTATTGTCCTCTTGTTCTACATTCAGTTCTTATGATGTCAAATGCCAGCCTAATTTTCTGACTTTTGTAGCTTGATTTTTTTCTTTTTTTTTTTTTGTCTGAAGACTCTGGGATTAAAAAAATAATCCTTGAAGAATAACAGTTTTGCTAAAAGTCCTAGAGTTTATTGCTAAACCAATTTCCTCAAATGAATTCTTTCAATATCTTATTTCCAAACTTGTTTTATTGGAGTATAGTTTTGGATATTAGTTCTGATGGATTTTTTTATTTGCCTGCTTACTTTTCTTCTTCAAGGACTCCAATTTCATGTATGTTGGAATATCTTTTCCTGGCTTCCTTCATAACCACTTTTTCTCTGACCTCTTTTGTTCCTCCTTTTATCTAATTTTCATTCTCCTGGCTTTTTTCCTACCTTTCCTCAGTAAGTATTATTAAATTTTCCTTGGAATCTCTTTTCCTTTGAGCCTAGTATTTCTGAGATAGTTTGTTTTCTTTTATTCTTTTCTCAAATTCTTCCCTACAGCTTCACTAAGAACACTCTGAAGCAAAAGAAAATATAAAATGAAGGTAATCAGAGTGCAAAGAAATAGAGGACTTCAAAAATTGCACTTAAAATATTTTATTATCATGAATTTTGTCTAAAACGTGACATTAACACATTACTAAGACCTCTGCAAGAATGCATAAAGGCCCATCAGTGTGAGGCTTCCCAAAGCCTAAGATTTACTAACATCACAGTAATTTCACTTATGGTAACAACTTGACACCAACTGTATACAAAGTACTTTGCATACATTATCACCCCTGATAATTTTATCTAAGCTACAGAGCAATTCTTTAGGATAAGCAATGTTTTTAATGCCCATTTGATGATGAGGAAAATGAAGCAATAAGTGGAAAATTCTAGTATGTAGTCTCCCACAACTGGAGGGCCTGTGTGTCTTCAACCACTTGTCTTTGATGCCCCTTTGAATTAAAACACTGAGTGCCCCCACTATATCCACTTACATTTCATTCCATTGTTTCTGCCCAATCTGCTTCTAACCACACTACCCTTTCATCAATCTCTTCTTTAAAATCCTTTTTAAACATGTGCATTGCACAACCTCTTTGAAGTCTCTGATCCTAGTTCAATTTCCTGCTTACTCATTCTGTTGCAATTCCTTAAACAAGAAACACACAGGGCTTGCCCTACAGCCCTTGTAGCCATGGTAGATGTCCCCAGCACACTCACCGCAGAGCTGTAAGAAATGATGAGAACAGCATTGACACTATGAATAATTTGGCATCTCTCCCCCTCCTGAACCTCCTGGCTCACTGACCACCCTCTATCCATGAGTATAAAGATTAAAGAAGAGAGGGGACGGGCTCAAGGATGACCATTAGGATGTTCTCTTGACCTAGAGGGTAACTGGGTAACTGTGGTGTCATTTTCGAACAGGCTGAGAGGAGGCAGCTGTTTGTGGTTTGGGATTCTTTAGTGACAGCAGCCCTCTCTTTAAAATGGAAGCATCAAAAATGGAGCTCAAAGTTAAGACAGTATCTCGGAAGAATGAACACACAACGAGATTTAATTTCATGCCTATTGGATGAAAAAAATTAAGTGTTGAATTTTAATGCCTTCAATAATCCTAGCAACTTAATTTTTTTTTAACCTAGGAGAATATGGCAACAGTTTTAATAATGACTTTAAACAATATATTTATTTGTATTTACAGACATTTATTTGATCATGGATTGTTTTGGTTTGTTTGTCTGCCTTTCAAACTAGAACATGAGCTCCACAGGGAAATGAATCATAACTTTCTTGTTCACTGATAGATCCACAGTACCAATTGCGATGTATTTGCACACATTTGGCACTGATAAACTCATATTGAATGAGAGAATAAGACAATAACTTCAGCTATCAAATGCTGTAATGAATATAAAATACTTATCAAAAATGGATTGGATTCTGGATTATTTTAATATTAATATCGGTAAGCACTCTTGTTACTGAAATTAACATTTAAATTAAAAAGTTCATCCCCAGCAATAAAGTGATCATTCTTTGCTACAGCTCCCTGTCTAATTACTTACTAAAGCACCACGAGAGAGGCTGCTGAATTACTTGGTGGCTACGGTCATTCTAAAAATTCCTGTTTCATTGCACACGGCTCCAGCTTTCATTTTTTGGACTGTAGATGTGAAGAACAGTAAGATAGCAAATCGTTCTCGCTGAATCCTGACAGCATCTTTGGCTCACGTATATTAAGCCATCTCCACTCTGCTTGAGGATTTCACTCCAGAAAGAACGGGTTGCATTGAAAAGATGTCAAAAATCCAAAACATCTGCAGCACCGCTGCTATGTTTCTGTGGGAAGCACTTGTGCCTAGAGGGAATATAGCCCTTCTGGTACATTAATACAATACTTTATGAAGTCTCCCAGGTAATGTATAAGCTATTGTCAGGTGCCACGTTCCCCTTTTCCAGAACTTCTAGAAATATCTGAAATATGCAAATATATATTTTCGTTCTATTTTTAAAGTTACAATATATTCTATAGTTATACTTTTAAAGTTTAGTTATATTTTTTAAATTACAATAAATACTACAGAAATAACCTCCTGTGGCAGGCTAAAAGCTCTAAAGATTTTCTCGTCCTAATCCCCAGAATCTATGAATATGTTACTGTATGTGTCAAAAGGGACTTTACAGATGTGAGTTAGCTAAGGAAATAATCTTGAGATGGAAAGATTATTCTAGATTATCCAGATGGGCTCAAAATGTAATCATTGGATTCTCACGAGAAAGAGGCAAGAAGGTCAAAAGAAGGGGAGGGTGATGTGAGAGCGAAAGTAGAAACCGGAGTCACCCAGCCACAAGCCACGGAAAACTGGCAGCTTCTAGTGCCTGGAAGAGATAGGGAATGGATTCAGATTCTCCCCTTGGATCCTCCAGAAAGACAAGCCTTGCTGACACCATGATTTTAGCCTCGCGAGAATCTTATCACGCTTCTGATCTTCAAAAGGCATTGAGTCTAAAACCTAACTAATGACAGAAGGGGGACATGGGAAGGGGGAACAAAGGCTTGGAGATGAAAGAAGAATTGCCAGACACTTGTTATTATTTGTCATCTTAATCTGCTGTGCTTGTTGACCAAGCTTCTTCTTAATTTGCTGTTTCCCAGGGGCCTCGTGTTTAGTGCACCTGAAGTGGGAGAAAACTGAGCCACACACAGTTCATGTTTCCACTAGTGGCAACCTCTAGCCTTGGGGTAAGGATCAGAAAGCTCCTCAGTTTTAAAACTAAACTGAATGGTTAATTAGCCTGTATGTCTGAGGAGCAGAATTTGATCATCCTATAAAATGGATTCATAGTCTTTCACTTATCATTTTTAAATGTTTGCATTAAAATAATGTTTATTGGTCTCTTCTGATTAACAAAGTAATATCATTTAGGAAAAAGTTTAGAATGCACAGATCAACACATAGAAGAAAATAGATTTTCTACAGTCCCTCCATCCAAGAATAACTATTGTTAACATTTTTATAGAAATCAATCTAGTTTTTTTTTTAATGTAGTTTCATGTTTTTTGCTTAGAAAGTAACAGCAGTTTTCCTCCTCGGGATGTAGCAAGCTGAAAAGATTCTCGTTCTCACTCTAAGGACAGCAACAAAAACACACAGACAGTAAGTTTATGGCTTTCCCTGAACCCATCAGAGATCTGAGGTCCCTGAGGGATGAACTGGCCCAAAATCTAGGAAGACAGAGGTACCTGGGAAAGAGACAGGGAGAAAGCAGTTGTTTACCTACTAGACACAGGTAGGAAAAATTCAGTTAGAATAGTTAGGCATTGTCGGAGGCCATGTGGGGTCTGGCAACAGAGTCTACAACCCATGGGGCTGCAGGTCAATTGAGAGTTCTCATGTCTTATAGGATTTTTCTCCATGGATCCCACAAAAATATTTCGTGAGAGCCCTGCGAACATTTCCTTGTGGAACAGGCCTAGGCATTTGTTCCAGATTTGACTGGAACAAATCTGCTACAGAAGGGACATGAAATGTGTCCACCTCTCTCCCCATCTACTCTAAGGAACAAAAACCTTAATGCTGGGGCAGGGAGATAGGGAGGAGGTCAAAGCCAGTATCGCCGTTAGGAGACTGTTGAAACCCATTGCAGCTGGGGCAGTGAGCAGAAAAGTTTCCACCTCTGGGCAAGAAGCAGGAATACCTTGGCATGTTCCGAACTACAGCTAGGGGGTGGGGGTGGGGGAGCGCAAGGAGAAAGTCGCACCCAGGAGACCCAGGGACACAATGTGTGCTTGAGTCTGGGGTTTAGCAAGAACTAAAAGAACACAATATACCACTCCCCCCAGAGACCAGCAGAATAACAAGCGCAGAGTAACAAGTAACAGTGGAACGCTGCTTGGACAATGGCCAGAGCCTGGAGACACATCCAACATACATAAGGGAACTCTAAGGGTGAAGATGGGACAGACACTGAAGGAAACCTTCTGGCAAACCAGCCCACATCCTAAACACACGACATTGTCATAGGGTTTTGAAGACTATGGGTTCTCCAGAAAGGTGGGTAGCCAGAGGAAAGGGCCAGAATCTGCAGAACAGGGCCAAATCTCTTTCACCTGACAAGAATTTCCCTCACAGAACTTCTAGGAATACAAGAATCTGGCCTCCTAGGCACTGAGTGAAGATATTTTAATCAAATAAGGCAATACAAACTGTTTTATTTATTTATTTATTTTAAAGATTTTATTTATTTATTTGACAGAGAGAGAGAGAGAGATCACAAGTAGGCAGAGAGGCAGGCAGAGAGAGAGGAGGAAGCAGGCTCCCCGCTGAGCAGAAAGCCTGATGTGGGGCTCGATCCCAGGACCCTGAGACCATGACCCAAGCCGAAGGCAGAGGCTTCAACTCACTGAGCCACCCAGGCACCCCATCCTTCAGCATTTTAGACATGGAAGAGAAAGATCTCCCAGCTTCGAATTTCTTGGTTCTTTTTCTGTGCTTTTCCTACAACACCATGCACTCTCCCATAATTCACTTCATCTATTCTCAACGTCAGTAGAGAAATGCTATTGAATCTCAGTGAAGATTCATACAGACTTTGCATATTGGAATCACCCAGAAATTTCTATAAAATGTTGATGGCTGGCCACCATGTCCAAAGATTCTAGTTTAGTGCATCTTCATGGGGCTTACGTGTTGATATACAGACAGGAGTGAAGCACACAAACTCAGAGATCATGGTTTAGCCATGTTCAAGAGCAATTTTCTACAGGTGTAAGTTCATATGTTCAGGTATTTACTGATAAAATGGAAGGTGGGTTGAGAATTGTCTTGTTGAGTTTATCAATATCACCAATGCTGCTGCAGACATCAGGGAAGGATACTAAGAGGCTGCCAAAAAGAGTGGCCATAGATGGGCTCTCTGGGCACTTCTTCCCATTTCATTGCTGCTCTGAGTTCATTACTGACCCTTGATTTCCAAACCCTTTAGGCTGCTGAATAAACCTCACATCCCACTTCTCCTCTTCTATACCTATACCTTGCAAGCTAAGTAGGTCCCTTGTTTAATGCCAACACTAGCGGATCTTGGTCAATGTCATGCACTCTTAGGAATCATGCAGGTCCTACACAATACCCCTAAAATTCTATGACTACCATTGAATCTTGGATCTGAAACTTCCAAGTCCTCACATTCTAGCTCCTGAAACTTGTTCCAGAAATCTGAACCAAACCCAACTGATTTCTGACTCTGTTTTAAGACCACATTAAAAGTACATTACCTGGTACCGCCCACACCCTCAGCAGCTCAAATTCTGATGGCCACTATCCAGAACCATATGCCTAATGACACCTCCCTCTTCCTGCTCCCGTAACTGGTAGAAGCCTACATTTTGGAGAGCAGTGCCACTGGCACCAGATTTGAGAAGCCTGGCAAAGCTAAGAAATTAAAAAGGAAAATTTTAGTCAAACTAATGTTTTGGAGAGTTTTGATGCCATATTCTCCATCTGCTTTTTTTAAAATCTAAATTTCCCAACTGTTTATGTTAACACGATACACAAAATATTAGAAACATCCTCCATTAATTTTTTTGAAACTTCATAGCTTAGTTGTTTTGCTGTGTGCCGTGATCATTGCAATTGCAAAACACAAGAATGTTCTCCTATGTTTTGTAAATTAAGACTCTGAGTCTCAGGGTGCCTGGGTGGCTCAGTCAGTAAAGCGTCTGCCTTCAGCTCAGGCCATGATCCCAGAGTTTTGGGATTGAGTCCTGCATTGGGTTCCCTGTTCGGCAGAGAGCCTGCTTCTCCCTTTCCCTCTGCCTCCTGCTCCTCCTTCTTGTGCTCTCTCTCTTTCTGTCAAATAAAAATAACGTATTTTTTTAAAAAGACCCTGAGTCTCAGTAATCAAGAAATTTTTAGGACTTTGAATGCATACAGATATTTTCCTTGTTTCTTAACAAGTACTATACGCTAATGTGTGGCATATAAATTACAGACTTAACTACTTTTCTGCAACAGCAATTTCTTCCTTGATACTTTAATTTTTTCCTTATTTTTAAATGGGGAAATATATATCACGCCCGTCACATATCTTGGAAGAAAAACCTCAATGTTTTCAGTGATGGGTACAGTCAGTACAGGTAGTTATGAGGACATGAAGAAACTCACAGGAGAGGGGGAGGAGAGGGAGAGGGAAATATGATGCTCACTTCTGAGATTTGGCTTTGCCTTTGTACCAACCTGAGCATGAATTGTGAAGTGTAAGCTTTAGCTGGCCAAATCCTACATAGGGAAGAGGGAAAGCCAGCACAATGCAGAAAGCGTGCCCCTAGTTTCAGGAGCAATTTCAGGAACTGCTGCTTCTGCCTGTTGGCTGAGATCTTTCCCCCAGATCTCTGCACGTCTACCTCTTTCTGGCCTGGTATAAACTTAAATGTTCCCTTTTAAGAAATACATTCCCCAACCATTTAATCCAAAGTTACCTTGTTGTATGTAATGTATATTGTGCCTTGCCATCTAAAATATCTTATTTTGTCTGCTTCTTCCTTCGGAATAGAAACTCCATGGGAGCAAGCAGGAGTCTTGCTGTGCTGCTATAGCTTGCTCATGCAATAGTACCTGGGTCATGGGACCTGCTCCTTGGTATTTATCGCATGATGAGAGTGTGAAGAGTCAGAGGAGAGGAGTGAAAGGAAGTCACCCGTACAACTCCAGTAGGAAGTGTGGGACCAGAGAAAACCCGAGGATCCTTGTAATAGTAGATTGTTTAAGAAACAAAGATTATTATGCTGAGTGAAGTAAGCCAAGCAGAGAGAGTCAATTATCATATGGTTTCGCTTACATGTGGAGCATAAGGAAAAACATGGAGGACATTGGGTGAAGGAAAGGAAGGGTGAATTGGGGGAAATCGGAGGGGGAGATGAAACATGAGAGACTGTGGACTCTGAGAAACAAACTGAGGGTTTTGGAGGGGAGGGCGGTGGGGGGTTGGCTGAACCTGGTGGTGGGTATTGAGGAGGGCACGGATTGCATGGAGCACTGGGTGTGGTGCATGAACAATGAATCTTGGAACACTGAAAAAATAAGATTAAATTAAAAAAAAAGAAATGAAATGCAAAAAAAAAAAGAAAGAAACAAAGATAATGGCATGTCACTGCATTTGAGGTGCATTTCTCTGCTTCCCACTTCAGCCCACCAGAACAACTGATTGTGGTGGGCAGACCCACAGCCCCTTGAACTCATTCATGCCCCAGTCCCCAAAAAGTCTGTGACTATGTTACCTTACATGTGCAAAGCAACCTGACAGACGTGATGAGCTTGAAGACTGAGTTGAGGAGATTATCCTGGATTATCCAGGTAGCCCAGTCCAATCATGTAAGTCCTTGAAAGTGGCCAGAAGAGTATGTCAGAGACATGACATATAAGAAGGATGTGACCCATCAACGCTGGCTTTAAGATTTCATGACCCATGAAATATGGCAGCCTCTAGAATTGGGAACAGCCTTGAGTTTACAACCAGAAGAGAAAGGGGCACTTGGCCCCATAACAATAAGGAACTGAATTCTACCAACAACCTGGATGGCCAGGAAATAGATTCTCCCCCAGAACCTTCAGAACAGTGAAGCCTGCACACACTTTGATTTTAGCCTGCTGAGACCAATACCTAATTTCCAACTGCCAGTACTGTAAGATAATATCTTTTTGTTATTTCAGGCTGCTAAGTGTGTAGTAATTTGTTATATCTGCACTAAAAACTGATCACAAAAGCCCTAGATCAGAAAAATAGAGTAGAGTGAAATGCAAGTAAAATCAGTGTAAGATGTGGTGATGGCGAATGCGCACTTGAGCCCTCACTTTGCCTCTCTGATGAGTCTTGTGATCTATGGTTCTAGATAGAGTGAAGCTGATCTTTCAGAGACCTGCTTCAACAAAATAGTCCAAAATTATTTTATTCAAGACTTACTGTAAAATATTGAAAGTCTTTAAAAAATGTTCTAGAATGTTTCCTTAGTGGCAAAGTCGTGACAGTGCATCTCTATTCCACTGTGGCTAAGATGGCTTTGCATCAGTCTCTCTTTCCTTCCCTCCCTCTCTCTTCCCTCTCTCCTCCTTTCCTCCCCATTTTTGTCTCTACTTATGCCTAAATCACCATTGATTCTGGACACTTAGAGGAAATAATTTTCTTTCTTTAGTGGAGACAAGTATAATCTAGAGAAAAAGTTCTAAATATGTCTATAGGTTCTATATTAGTTACTCCATGGAATATACCAGATTATAATATTAAAACAATATTTTCTTTTTCCTTTTTAAACTAAACTTTTTTATTTTTATGTAATTGTCATTTCACATGCAGTCATAAGAAAGAAAAGAGAGTTAGCCTATATACTCTTTATCAGATTGTTTGTTCACAACTTCACACCCTCTGGATCCTCTTGGGTGAAGTCTGAAACCAGTGCCCATATACAGAGAGAAAAGAGAGACCGAGGAAAGAAGCAGGCCATTCCAAATTGGTAGATGGCAGGTTTAATAAGCAAAGGAACTTACTCACAAAGCTTGTCTTGCACGGCTGCAAAGTGAGTAGATTTCCAAACTGGCCTCCAGAATCTTAAAAGTTTATATCGAGGTCTTTTTTTTTTTTTTTTAAGATTTTTATTTATTTATTTGACAGAGAGAAAGAAATCGCAAGTAGGCAGAGAGGCAAGCAGAGGGAGAGGGAAGCAGGCTCCCTGCTGAGCAGAGAGCCCGATGTGGGGTTCAATCCCAGGACCCTGAGATCATGACCTGATCGAAAGGCAGAGGCCTTAACCCACTGAGCCACCCAGGCGCCCCTATATTGAGATTTTAATGAGGTCCAGGCACATATCTGTCCAGATGGCCTCAACAACACATAATCTCAAGGCTAGGTCCCCAGGGCACCTTCTAGCACAAGGAAGACAAAGTACAATGTACATCCATCCCAAGGACATGGAGGGGACGGGAGCTTCCGATTGTCCGGGTCCAGTTGGCAGGTCAACCAACAGACAGATGCTCTCCATGACTTCCTCCAGCACCAATTTACCCCAATGATAACATGTTGCAAAATCTAGCATGCAATATCACAACTAAGATACTAACATAGGTACAGGCAAGATACAAAATATTTCCATAACCACAAGAATCTCTCATGTTGTCATTTTATATGTACACACACTTCCCTCCAGCTCCCAGCCCCTCCCTGGCAACTGCTCTTTCTATAATTTTGTTATTTCAAGTATATTACATAAATACAATCATATGAAAATGTAACATTGAAATTGCTTTTTCTACACAGCATAATTCTCTGGAGAGTCGTCTAGGTTGTTGCCTATATTAATAGTTTGTTCTTTTTTTTCATTTATGAATAGTATTCCATGTTATGGATGTGCCTGTTACTTTAATCATTCACCCATTGAAGGACACTTGTATTGTTTCTAGTTTTTTGTTATTGTGAATAAGCCTGCTATAAGCATTCAAGCAAGGATGCTGTGTGAACATAAAATTTCATCTGCCTCTGAGATAAATACTCAGAAATGAAATTCCTGGGTCATGTGGCTCCTAGCATATTTAGTTTTTTAAGAAACTGCCAAACTGCTTCCACAGTGATTTTTACATTTTCCATTCCCACCAGCAATGGATAAATGAAGAGTGACTCATTTTCTCTGCATCCTCACCAGCACTTGGTCTTATCAGTATTTTTTATTTTGACCATTCTGATAGGTGTATAGTGAAAGGTATTGTGGTTTTAATTTGCATTTCTCTAATGGATAATAAGGTTGAACATCTTTTCATGTGCTTGTCATCAGCAAATCTTGTTCAGTGAAATGTTTATGTCTTTTGTCCAAGTTCTAGCAAGATTTCATTTGTTTTTTAAGATCTTATTTATTCATTTGAGAGAGAGAGGAGAGAGCAAGTGGGGGCAGAAGGAGAGGGAGAAGCAGACTATCTGCTGAGTAAAGAGCCTGATGCAGGGCTCAGTCCTAGGACCCTGAAATCATGACCTGAGCTGAAGGCAGAAGCCTGACCAACTGAGCCACACAGGCACCTCTGTTTGTCTGTTTGTTTATAGTTGACTTTTGGGAGGTTTTAAAAATATGTTCTAGGTACTAATCTTTTGTCAGATATCTGTCTTGCAAATATTTTCTCCCAGCGTGTAGCTTGTCTGCATTCTCTTACTGGGGTCTTTCTCAAAGCAAAAAAATTTTAAATTCAATGTGATTTTTCAAATTTTCTCTTTATAGATGTGCTTTTGCCAAGTCTGACATCTTCTGCCCAACTCTAGATCCCAAATATTTAGTCCTATGTTTTGCACTAAAAATGTTATTGTTTTATATTTTACATTTCAGTCTGAGATTTACTATAGGTTAATTTTTGTATATGGTATAAGACTTGGTCAAGGTCCATTCTTTTTTAACATAAGAACGACCAATTGTTCCAGTACTATTTGTTGAAAAGACTGTCTTTCCTCTATTGAATTCTTTTGCAACTTTGTTAAAAATCAGCTGCACATACTTGTGGGGATCTATTTCTGGTCTCTCTATTCTGTTCCATTGATCTATCTATTCTTCCCCCCATACCACAAAACCTTAATTCAAGTAACAACATGTTAAGTCTTGAATTCAAGTAGACTTATTTGTACTAAAAACAATTTAAGCCATCCCTAGTTCCTTTGCCTTTCTTTGTAAGATTTTACAATAATCTTGTCTATATTTGTCTATATCTACAAAAAAACCCCAAAAAACAAAAACAAAAAACTAGCTGAGATTTTTACAAGAACTGTGTTAAACCCAAATACAAATTTAGGCAGAACTGACATTTTTACTATGTTGAAACTTCTAATTCAAGAGCACAGTATGAGTCTTAATTTATTTATAGTTTCTTTGATTTCTTTTTTCAGTATTTTGAGTTTTCAGCCATAAGAGCTGTATATGTTTTATTAGATTTACAGCTAAGCTAAGTGTTCCATTTCTTGTGTAAATTTAAATGGCATTGTATTTTTAATTTCGATGTTTATGTTCTCATTACCAGTATATAGAAATACAATTGATTTCTGCATGTTGACCTTGTATTTTGCAATCTAGCAATTTTTAAGCTCTAGGCTCTACATAGCCAATTACATATTCTGAAGGCAGGAGCAGTTTTATTTCTTCCTTTCCATTGTGTATGCTTTTTATTTTCTTTTTCTGCCTATTACACTCATCAGAACTTCCAGCATGTATAGTTGAATAAAGTTGACATCCTTGCCTTGTTTCTAGCCCTAGGGAGAAATAATTTAGTCTTTCACTATACATACAAGTACCATGTTAGCTGTAGGGTTTTGGTAGATGTTTTTAATCAAGTTGAGGAAGTTCTTATTTTTCTAAGAGTTTTCCTTATCATAAGTGGATGTTCAATTTTATTTGATATTTTTTCTGCACTCATTGATTTGATCTTTTTTTTTAATCTGTTAACATGGTGGTTTACATTGATTTTCAAATCGTGAACTACCCTTGGATTCCTGAAATAAACCCCAGTTGGTCATGGATGTGTAATTCTGTTTATATATTGCTGAGTTATGTTAGCTAGTATTTTGGTAAGGATTTTTGCATCTATATTCATGAATAATGCTTGTGCATAGTTTTCATCTCTCTAGTTTTGCTATCAAGGAATATGGACTTCAAAAAATAAATTAGGAGGAGTGTTTGGGTAGCTCAGTTGGTTAAGTTTCCAACTCTTGATCTCGGTTCCACTCTTGATCTCAGCTCTGGTGTTGATCTCAGGGCCTAGAGTATTCAAGCTCTATATTGGGCTCCATACTGGGTGTGGAGCCTACTTAAAATAAATAAATACTCACTTTTCTTCTATTTTTTGGAAGAGACTGCACTGAACTGGTTTTTTTTTTCTTTAAGTATTCATAGAATTCTCCAGTGAAACCATCTGGGTCTGGAGAATGTTTTAAGAAGGATCTTCTTTTATTGCAAATGTCCTTTTAGGGCTCTTCAAATGATTTGTTTCATATTCAGTCAGTTTAGATAGTGTCTTAGTTTCCTAGGGCTTCCATAACAAAATACCACTGAGTGGCTTTGAACAGAAATTTATTGTCTTACAGTTCTGGAAGCTAGATGTCCAAACTTAAAGTGTTGGCGGAGTCTCTCTGAAACTTGTCAGAGAAGGATCCTTTCTTGGTTTTTCCAGTTTCTGATAGCCCCATATGGTCCTTGGCTTATGGAAGTGTAATTCCAATCTTTGCTTCCCTCATCACACGGCTTTCTCCCTGTGTCTCTTCATATCATCTTCATTCCATGTGTGTGTGTGTCCAAATTTCCATTTTTATAAGGACATCTGTCATATTGGATTAGGGCCCACCCCAGTGACCTCATCTTAACTTGCTTAAATCTGCAATGGCTCTGTTTCCCAATGTATTCATATTCTGAAGTACTGGGGGTTAGGAATTCAACACATCTTTTTTTTTTTTTTTTTTGGAGATCACAATTCAACACATAAGAAATACTTTGTGTTTTTCAAGGAATTGGTCCTTTTCATCTGAGGTGTCAAATTTACATGTGCGGAGTTGTTCATAGTATGCTCTAATTTATCTTTTGATGACTGCAGGATCTGTGGTGACACCCCCTATTTAATGACTAATTTGGTGATCTGTACCTTCTTGGTTTTTGTTCATCTTGTTAAAAGTTGGCCAATTTTGGGGTGCCTGGGTGGCTCAGTTGTTAAGCATCTGCCTTCGGCTCATGTCATGGTCCCAGCATCCTGGGATTGAGCCCCATATTGGACTCCCTGCTCAGTGGGGAGCCTGCTTCTCCTTCTCCAGCTCCCTTGTGCTTGTGTTCCCTCTTGCTATCTCTCTCCATCATAAATAAATAAAATCTTTAAAAAAAAAAAAAGTTGGCCACTTTCACTGACCTTTTTAAAGAGGCATCTCTGTTTCACTCAATTTTTAATTGTTTTTCTCTTTCAATTTCATTGATTTCTGCTTCTATCTTTATTATTTCCACCTTTGTCTTTTTTTTATCAAGATTTATTCTGCTCTTTTTTTTGCTAAGTGCTTGAGGTGGGACCTTAGATTATTGATCTGGGAATTTTTCATTTTTCTAGTATGTAAATTTAGTGTGATAAATTTCCCCATCTGGCTAATTATGTCCCACATATTGTGATAATATCGTATTTTCATCTTCATCAAATTCATTGTGTTTTAAATTTTTTTTGAGACTTCTTCTTTGACCCACAGATTATATGTGTTATTTAGTTTTTAGGTTTGGAATATCTTTCTTTTATTTTTCTGTTCTCAATTTGTCTTCTATTCTATTGCATTGGGGAACACATTGCATATGATTTCAATTCTTTTAAATTTGTTGAGGTTTGCTTTGTGTTCCAGGTTATGGTCTATCTTGGCATCTGTTCCATAGATTCCTAAAAAATGTGTATTCTAATATTTTTAGGTGCAATGTTCTATAAGTTCCATTAGATCCTATTGGTTTATGATGCAATTAAGTCCTTCTATATCCTTGATGATTTTCTGTTTAGTTTATTAATTGTTAAGAAAGAGTGGCTGAAGTCTGCAGCTATAATTGTGGATTTGCCTATTTCTCCATTCTGTTCTATTAGTTTGTTGCTTTACATGTTTTGCAGCTCTGTTGTTTGGTGTGTACATATTTAGGGTTGCTATGCCTTCTTGTGGGTTAACCTTTTTATCACTATATAATCTCCCTCTCTTTCTCTGGCAATTTTCTTTGCTCTGATGTCTACTGTATCTAATGTTAATATGGTCACTAATGCTTTCTCTTGAATAATATTTGCATGGTATATCTTTTTCTACATTTTTACTCTCAACCTTCTTATGTAGTTATATTTGAATCCCTTGTAGACAGCATATAATTGGGCGAGTTTTAATCTACTCTGCCAATTTTTGTCTTTTAATTTTTGTGTTTAGACCATTTATACTTAATGTAATCATCAATATACTAGGGCTTAAAATTGACATTTTATGGGTTTTCTTGTTTGTTTTCTCTTTTTTTCTTCTCTTTTCTTTTGCCTGCCTCACTGTGGTTACTTAACATTCTTATTATTTTAATTTTATTCATTCATAGTGTTTTGAGCTTATCTATTTATATAGCTTTTCTTAATGATTTCTCTATGTATTGCATGATATATGCATAACTTATTATAGTCTCCTGGTGTTGTCAATTTACCAGTTTGAGTAAAATGTAGAAATCTAAGATCTCATATATCCTTTTATCTTCTTCCCTTTATAATATAATTGTCTGAAATGTTTTCTCTACATTTAGAAGCACATCTTACAAGGGTGCCTGGGTAGCTCTGTGGGTTAAGCATCTGACTCTTGATTTTGGCTTAGGTCATGATCTCAGGGTTGTGAGGTCATGATCTCAGGGTTGTGAGATCAAGCCCCATGTCAGGCTCCATGCTCAAGTGGGGGGTCTACTAGAGATTCTGTCTCTCTCTGCCTCTCCCCCCACTTGCATGCCCTCTTACTATCTCCCTCTAAAATAAATAAATAAGTCTTTTTTTTTTCTTTAAGAGGTACATCTGACAATGTTTATAGTTTTTGCTTTAACTGTCAAATATAATTTGGAAAATTCAAGAAGAGAAAGAAATCCTTTTGTATTTACCATATTACTGCTTATTGTGTTCTTCCTTCCTGATGTTCTAAGATTCCTTCCTTATAATGCCCTTGGCATTTAGAGAAACTTCTTCAGCCCTTCTTTCAAGGTAGGTCTATTGGTGACAAATTATCTTAGTTTTCATTCATCTGAGAATCCTCTGATTTAATTTTAATTTCTGAAGAATATTTTCACTGGATAATGGATATTTTGTTGACAGTTTTCCTCAACATCTGTACTGGGCAGTGGTGAAACTTCCGACTCTCCACTCTGCCTCTTTTTACACTCCCCCAGTGCAGAATGAGAAGGGGCCTCATTACTGCTGTGCTGCAGGAAAATGCAAGCTTCATTGACACCAAGGTGGGAGGGATGGCTACAAATGGCTGGCTCCCTGCTTAGTTTTCTAGGACACCAGCTGGGCTGGGGAGTTGGGGTGCTTCCTTAGAGCCTAGACATAGTAGAATCTGGGTTTCCCACTTGTCTTTTGATGGTGTAAGTAAGATGGGACCACAGGAATTTTTCTTTGGTGTTCTGACAGAGCACAGCCATTACTGTCTGTAAATTTTCTGTCTTGTTAGATTGCCTCTTTTCTGGTCCTATAGCTAGAAAAAGGAAGTTTTTCCTGTCTGCACCCACTGACCTTGCCAGTTTGCCAGCTTCTTCAGCCCCAAGGCTGGGATATGTGAGGCAAAAAGAAAATCCAGGAAGTCACTGCAATGTCAATCCTTGTGTCTTAAGGTCCCTAGCTTGTCTGCCTTCTTCTGCTTTCCTTCTTGTCTTCTCATATTCACTTTGTAATCTACAGTTTTTAGTTGTCCTTACCAGGAGCAATAGGGCAAAATACTCCACCTTCCCATTTGTGGGAGTTCTAAGGTTTTCTTTTATATAAATATATAACATATGTGTTTTATGTAATGAAAAAGGATCAGAGTCAATAGTACCTTCTTAACAGTCATTTGCTACTACCAATGTCTTTCTTCTTAAAACAAATGTCATTTTTGCTCAAGGAGATACTGAAGCAGGCACTTAGGAATTTTTGTGACAGCCCTTCCTCCCAGGGCCTGGGTGCTGGACTCTGATGGATGGCCACTGTCATGGCTTTTGAGGTCTCTCTGTGCACACGAGCTTCTAACAGGCAAGGCATAAGTGAGTCACAATTAAGCAAAATGAGTTAGATGAATTGTGAGAACCAAAAACAGGAAAGAGAGTCTACGTAAAAGGAAAATAGTTGAGGGAGCAAGAAGAGCATTGCATTGCTCTGAGTTATCAGCCATTACATTGCAGAAGATAACAAAAATAACCTCAACTCTAGAGAAGCAGCCAAAGGACTGGTGCACGAGCATTGGGGAATATGGGCATTGCCAGTAGAGTGCGAATGTGGGAAAGTGGGTGAACAACTTCAGGGCTGAGACCTGTTATACCCTAAAGGTAGAGGGGAGGAGACGCGACGGCGGGGCGGGGAGAGAGAGATTCTGTCGGAGTCACCTCTGCTGGGCTCCAGGAGAGGCAGGGAAAGCTCAGAGGGAGCCTGCAGCAACCTTGCCTGGGGCTTCGGTGGAGAAGGGCAGGACAGGAGCAGGGCAAAGTGCTGCAGCTTTGACCCAGCGCTCTAGCCAGATCTGAGGGGCGATCGGGAGGGGACCTTCCCGCGGTCGCGGCGCGCCGCGCTTCCCGGCCGGGGCGGAGCGTGTCTCGACAGCGGTCCCAGCCTGCGCGCCTCTGTCCCCGCGCGCGCCCGTCCGTGCGCTCCGGGAACCAGCTCCCCGCGCCACAGACTTCCGTCCTTCGCCCGCGCTTTCCGCCTCTCTTCTCTGCGCGCCCATCGACAATGGATGGCAACTCCCTGCTCTCCGTCCCCAGGTAAGACCTGCTCTCCCCTTTGCCCCACCCAGTGGCCCTCAAACTCCGCCGCGCGCCTCGGGTGGCTCCCGAACTTGCCCTGGGCGTGCTAGGGTCTGCGCTTGGTAAGGTCTGGCTCCAGCTGTGCGAGGGGCGCCCGGGGCATGGTGACCCCAGTCCGCTGCCCACAGGGCGCGGAGCTGGGTGCGGCCTGCGCGCCAGGGCGGCTCGGGGTTGGGGTACAGCTCCGGCGCGCCTCTGGGGCCGGGGCCGGGGTCTGCTCTCCGCGGCGGGAGCCAGGAACCGGACTTTCCGTGGACGCAGCCTGCACGGGTTTCGCGCCTTGTGGGTAGACCCGCTTCAAGGTAGGGATGAGAATAGGAGGGAGCAAGACTAGGGCAAAGTACCCCCATCCCCGTCCATTTGGATCTGAGCGGGTGTCCGCGGTTGCCGGAGCGGCAAGTGGTTGGGGAGAAGGGCGGAGGGGGGCGGTGGAATTGCCTCTAATCCCCGACGACACCTAGGCTGCGCCCCATTGAGACCCGGGACAGCCGGACCTGGGCCGCTCCAGTCCCATCCGCCTCAAGCGCCCCCACGTCCTAGACCAGTCCGCGCTGGCCGAGCACGTCCTCTGCCTCCGTCCCAGCCTGGGGTCCTCGCGCGCGGTAAGTCAGGGACATCACCTTCGACTCAGCCAGGTGGGAGCAACGTGTTTCCCTGGTTTGCGTCTCCTTCTCCTCCCTTTGCCCCTGTTCCGCGCTCCTTCACACTCAGTCCTTTGTGAATTTGAGAAACTGAGATTTTTATATTTCAACCCCCATAAAACGTTTAGGGGTAAATTGAGGTTGTAGCATCGGTTGTGTTCCCTCAGCTGGGCAGGTGGCTTTTGCGCTCTTTGTGCAGGTGGCAAAGCGTCCAGCCAGAGAGCGGGGAATGCTGCGGACCGCGGGGTGCGGGGGGGGCGGGGGTCTCACTGCTGCCGGCACAGCCCCACCCCTGCTGGGCGAGGGGCTTCCTGTTGCTCATGCTGTCATCCCTTCCTTCCCCCTTTCCTCAAGCACACATCTAGGCAGCTTCCCGCCGAGATCATCAAGCACAGGAAAAAACATTTTTCAGCTCGCTTTCTTGGAGAGCAGCAAAATCCAATATCCACAGGCTAGGGCACACATGTAGCTGATACTATATTGCCAAGTAGCCAAGATGGGGGTGAGAGTGGAGTGGGGGTGGCAGAGGAGGACGAAACTGCTTTTCAAGCGTGTTGAAGGCTGCCATCTAGAGACTCGAAGTATTTATATTCTGTAATGAAATAGAGCTTTCCCAGCTCCACAGGCAATTTCCTCTTTAAGCATCCCTTCTCCGTGGGGGTAGCAAAGGGCTCTGAAAAGGCCCGTGGTGGTTTCTATGCCTGGCCTGAAGCTGCCCTCCAGTACAAAATCTCTAACCCTGGGGCCAAACATGGTCGAACTGAACTGCAATGAAGTCTTTCCACTCTGCCCTAATGCCTGAAAAGGACAATAAGAATCACAGGAAGTTTTTTTTGTTTTTTGTTTTGTTTTGTTTTGGTGTGTGTGTGTGTGTGTGTGTGTGTGTGTGTGTGTGTTTTGTTTAAAACTTAAAAAAATATCGCCACTGATTTTTTAGGTAAAAGTGTGGGGCACTTTGAAAGAAAGCCCACTGGGGCTTCACTTTCTACACCCCCTATTCTACTGCCTAAGATCTTTAGAATTGAAATGGTAAACTGTGATTCCAGCCTTCCCACAGAGACCCTTTTGATTAGACATTGCTTGCCTTTACACGCAGGTTTGCAGATCAATAGTGCGGTGCCTGAATCAGGACTATATTCCTATTCAAAAGCTGGGACATTTTCTAAAATATTAAAATTCATTATGCCAATAATTCCTTAAAATTATTTCTATTGCAGTACTGTAAAAATGGTTTTATAAAGAGTTGACCAACTGTGATGATATTGGTGTCCTGTAGTATCCTATAAAAATATTAATAGAGGTTTAATAGCAGCTGCCACAAATTAAATTTTGAATTTAAATTTAAATAGTATTGTTTGTTCACCAGGACACATCACATTTCCACAAATCAGTGTAGTAATTCAGCTATTTTATTAACATCTTTACTCATATAAAACATATTCGGTTAATGCTAATAAAATAGCTAATTTGATCCTCTATTTCATTGAATACAAGAAACATGATATTGAATTGGAAACCATAGGCCTTGATATGCAAAAAAGTAAACTAGAATTACCAGTGTGTGGAAATATTAGTCATACCACTTGTCCACGAACTTCGAATTTAGGGAATTGATGACTGGAAACTCTTTACAGGTTTTTTTCAAGAAACTGGCAATGATCAGGAAAAATCAAGTTGTTGTCCATCAATATTCGTGCTAAATCTAAATGTTTTCAGTATCTAATATAGTTAAGTGGGTGATTATAAATCAGTTTCTCTTAAGAATTATAAAGCAGTTGAAGACAGTGTTTAACACTTGGGTAGGAAAAACAAAATGATTTGGTAATACATGAGTTAATCATAGGATTTTTTGTGTGTTGGCTTTTACAATTTCTTAACACTTTCAGTGAATCAAAGATATGAATGAAATTTTATTCAAGCGGTGTTCTGCGATGATCGATCTCAAAATTGTTTTTGATTCATAATTTAGTTACTTGAAGCATGTTTTTTTAAAAAAGGAATTGTTTATGCTTCAAGTTGTTATATTACATTACTTCTGTGAAAGCTCCAACTAGTTAATATTTTCATTTTTAAGTGTACAATAAGCTATGTGGATTTCATTACAGAGTTCTTTCAATCACTGGTTATCAGAGCTGGAAGGTGTCTCCAGTCATGGGGCTGAGCTATGGAAAAATGAAACGCTCCCATGTTAGTTGTATTATAGATCCAGAAGCCAAGTGTCTTCCGACTAGTACTCTAGTTCAAGAAAAAAACATAAAGGGGAAAAATTTTTTAGATTCTTTAGTTATCTATTTTACAAAAAGGTTATTTGATTTGCCAAGGTCACACAAGTAGATGTTATGAAAATAAAAGAATATCCAAAGACTCACCCGGCATGCTCTGTTGTTGTAGTTCATGGTGCTACATACAGTAGCTACCTCTGACAGAAGGAAAGCCTCACTTATATTGGTAACTATTGTGTGTAAAATAAGGATTTTTTATGAAGTATTAGCCTATATATATATATATATATATATATACATATATTAAGATTTTATTTATTTATTTGACACAGAGAGAGAGATCACAAGTAGGCAGAGAGGCAGGCAGAGAGAGAGGGGGAAGCAGGCTCCCCACTGAGCAGAGAGCCCGATGCGGGGCTCGATCCCAGGACCCTGAGATCATGACCAGAGCCGAAGGCAAAAGCTTAACCCACGGAGTCATCCATATATATTAAATTGTTTGATCATCACATCCCGGTGAGTTAATATGATGGACATAATTATCTCCACTTCTTAGTTGAAAAATTTGAAGCAAAAAGAAATTAAATGAGGAAAATAATTAGATTTAGAAAGTCACACAATAGTAGCAGAGCTGGGTCATCCACAGCGTTCTTCTGGCTTCAGATGAGGTTTTCTTTCTTGTATTGACTGAAAATCCACACTTCCTTTTTTGAAAAAGAGATTTTGGTGCACAGTTTGGACAAACACTGTATCTTTAGAACACATGGGGGCAGCCTAAAAGCAAGATCATCTCTTAAAATCTACAAATACTGAAAATATCACTTTTGTAAACAGAAATAATTTGTCACCTTGACCATATTTAAGGTTTAATTTGTAGTTTAAGAAAGGGGCCGTCTCATTTCCTAAGTCACTTGCATTTTTATATTGTATTATTTTATTATTTTTTTGTTTTGCTTGCTAGATTCTGTTTTAGTAATTTAGTTTTACATGACACTTTGAGAAAATCATCAAAGATGAACTTTTGAAAAAATAAGGTATTTTGATATAGATTTCCTGTGAATTTATTTTAACCAAACCTAAGGTTAACCTAGCAACATTTCGCCAAAATCTCAAGGTTTTTCTTTTAAGAATGCCAGTTCTAGGGAAAAAGAAAAAAAACTGGATTTCCTTTCTTTTAATGGAGCAAACAGTCTAATACTGTAAACTAGACTATGGTCTTCTGTCAAGTTTTTATTGAATGGTTATCTGTTTTCAAATTCACATGAAAGGAAAAATTTAAGAATACATTACATTTATTTGTCCTATTTATCTGAAACTCTCAGAAAAGATTAATCTATCACTCTTAACAAATAGAGGAGAAGGGACAAATAACAGATAATGTCTTAAGTGTAAACCACAAGCCATGTAAACCATAAAGTCATGCTCTCTTCAAAAGCAACGCTGACTTGACCACATTCTCCAACTCATAATTCACAAAGAAATGTGGCCCAAGAGGTGCTGTTTCTTGCTCCAGAGAAAGAATCTGGAAATTAATCCTGGTGCCAAGGACTCTGAGATCCACATTGCCTCAGGATAATACGTATCTGGAGAAAAGACAGAAACTCTGAAGGCATTCTGGTCTCTATCCATGTAGTTCCTGTAGTAAAATATATCTGGTATCTGATACCAAATAACCAATTTTTAAATGAATTGTTAGAGCTTGTCTCATTCACAAGGGGTTGCCTTTGTCTGGTACTCTTCATTTTAATGGGGTTTTACTCTGTGCGTGAGGGTCATCAGCTACAGAGACTTGTAAAGTGAGAAGGAAGAAATAGTGATGTATTTGATGGCAGGAGACTTGGGGTTTAGTCCTGTTCCGAAAGTGATGGCTGTGAGTGTCTCGGCATGTTGCTTGAGTCCTCTGTCATCTCTTAGATGTCATGACATATACCCTCCTCTTCTAGGTCCCTTTTACTCCTAACCTGTACTGCTGCAGACTTTATTGTAGCAGTGACTTTCGGTTGGGCATGATGTGGATGAACATCTCATTCTTCTGAAAGAGACACATGAAGTTAAGGCATTTTAAAGAACTGAAGCAGCACTCCACCCATCCAAAAGAAAGCCCAGCTTAGAGAATGGGTTGGCTTGTTTTTAATTGTCTCCCCAAAGGGAGAGCAGCATAACGCTCACAGAAGATTCAATAAAGTCTTATTTTTTGTAAAAAACACAGCACAGTGATTAGTATCTTGGTTTTACTACTTAGCAGTTTACCCATCCTGGGGCAAACATTGGAAGACTTGAGATAGCGTGTCTGAAGTACAAAGAGCAGTGAACTTTTAGCTCTTGCTGCTTCTCATACTTAATAAACTCCTCTAAATTCAACTGTTTCATGATGGATTTTTAAAATCAATGCTGGTGAATAGCCCACGTAACTCAGACACGAAGCACACGTTAGCTGACACTGGCGTAGCTACTCCGGCTTCCTCTTGGCTTAAACTTTTTCCATCCTTTTTCTCCTAACCCAAGTCTTCATGTTGAAAGTTGTTTCTTACAGGTAGACAATTGTATCTTACTTTTCAAAAATCACATCTGACAATCTCTTTCTTTTAGTTGCTATATTTAGACCATTCACATTTATTATGATTCTAGAAAGTCTGGATTAAAATTCACCAACTGGCTAGTTATTTTCTATTTGTGTTATCTGTTACTTGTTCCTTTTTTCCTCTTTTCTGCTTTCCTTTGGGTTGAGAATTTTTTAATGATTCCATTTTATCTTTATTAATTTATTGTTTATATTTCTTTTTAAAAATTTGTGATAACCTTATGGCTTAGAATTTGTAGGGGTGTCCGGGTGGCTTAGTTGGTTAAGTGTCTGACTCTTGATTTCTATTTGGGTCATGATCTCAGGGCCATGGGATGGAGCCCCACATTGGGCTCTGTGTTCTGCTTGGACTCTCTCTCCCTCTGTCACTCCCCTCCCCACATTCTCCTTCTCTATCTCTAAAATAAATAAATAAATCTTTAAAAAAAGAATTTATATATATCATTATTATTATTCAGTATTTACCTTCAAATTATACCATTTCGTACCCAGTGTAAGTTTCCTACAGGTATATATCCAAATTCTTTTCTCTTATCCTTCATGCTATTGTCATATATTTTGTTTTTGTGTATGCTATCAACACTATTTATTGCTACTATATTTGCTTTACAAAGTCAGATATTTCTTAGAGCAATTCAAAATAAGAAAAAAATAAATTTATTTTACTCTCATGTATTCCATTTCTGACACTTTATCTGTGTAGAGCCAAGCTTCTGTCTAATATTACATTCCCTCTGTCCAAAAGACTTCCTTTAACCTTTCCCGTAGGGAATGTCTGCTGGCAATGAATTTTCTCAGTTGTTGTTTGCCTGAGAAAGCCTATTTTTCCTTTACTTTTTGAATCATATTTTTTTGACTATAGCTTTCTGGGTTGGGAAGATATTTTTTCTTTCATAGTTTTAAAAATATCACTCCATTGTCTTTTGGCTTTTATGTTTTGTGCTAAGAAACTGTTTTCATTTTTATTTTTGCTCCTTTCTATGTTACATGTCCTTTTGCCCTGTTGCCCTTCAAAATTTTCTTTTTAATCTTTTATTTAGAACAATTTAACTGTAGTATGCCAAGGTGTGTGTGTGTGTGTGTGTGTGTGTGTGTGTGTGTTGTATTTATCCTGCATGGTATTCTCTGAGCTTCTTGGATCTGTGGTTTACTGACTATTAATTCTGAAAAAAATTAATCCATGATCTCTCTCTTTTTTTTAATTTTCTTTTTTTTAATTTACTTTTATTTTTTCAGTGTTCCAAGATTAATTGTTCATGCACCACACCCAGTGCTCCATGCAATACGTGCCCTCCTCAATACCCATCACCAGGCTCACCCAACACCCCACCCCCTTCCCAATCCATGATCTCTTAATCTGTTTCCTACCCTGTTCTCATTCTCTCTTTTCCTTCTAGAATTCCAGTTGTGCATGTATCAGAGCACAGTTCTCAAATATTCACTTTTGGTTTTGTTTTGTTTAGTTATTAGTTAGTTTTTTATTCTATATTTTCTCTTTTTGTTTCAGTTTAAATAATTTGTATTGGCCAACTTCAAGTTCATTGATTCTTTCCTCAGCTAGTTGATTCTTAGCTGAAGAATAATTCAGCTAAATTCAGCTAAATCTTCAGAAAATTCTGAAGAATTTATTAGAGACATTCTTCATTCCATTGCAGTGGTTTGCATTTCTAACATGTCCATTTGATTTTTCTTATAGTTCTATCTCTCTACAGAAGTTACCCATGTCAGCTTGTATGCAGTGTACCTTTTCCCTCAGAGCCATTAAACTAATAATCATTATTTTGAATTCTTTGCCAAATAGTTTGAACATTGGTGACAGAGTCAAGTCTGGTTCTGTTGGTTGCTTTTTCCCTCAAAAGTGTTTTTTTTTTTCTTTTTTACTCTTTGCCTTTTAACATGACTTACAACTTTTTATTAAAAACCTGGTATCTTGTATAGGGTAATAGAGTTTCCTGGAGTGGAAACTGGAAGTCAGTGCAATTATTTTATTCTCATTTTATTTTATTTTATTTTTTTTTTTTAAGATTTTATTTATTTATTTGAGAGAGCGTGAGGGAGAGCATGAGAGGTAAGAAGGTCAGAGGGAGAAGCAGACTCCCCATGAAGTTGGGAATCCGATGCGGGACTCGATCCTGGGACTCCAGGATCATGACCTGAGCCGAAGGCAGTCGCTTAACCAACTGAGCCACCCAGGCGCCCCTTTATTCTCATTTTAAAGATGAAGAGATTTAGGCTCAGAAAAGTTAAATGACTTGCCCAAGATGACTCAACTAGTGAGCGACAGGGTCAGAATTTGAATACTGCTTTTCAAATTCTAGTGTTTGAATATTGCCAAACTACATCACTGTCCTTTTCTGTTTCCTAATACATGTACATTCCTACTCTGGAGGCCTCCAAGACACTTATTCATGGCACATGGCTTCATTGATTTCAGATATTTTTGAACTCTTATTCTAAGAAAGTTACTGAAGCATATATAATGGTGAATAAGAAATGGTTCTTGCCCCCAATGACTATAGTATATAATTTCAACATGCATTTTTTGTTGTTGTTGTAAAATGTCTTTTGATTCAATTTTTCTCAAACTACGGTTTCTAAGTCAAAAGCAACTGAAGGCAGGTGGATGCTGTAAGAGATTTTGACACAACAACAGGAAAGCAGTGGAAACCGGCACATGACTGCCAATAGAGTCAAGCACGTGAATGAAAAAAAGTTTACATCTGTTCCCAAAGAGGTGTAAGAATCCAGGCACTGAAAACTCTATCTGCATATCAAGCCACACTCTGTATGAAATAGAAGAGATGACATATTAGACCTATGGTTTGAGAGAATCTCTCTCTAAAAAAATAATATGCAGACCAGTGTGCTTCCTTTTATTCCTTTAATTTAAAATACATATTGCATGGTTTTAGAAGTACCAGTTAGCTTTAAAAAAAAAATAAAGGTGTTATATTAGTTTTTCTATTTCGCTTTAACAAATTTTTGCAAAATCAGTGGCTTAGATCAACACAAATTCATTGTCTTACAATTCTCTACATTGGAAGTCTGCTATGGGTCTCACTGGAATAAAATCAAGGTGTTGGCAGGTCTGCATTCTTTTCTGGAGACTTTATGAAGGAATTTGTTTTCTTGCCTTTTCCAACTTTCACAGGCTGCTTGTAGCATTTGCTAGATGATGCCTTTCCTCCATCTTCAAAACCAGCAATGTTGGCTTGAGTTCTTACATCACATCCTTTTGACTTCTGACCTCTTCTTCTGCCTCCCTTTTGCACTTTTAAAAATTCTGGTGATTACATTGGATCCTTCCAGAGTATCCAGGATAATCTCCCTACATCAAGGTCAGCTGATTAATAACCTTAACTCCATCTTGAAACTTGATTTTGCTTTGCCATATAACAACATATGCACAGGTTCTGGGGATTTGAAAATGGACATCTTTGGGGGCCACCACATGCATTAATTTAAAAAATTCATCATGCTGGCTCTGAAATGGCATTTGAGATTCTACTAGGAGTACCCTTTCTCTCTCTCTCTCTCTCCTGCTCTCTTTTTTCTCTCTCTCTCCTCCTTTTTCTTAACGGGAAATAAAGGGGCAAAGTGACAGGGTGATTTGTTTCTCCACTGCTATATGCGAGTCATTCATCGTAGCTGAACTGACATAATGACCCAGTTCCTGAAGTTTATTTAAGAACATAAGACTAGGGGCATCTGGGTCACTCAGTTGCTTAAGCTTCAGACTCTTGGTTTGGGCTCAGGTCATGATCTCAGGGTATGATGATATAAAATCCAGCGTCAGGCTCCATGCTTAGCAGGGAGTCTGTTTAGGATTCTCTCTCTCCCTCTCCCTCTGCCCCTCCCCCTGCTTGTGCTCTGTCTCTCAGATAAATAAAAAATCTTAAAAAAAAAAAAAAGATCATAAGAGCAGTTCAGAGTAGAACAGGAGACCTTATAGAATTCATTCTTTTGCACATATTTTTGTTGCAATGGTCATTAATGCTTTTCAGCAAATATTTCTAGCTGTGTTCCTAAGCATGGGGTAGGATTCCAGTTGCTTATCTCTTTGCTACAAGCTCTGGCCATATGATTTGCTTGGGCCAATTAAAGTGTGTAGAAGGGATATGTGTCTTTTCCAAGTGGAAGTGTTAAAGAGGGCATTTATGATTTGCTTCATTTCTCCTGCTTTCTGCCATGGTGAATAACAGATTTCACATAGTGGCTGCTCCACCAGCCTGAGATTTAGAGTGACCACAGCTCGAAGCAGAGCTCTTAGCCAATCCGTGATGGATACATTACATGAGCAGGACATAGACCTTTGTGATTTTAATTCCCCGGGATTTTGGAGTTGTTTGTAACTGTAGTAAAACCTAGTGCATTGTGCCTGATCTCACAGAATTCTCTTTTGGCTTTGGACTTCCAAAGATCCTCATCACTAACATGCAGTGATATGAGGATAGGATTGGAGAAAGGGAGAGATGGAACTCACCTTGACTAGTTTTTGAAGCAGTCAGGAAGCAGGCCCTATGTACCAACTGTAGATAATAACAATGAATTCTCTGGCCTGTAGGTCTCTCCTCCTGAGGACATGGAGTGTGAATGGGGAATCACACTCATCCTGATTCACACCTCGCCCATTTCTCAGTCCCACAGGGCTGCTGCTATTTAGTGATATAACAGCATACTGTAAACACATTTAACCCATGCAAATTCAATGCCACATGTTCATTTTCCTTTTTTAATTCTTTCTTTCATTCTCC
>CM052883.1:164134304-164336477 GCA_028534135.1 Potos flavus | reverse complement strand
GGGGCTCCATCCCAGAACCCTGGGATCATGACCTGAGCCGAAGGCAGACGCATAACCATTTGAGCCACCCAGGTGCCCCATGATCTTTTGTTATAATTTCTATTTTCCTTAGCCTTGAGTTTTAACTTAGGTTTTACCATTTTGTTATATATATCTTTTCTGTTAGCTGTTACAAATTACTAGTGGAACAAGATGGAATATCCATTATTAAATGACTCACATAATCAATCATTTTCTTTATAAACAATACAAAAGAATAATTTTCCTGTGTATTGGACTTATTAAATTGATCTGTGGCAAATTGGAACTCGTATAAAATAATGGTCTATTCATATTTAATTACTTTCTCTAATGATAGCCTGATTGTATCTGAAAAGTTAGAAGCAGTTTCTTTAAAATGATTAGATTTTTTTTCTTAATGATTTTATTTGTTTATTTGACAGAGAGATAGAGAGCATAGTAGGCAGAGTGGCAGGCAGAGGGAGAGGGAGAAGCAGGTTCTCCATTGAGCAAGGAGCCTGATGCAGGACTCGATCCCAGGACCCTGGGATCATGACCTGAGCCAAAGGCAGCCACTTAACCGACTGAGCCACCCAGGTACCCAATGATTATTAGATTATTAACATTAAAGTAAACCCAACTGCTTCAGAATAAACATATAATAAAATAGAATGCTAAAGTTTTGTGAGATATATTTTTTAATTATTTATTATGATATACATAAATTTTTAAAAGTATGTGTGTATGTAATGGATATCAATTTGTATCAAGTATTTGTGCCTGAAAGTGCCCTTTTCAGTTTGTAAATTTTACATTTCAGCATACTTTGAGTATTAAAATGCATTAAATAAAAGGAGGGGAATTTTAAAATATTTAATTTTGCTTTCATAGATACTAGGAGAATTGATAGTTTTCTCTCTTTATATTGTAGTATTAACATAAGTTAAGCAATACACTTAATTGGTTTTTGTCCTAAAAATCTATAATTTTTAACATAATAATAACATAAGAATGCAATAAGTAACTTTTGATAGATTATGCCTATGAATAGATTTATTCATTCATTTATAGTGTGAGTAGCCAGTATTTCCACTTAATTTATACAGACAAATAAAGAATGTATCTCATTTATTTAAACCAAAAAAAAAATTCTAGTAAAAAATAAAGGATAAGTTGAAGTCATTTTTTCATTGTGAAATCTTGGCCCCACCTGATGTGCTCATTGCTGACTCATGCACTCAGTATAACCTAAAGATTTTTAATTTCTACTTTTTTTTCTGAATAAGTTAACAGTGCTTCAAAATAGCAATTAAAAAGGTACATACACTTCACCTGTCTAATTATCAACAGGTCAGTGATCTGACCTGGCATTCTGTTAAACCATTAGCCTTCTTTTCTTGCAAAGGTGACAAAAAGGTGGTGACGTCATTGGAACCTTGTCATTTAGAAAATGAGCTATAGTTTCATCATATGAATCATTATTAAAAAAAGTGTCCAAGAAGGTGATTCAATATCCAGAGAACATGTTATCCAGAGAAGCTGTCATCCCAGACTTACTCACAGCAGCCGTTGTAGATCATACTCATCCTTCATGAAGGAGAAAACATATCAACAAAATATTAACAGTGGCACTTTTCTCAGTTTTTCCACTGGGTCTGAGATATTTTCCATAGAATAAATAAGGGCATATATAAAGAGGGAGGTAGAAAATGTGGAGATCTAATCTAAGTTTTAACCTTGAAGATTGTGTGTGACTGGTATGGTTGGTTGGGAGAGGGAAAAAAAAAAAAAAAACCCTGGGAGACTTACTTGCTTTACTTAAGAGGAGAAAATGAAATCTAGTGACTTAAATGCCATCTTCATCGTGTAAGGATGACAGAAACCTGAAAAAGGGCAAATGAAGTAATAAATTCACTACAAAGAAGAGTAAATGTCATTAAATAGTGAAGGCAATTAATATAGTTGACTGGAAATTTATCTGAAAAATCATAAAACTTCTAAAAATTAGTTCATTTTATCAATATTTTAAAAATAACATGAATTGTGTAATAAACAAATAATGGATTTGTTGTGTTGATTGGATTGGAAGATCATAATTTTCCCTTCAAAATGGTCTGTTAACATGGCACTTTTGGTCACAATATCATTAACAATGTTAATACTATATTCAGCAGCCTCATCCATTTTGCCAATGCTCCTTTTAATTCTCAAGTCAATCTCTTGTGAAAATATCTGTCACATTATCACCCTCATTGATTTTCTCTTCTTCCAATGTTAACTGATCTCACTCTACCAGATGCTCATTTGGAGATGGTGTGATGTGTGATAAAGAATTCTCCAATATCATTTTCTTCTCCTTTCTGATCCCTGAATCTTTTGCAAGATTTGTTTCAACTGATTAGCATTTGATTTAGATAAAAGTCACAGCCTCTGAACTCATCAACAGAAAACAACCTTGGAAGGTGTTGATGCGGTGCACAGAGATAAACACTCAACTGGGAAGGATCTTCACTGGAGACTAATTGTTATCTGTCAGTACATTTACTTTCTTACACAATCTTGAAGCTGCAGGGACTGGCTAATGAATAACTAGGACACCTGATCTTTTGGGGGGATAAGTTCCAATGACTTTAAGTTTACCAGATTTTCTCCAGGGAATGGCACTGCTGAAAACCTTTTCTATTTTCACAAACATTGTCTGCAGATGAGCAAATTATCTAATGAAGTCATGCAGGTGCAATTGAATATTTCAAAAACTTAATCTTCTGAAATCTCCACTGTAGTTAAGATTACAGAAGTCTTCGTGTTTCCAAAATATCTCATAATTATTAGTCATTTTTAGTGTGCAGGTAGTAATTTAGATTGAATGTATGAAAAGGCATCAAGGAAGATGAATAAATTAAATATACATTTTACCTGATAATTCTTGAGCCAAGTTTACCTATGAGTGCAGAGAACATAGACATTAATATCTTAAAGGGAAGACCAGGAAAGTCCATGTAAAGGAAGGGGCACTGAGTCCAGGACCCTGGATCCAAACATTTATTACCTTACAAATGTGCAAAAGTTTAGAGTATGTTGAAAAAGTACACTTAAAAAATATTCATTGTCCCATCAAAGTATCCTTGACTGGTATACAAAAGTCTACTCTTAACCAAATAAATATATCAAAGCATTTAATTGAGAGGGCTCACATAGTTCTAACTAAAGATCATTTGAATGTCCTTGTCCTAGAGAAGATGTACATGATTAATAAATGTGATATTCCACAGCTCCTGCTTCTGAGCCCTCAAATTCCACTGACAAAATCACCTCTCAGATACATTCAAAACACTAAAGTAAGCCGAAATTACTTCTCTTTAATCTGTATTTTGGTTCATTTCTGTCTTCCTCACGGCAGTGAAAGTTTTATATTAAAGCCCTTACCTGGCAGCTGGAGATAGCACCCAGATCTCCCAGTTTCTGTAGGAAGGAAAGAGCCTAGCTTCTGTAGGCATCTTTGCTCTAAGTTATAAAACTGTCTCCTATGATGAAGATAGGAGAAAGTTTACTTTTCCTTTGGTAATACCAATTAACACCACAACCACCTCTGCACTTAAAAACTCTCCTACTCTTTGTTTGAAGGGAGTTGAATTTAGACTACATTCTCTCCTTTTGCTGTAGCCCTGAATAAAGTCTTCCTTACCTGGTTAACTTTGTCTGGTATAATTTTTGCTCTGACATCATGTTTAGGAACCTGGACTATGTCCAAGTTGGTTAGCAAGACAGTGGTGGAAGAGCTCAGACCTGGGGGTCCCACAACCTAGACCGGAATCCTGATTCCACTGCTCCACATGGCAGTTGGTGGACAATTTGTACAATAAATAGGAAGTTGTTTGAATGAATGATCAACACTGAACATCAGCACTGATTAAATTCACTAGATAATTGCTGGATTTTTCCCTGTTGCTTGGCTTTAGTGCAAAGTCATGGATGAAATGAACCTGTGAGTGTGGTGTCCATTCTGCTGTATTATTCCTGACTTTCTGTAAACATATCAGTCATAATTAGCTTCACTGAACTTGGCATGCTGTTTTGCCCCCGGCGTTTCCACATCAGTCTTGTGCATTCTGAAGCAGGTGAATACGGCTTAACGAATAGCAACATTATCTAAACTTTGGTTCCTTGTTTTTCTTGGTAATTTTACTTTCAAGAATCATAATTATTCAACCTAAACAAAACAACTACTGTGGCCATCCAAATAATCCGTGAAAATATTGCAGCCGAGGTGTTTATTTTCAAGACTCTCCAAAGAAGGCTTTCCTAGCAATTGTAAAGAGTCCAACTCTTCCAAATTCCAGTGGTCTCTGTGGGCTATCCCTGCCTTTAAGAACATGGACGGCTCTCTTTCTTCCATTGTCTTTCCACCAAAATGATACCTCCTTTACTCCCATATTAATAAGCCAGAGTAATAGAAACACCTGCAAGGAGGCAAATAGACTCTGAATTCCTCTGAAAGTAATTTCCATAAAAAACAAATAAGAAAGGGGAATAACAGGTGTTCCCTTGCTAATTATCCAGCTGCTTCATTCTATTCTCGTCGAGTCCTGCTCTTTCTGAGCCTGTGAGTGGAGAACCCTGAAATCGTCAGGTACATATTTAATCTTTCAGATCATTTGGATATTTCATCTCCATGATATTCAATACACAACTCTTTGGGAACATTTAATTTACTTTGGGTACCGTGTAGACAGTGTTGTGTAATGGAAAAAATCTCAAGGCATGGAATTGGAAGACCTGGGTGTAAGATGTTCTTCGATGTGCTGTGAGATTTTGGCCAAATTATTTAACTATCCTGAACTTGTATGTTAGTGTTTCTTGACCCAATTCTCATTACTTGTGTGGAGAGAAAAACCAAACAACCTATGTGAAAAATACTCAACTTCATCAGAGTAATATTCAACTATTATTTTCCTTAAACTTTTACATATTCTACTTTTATATATTGTTTTTTTGTTTGTTTCTCTCCATCAATGCAACATAAATGCCATGAAGGCAGGGCTTTTGGTTTTATTCACTCTAGTATCTTGAGCATTTCATACAATGCTTGCTGCTAAGTAGCTATTTATTGAAGGCAATTATAAAAAAAAGAATGTGCATGCAGATTTCTATTTAGTTTTATGATTGCTTAGAAAGGCTTATGTTCCATTCTGCCTTTTCTGCTTGCAAAGTGGCTATTAGAAATTAACACATTGTTAGACAGGAATCTCATTTTGATTGAGCATTTCAGGAAAAATTAAATGCTTGTGTGTTTCTAGAAGATCTTGCCTAAGAAAATGAGAGGCTCAGAGGTAAATCTGAATTAGTGGGTCAAAAGGTTTGGGATATATAACTATTTATTGATGTTAGCCCTAACTCTTGTAATTTTTTTGGAGGCGTAAACTTCATTCATCTACAGGAGAAAAGAATTGAGCCCTTTAGGCAATCCTACAGTACACATCAAGAACACTGATAATAGTAAGTCTTCCTTGTGGTTGCTGTTTGTAGGTCTGTCACGGTCAGGATGTAGCCACATTTGAGACGTGCACATCAGATTCTCTGAGAAATCATAATGTAGACACTGTGAAGGTATACATAAAAGATAGTAATCTTATCTCAAAATTGGTGTTGAAAAGGAAAGAAAAAGTCTTGTTCTCTTAGTTGGCATATTTTAGCTTAAATCTTTCAAAAGGGAAGACCTGTCTAACCGGGATGATCTCCTATCTAGGACACATTCATTTCACTTTGCTGAGAAACAGTCTAATAAGTTGGATGGTCTGCTGCTTTCTCTCCCTGAGCTACAATTAACGGAAGCTCCTAAACTTTGAGCCTTTGTTTTCCCTCTTTGCTTGTGCCACATAGATGTTTGATTGCCTGTTTGCAGCTAGAACTTGCCATTAAATATTAAATTACAGGATTTGTCTCAGAAATATGTTTATTGGACTTTGAACACTTTGGAAATAAGAGAGTGAGTGTTTCAAAGCACGAAGCAGCCTGGAAATCTCTTTACATAATCTCCCTAGTTGGATTTGCTGACTGCTCTCAGTTCACTCTTCTCAGTGGCATCTAATGAGGCAACAGCCTCAACCTGCTGTGACAATGGTTATATTGTCCTAATAATGACGAAACACGTTCATCTGCTCAGCCTCAGTAAAATTCCGTGCTCCATGTCCCCTAGAAAGGATGAAATGTGATTTCCAAGAACAAGTCAAGGTGTCTTGAATCTTGGCTATTTGGGAATCTATGAAGTTATACAATCTGAAATGCATATATGTGTGCATTTTATGGCCTTTTTACTGAGTGACCTTTTAGGTTGTTATGACTCATATGTGACATAACACTTGAGGTTTTCATTAATAGGAGTTGCATATAGATTCTATTTAATAATTTCTGTTCTGATTGCTCTGCTCTCATGTCTACCTTTAGAAAGCAAATGCCAAATTTTATCTCAGAAATAGGTACTACTGAATGAGTGACAAGAGTATTCATTGCTAACCTTCCAACAGAGATGCTGGTCCCAGCTCTAGGCCTTGACTTTACCGCCCCCCCCACCCCCGAAAGCAGAAGGATTGGGCAAAGTTAGCTTTAAAGATGAAATAAAAAATAAATAAATAAAAATAAAAAATAAAAAATGGGGCTCATTGGGTTAAGCCTCGTCATGATCTCAGGGTCCTGGGATCGAGCCCCACATTGGGCTCTCTGCTCAGCAGGGAGTCTGTTTCCCATTTTCTCTGCCTGCCTCTCTGCCTACTTGTGATCTCTCTCCTCTCCGTCAAATAAATAAATAAAATCTTAAAAAAAAAAGATGAAATAAGAAAATCATATCATTTAAACTTCAATAATTGAGATTAATCTAGATGAAAATATACAGTTGAACAGTTTGATGATGTCTCATGGTACCTGGTAGAGGCATTTGCTATCAGGAATATGATTTACACAAAAAAGAAAGACTGTTGCTATACCATTAAAATAATGCTTTCTCAGGTGGGTTAAATAATAAACCTTATACATGGATAGTTGGCTTAAAAATAATTTATCTAAAATTTCACAAAGATGTATAGTTTAGCCAGTAATATAAATTATTCCGATTTCTGGAGGGCTGCCCAAATTAAAATTTCATTATTTTTTTAACTAAAATTTTCCTCTCAAATATAAAAACTTAGAGGAATCTCTATGCTTCTTTGGTTCACATATTTTTCCCATGAAGTCGAAAGTGCAGATGTATTTTTCTCTTTGCAAGCTCAATGTTTTCAAGTGTTGTAGCTTAGGATTTAATATGATAATCTGCATTTTGTCTGTGTTTTTATTCGTTCATTCATTTACTTGTTTTTTTAGTTGAGTGCACCCCTGAGAAAAGAGTAGATGTTTGATTCTTTCCTTCATTTCTGCATCTCATTCTAAAACCTGATCATTTTTAAGTTGCTTTTTTAAAAAATTAAATCAGAGTGGAGTCATGGAAAAATTGATCATTCTACCTGTCTCTCTAAAATATTGGATTGTGCTACTCAACTTCCATTAGGGTTAAAATGCCTTGTGGAGAAAGCAATTTAGATCTGGTAGGGAGATAGCATGCATCCTATCTGAATTCTGTAGGTGAGTCTCTTAGCTAAGCTTTTTCTACAAAATGAAATCTATGCACACAATGACAACCTATTGTTATAATGAATTTATAACACAACAATATAAGATTCGATGATTATCAATAAACTCAGATATTGTGTTTTCTGTGCCTTGGCATTTTGCTATATTGTGTAGAGGTAAACTTGCTTTAAAGTATGCCTGCTTTCCTAGAAAAAGATTGTGTGCTCTATTTATCTATATATGAAGACCATATTTTTCAAACTTTCCAAACTTTTTAACACTTACCCTTCCAAATATGTGTTTTTGAAGTACAGTTCTGTAAATGATTTGAAATCAGGTCCATCCTGAAAAATATAAATCCCTTCAGCTATATATTAATCTTCATAAAAAATGAAGATGGTTTTATTTAACTTCTGAGGGATGACATATAATAAGCATTATTGCTATTGTTTCTGTTTTTGCTACAGTGTGCTGCTATTGCATGAAATGTCTAAGTGACTGGATCTCTTTAGGTCATTTAATTATCTACTCCCTTCTCCGTCCCACTGCTTCTAATTCTTCATGAAAAGCTTTTCAGGAAATGGGTCAATTGTTTTTAACCCGCATTTTTCTCATCCTTGAAACCTGTTGGTACTATTTTCCTCTCTCTGTGTGTCCTTCCCCACACCATCAGATACATTTGAAAAGCCTGTGAATTCTAATTCCAGTAATGTAACAAAGTTATTCATCAATCCTCTTGCTGAAAATGACTGAATTTTAATAAAACATTTTAAAATTTACTAAAAGAATTGAAGGGTTGATGTAAGAATAAGAAATTATTAGCTAAATATCAACAGGCCATCAAAGAAAAACAAAATCTCAGAAGTAGCTAGAAAAAAGATACATTACTTTTAAAAGCTAACAGATAGAGAGCGGATATTACAAAAGCAACAATGGGAATCCAAAGATAACGAGGTGATGTCTTCACAGTATGAAGAGTTACCAGTTTAGAATTCTATGCTTTGTGAAAATATCTTGCAAGAATAAATAAAGATATTTTCTCACAGGCAAAAACTGGGAGCACTACTAAAGAAAATTATAAAGGATTTTGTACATATCAGTGATTACATTAAAAGTAAGTGGAATAAATACTCCAGAGAAAATGCAAAGATTATCATTTGGACTTTGCAAAATCAAAGAAAGTAAGACATATTTAAAACATAAAATACTAAAAGGATGGGAAAAAAATACATAATTAAGTAGCTAACCAAAGAAAACTGATGTTGCTTTATCAGACAAAATAACCTTTAAAACTGAAGAGCACGGCTGGAAGTTAAGTATGTCCCTGCGTGATGAAAAGGGTTGAATAATCAGCAAGGCATACCTGCATTTTAAATTTATATTCATATAACAAAGTATACTTAAAATTAAAACAAAAAATGGATAGAAATACAAAATAATTTATCCAAAAAATATCAGTATGAACTTAGAAGACCTATCATAACCAACTCAACTTAATGTACATACCTAGGCTATGATAACCCAAACCTGCAGATTACATACAACATTTACAGAAATTGGCCACACACCTGGATTATAAAGCAATTTTTAATACCGAAGATCAGTGTTATGCACACTATGGTATCTGAATAAAATGCAATTCTACTATAAGTCAGTAATGAAAAGACAAATTGAATTTTTCCATATAAATAGAAGTAAAATCAACAAAATTATAATGAAAATTAGAAAGTCTTTGAATTGAAGGATAATAAACATACCACATTTCAAAATCATGGAATGCAGGTAAAGCCATCATTAAGAGAAAAATTTATGTCCTTAAAGACATACATTAAAAAAAAGGGAAAGCCTAAAGATGATAGTGAATATTGATCTCTTGAGATTTTAAAAAGAAACAACAAAATAACCTCAAAGAAAGTAAATAATGAGATCTGAAGTTATATGATCAAAAATAAACATAGACTCTAAAGGATAGACGAATCAAAAGATGGTTCTTTGAAAAGGCAAAATCCCTGACACATTTAATTTAAAAAGGGGATAGGTGAAGCACAAAAAAAAAAAAAGATTTTAAGAATGACAAACAAACAAACAAAAACAAAAACAAAAAACATTACTATAGACACTATAGACAAAATTATAGTAATAGTATAAAACATCATGTCAATACATATATATACGTCTTGGATTAAAATGGCAATTTTAAATAAAAACAGAACCTACTAAAGTAACTGAAGAAGAAATAGGAACCATGATAAATATTAGAAATAGTGACTCTGTGGTTAAAACCCTGCCAACAGGAGAGCTCCACTGCCAGACAGCCTTACTGGAATAGTTAATTCTTATAGCACCGGAACTCTTCCAGCAAATAGAAGAGGAATACCCTAAATCTCTTTTATGAAACTGGCATAACCTTGATACCAATCTGACAAGGGAAGAGAGGAAATACAGTCAATCTCATTCACAGTTGCAGAGGGAAAAAAGTTTCCAACCAAATCGAAATTGAAATTCCAACCAAATGTCCCACAACATATAAAAAGGATAATACATTTGCAATCAAATTGAGTTGATCTCAGGATTTAATATTACAAATCAATTATAATTCATTAAATTAGCAATCTAAAGGAAGAGAGCAATATGGTTATATCGTTAAATGTAAAAAGACATTTGATAAAATGCAACATCCTTTTATGATTAATAGGATAAAAACACTAGGAAAATATAAATAGACAAGAACTTCCTTAATAAAAACCTACAGGAAACATAATACATAGTGGTGTAACTTTAAGGATTTTTGCATTGCTCTATTGAACATTTCACTGAAGATCCTAGCCAACACAGAAAGACAATAATGAGAGGCAAAAAGTAAAAGGTATGGCAAAGAAGAAACCAAAATTCTCAGCATTTGCAGCTTATTTGTTCATGTGCACAGAAAACCTCAAATATCTGCAGGTTAATTATTAGAATTAATAAATGAGTTTAGCATGTTTGCTGAATATAAATCAAAGTGCACACATAAAGTACATTCTTTTCATACGAGCCACAAACAAAAAGTGAAATTTAAAAAAGAAATTTTTATGCTATCAATAAACAGGAATTTTTTAGGACTAAGTCTAAAGAAAGCAGACAACACCTTTCCAGAGAAAACTGTAACCCTTAGTGAATGGCAGAGATTCGAAGGCTTCTTATATGACCACAGATGGTGCTGTACCCCATGCCCCACACCAGGTATCTCCTGCTTTCATAGCTCTGATATCTTACTGCCTTAGTCTTCTCTGGCATCTTTATCCGCACAATAAAATTTCTTGAATTCTAATCACGTACCGCTAACTACCAGCCATGGAGATGCAAAGATAATTTCATTGTCTCCTTATACACCTCTGCTCTTATAAATCTAATATATAAGATATAGATATATTATTGTTTTTTTATGGTTACAGTGACTTTCTAGCTTTTGAGATTTGAGGTATTACCATATTGATTTGATTTGGAAAAAAAAAAAAAGGACTAGAGCATACCTACAGGTAAGCTTTGTATAGAAACTTGATTACAAGGCATTCAATTTCCATAAAAATCTGTTGCCCTGATTTTCTCTTAATATTAATCTTAATACTAAAATATTAAACTTAAGAAGCACAAAATGCTCCTGACCTATTGATACCCATAAACTAGGTTAGGAGGATCCGAAATTCTTATCTACAAGACGTGGATTACCTTTTGATGTATCAAAGATGAGAAGCCCAATTACACATCCAGCACATTACCCAAAACAGAGGCTACCTGAAAATATGCATGCAATCTTTGAACCCTTTCCTGAGGTTTTTTGTTTTGTTTTGAATTATTAACAACCTTATCATCTTGCTACTTTTGCTCTTTTTAAAGAAAGCCTGCTTGAGTGTGCCTTTCTCCTTGAATGACACTAAAACTTCTGTTTCTTTTTTTCCCCACCCTGTTCCTCTCCTGCCTCCTCTCCAAATCTGCTGGTGTTTGTAACTCCTTAATTGTGGGTGTGGTCCTCTCCATCAGCCATGTGGGTAGTTGAACCAAAGTCACCTACCAGCCTCTCTGCTGCCTTGTCCACCAGGAGACACTCCCAGGAATCCAGGTTGGTTGTGGGATGTGGGGTCCAGGGGATGTATGTAGCCAAGTCATAACCAGGGCCTCCTCTTTCATTCCAGCATCCCATGGGTCCCCTGGGCTCCCAGCTCTCAGAGTTTGACCCTGATTGCAGGCTTTCCAGTTTGCAACACTATTTCTGCCAGCTCCAAACTGCAGTGCATGTTATCTCTTTCTTACCATCAAATTTTACCCTTTCTGTGTCCCATCCTTTGGGAGTCCTGCTACCTCTTTCCATTTAAATGACCTAAGGCATTCACAGGGACTCCAGCAACCAGATTTGCTAGGTGGCAGAAGTTTTTAGTTAGGTTAGTTAGGTGGGGCTTTCCTCATTCCGGAAATCACGAAAGGAGGTTGTTTTTCTATTCCACTTTCATGGACATCTGGAGCTGGCAGTGTGTTTGGCTGAAGCCGCCGTCATCCCTTGGGACTGGTCATCCAACCTGGTGCAGCAGCCAGGAACATCCCCTCTTGCATACCCTCACCCCTTGTCTGCAGTCTTCTTCTCTGGGCCCAAAGGTCCCCATAAAATGGGGCATCGGAAAGAAAAACAGTTCTTAAGAAAGTTAGCATGTGACCAAAGCAAGTGGTACTACGTGAAGGCAGCTGGGCACCTGGGAGAGAGCACAGGCCAGGGGTCTGTTTCATCTAGATTTGCATCTCAAATTATGCCACTTAATTAACTGTGTAACTCTGAGTGAATTCTAAACCTCTGAATCTCAGTCTTATGCAAATAATAGGCTAACAGCCCCTCCCCTATCCTGATGCTATGAGGCTATGAAGTGACAAAGATAAAGGTCTTGTCATATGACACGGGTAGAGTGAATGTCAGTCAAGTGGACCTGCTACTGAGATTTTCTCCCTTCAACAGCAGCAAATCATGAAAAGTAACCAGTACTGGCCCCATTTGACAGATGAAGAAACTGAGGCTCAGGGAGATGAAGTAACTTTCCTAAGGTCAAATTCATAAGAGTGACATTTGGGACCCAAATTCAGGTCTTCTGACTTCTACCACTTAGTCATATTTTCACTGTATCACGTGATATAAGAAGTTTTTCAGTTTGGGCATATTTATATTAACTGCTAGTCTTCTCATCTGGTATATTTGTTTAATGTGTGGATGTTGTCACATCTCTTCATTTATTGTGGTGGTTTCAAATATTGCAATTATAATTTACATGAGTTTCATCTTGACAAAAGCCATGACATTTCCCTTATGGTTTATATGGATTATTTCTAGCTGTCTGATAGTTTCACTAACGTTTGTATTTCAGGATTGTAGACCATCACAGACAAAAGCATGAAGTGAGAACTGAGTGCCTGTCTTTACTTTTATCTGACAAAGACAAATCGCTAAGATTTTAAGTGGTGCCATTTATTGACCCTGCCATATTTACTGAGCACTGACTAATTGTAGGTGTTGTGCTAAGCACTTTGTGAGGTTCAATACTGAATCAGATGTTCTTTCTCACCTCAAGAACTAAATAACAAATTGGGAAAGAAAAGAAACTCTAGCAATTTTAATTGAACCCAAACTAGACTGGAGAACCCCTGTTCATTCGATATAAAATACAGATATGCCTTAAAATGGAAATTGATACATATTAAATTGATAGGTGAAGACCTGTTTCCTGAATTGTGATTTCCACACATCATGGAAGACCAACAAAGATTCCTGCATTTGTGGAGTATATTGCCTGTGGGGTGTGTGGAGATGCATAACAAATAATAAACAGTAAAGAAATACATTCTGTGGAATATTAGAAGATGATACTGATACTGAGAAAAACAGAACAGGATAGGAAAGATCAGAAGCCAGGGAATAGGGAGGTCGGGGTGGCAATTGTAAACAGGACGGTCAGGGGAAGGTGCATCCAGAAGAGGCCTTGGAGAAAGACCTGAAGGACGAGATAAAGTGACGTGTGCAGGTCTCTGGGCAAAGAGCATTCAAGGCTAGGGAAGGCACTCAGACAGCAGAGCCAGGGGAGGGAGACCGGGAGAGTGTGGAGGACATGAGGTCTCAGCTGACAGGAAGACGAGGCATTAGGGCCTCACAGCCCACAGCAATGACATGGCTTTCTTGGAAAGGAACTGCAGTGATATTGCAAAGTTTTGAGCACAGAAATGACCTAGAATAATATTTTGTGTTCAACTGTGTTCATTTAACAGAGCAGTATTTTCCTGCACCTTTTTCTTGGGGGGAGAGGGGAGAAGGGACATTATTATAACGTCTGCGTACTAAATCCATTGGTGTATCTATTGGTGAACATATTATTTGTTTTCAGCTTTTTCTATTAGTAATATTGAGTTGAATATCTCAGGACATACTTCATCTTGCTCTCTGTGCTCTAGAACAGATTCCTATAAAGGGCATTTCTGAGTGACCGGTGTGCATAGATAAAAATCTTGAAAAGCATGTGCAAATTGTTTTCCTTAGCAGTCATGTCAATTTATGTATTCCCAGAAGCAACATGCATTATATCACACATTGTTTTTTTTTTTAAGATATTATTTGTTTGAGAGAGAGAGAGCACAAGGGAAGGGGAGGGGGTGAGGGATGGAGGAAGAGGGAGAAAGACTCCCCACTGAGCAGGGAGCCTGACTTGTGGTTCACTGCGAGGCTCCATTCCAGGACCCCAAGATCGTAACCTGAGCTGAAGGCATATACTTAAGTGATTGCACCACCCAGGCTCCCCTTCATATAACTGAATTTAAATATAAATGTCCACGGGGGCCTAGGTGGTGCAGTGAGTTAAGCATCCGCCTTTGGCTCAGGTCATGATCCCAGGGTCCTGGGGTTGAGCCCTGCATTGGGCTCCCTGCTCCGCGGGGAGTTTGCTTCTCCCTCTCCCTCTGCCCTCCTCCTGCTCATGCCCTGTCTCTTGCTCTCTCTCATTCTCTCAAATAAATAAAGTCTTAAGATATATATATCCAGCATGCATGGTTCGAATCTGGATCCCACCCCTGTAGTAACAGTTCTTTAATTCTGTTCCATGATGCGATGTTTGGGATAACTGAAGCAGGGCTCCATGGAAACCAAACTTCCAGTATCTCCAGAAGGAAGGATTTCCCAAGCAAATGAAGAGGGCAAACAGAAACACAGAGGGAAAATATAAAATACCTTAGAAAAATTACTCTTACGTATTTATTAAGGTAATCTTATTAAAGTTTTTTCAACTAAAGTACCATTTTGGCAATACAGCTACTTTTCCCTAGAAACACTTTCAAATCAAATTTTCACCAATATCGGATTAGTCTTTTGTGAGCTTTGTGACTTTGCTTCAATTTTCTGGATATTTTCCCATGTGGATAGATAGAAAACTGTGCCTGAATGGGTCACATCTTTGTACAGGTTTAGACTCATTGAATGAATTCTGTTTTCTTGGATTTTAAAAAAGCCTTAATTATTCTTCATTTTATAATCTTGTGATACTAGTCAAGAGTCAGCATAAGAATGAAAATCTTTATATATTTTCAAAACCCAGGTCTGAGAATAGAAAAGAGAAATGTCACTGTAAGAAGTATTAATGCATTTATTCAAAAGGTCTGCATATGTCATATTTAATTTAATATAAAAAATGTACTGAGGGGTGCCTGGATGGCACAGTTGGTTAGGCCTCCAACTCTTGGTTTCAGCTGAGGTCGTGATCTCAGGGGTCGTGAGACTGAGCCCTGCATAGGGCTCCACACTCAGCGGGGAGTCTGCTTCAGACTCTTTCCCTCTCCCTCTGCCCCTCCCTGTTGAGCTCATTCTCTCTCTCTCTCTAAAATAATAAAGAAATCTTTTTTTTTTAAAGTGCCAAAAATCCAACAGGAGAACTATTATGAATAAATTAGTTTATAGGGGTTAATGTGATACCATTTCTCAATTTAATATTGAGTGCTAACCCTATGCCAGCATTACATACTGGTTTACAAGAATAACCCTATTTAACCACCAGAACAGTTCCGTGACAAAGCTTCTATTATAATCTGCATTTTACAGATGAGGAAACCAAGGCTTCGAGAGGTTTCAGTAATATATCCAATTCTTTTCTTCTTTTTTTTAGAGAGGGAGGGGGTGTGTGGGAGGGTCAGAGAGAATCTTAAGCAGACTCCATACCCAGAGCAGAGCCTGATGCAAGGCTCAATGTCACAATCCTGTGATCATGATCTGAGCTGAAATCAGAGTCAGACACTCGGCTGACAGCCATCCAGGAAACCCTCCAACTCCATCCAGGGACTAAGTGGTAGAGTGGAAACCTGAATCTGGGTTTCTCAAATGCCAAAGCATTGGGCTATGGCTGCATTAGAACTCATTTAGATGTCCTGCTCATAGAAGCAAAGGATTACATGGAATATGAGAGATCATAGTGCAGAAGACCATAGTATAGTGCTGAGACAAGCAGGTGAAATCTCAGATCAGTTATTTACGAGTAATATAACCTTGGATTCTATTATGTTAACCTCTAATCCTTGATTTCTCATCTATAAAAGGCATATAATTAAAAGACTAAGTAAAATATTTCTTAAAGCTCTAAGTACCCACTGTACATTAAATGATAATAATTGTTGTTAAAAGTAACATAGAGAAGATTTTATAACAGCACTTGGCCAGGTGGTTTGGTGGAAGAACAGAAATCCTTGGGAGCTGAGGTGGTTACTGAAACATGTATCCTGAATGCATCTGAAAAGTCCAGATACAGCAGAATGCAAGGACATACATAAAGTGTTTTGACCATGGAAACAACAGAGGCTTAACACTTTTTTTTTTTTTTTTTTTAGAAACAAAGCATTTAGGGATAAATACTTCAGTAGGAAGCATCTAATAGTCTTCATGGATAAATACATATTCATGCAACACTAACTTAGCAACAGCAATGTGTACTTTTTGCCTTACATTAAAATCGTCTTTTTGCAAACACCATTTGCAGGCTATTTGCCTTGCAAAATTTCCTTATAGCCCTCATTAGCAAACAGAAAAAAAGAAGCTAAGTAAGCTATCAGGCTGTTTTGCTTGATCCTCTTTTCTTAACTAGAAGATATAGTTTTAAAATGATTTCTTGGGGTCTTGGTGGAGCTTGAGATTGTGAAACAGCTTTTTAAGGTCCAAAGCTAATAAAGCCCATATTCGTGATTAAATTCATGAGGACATTACTTGCTGTCACCTCTTTTCTGAAAGATAATATGTGGATTTGCAAAGCATAGCATCTGACACACAGGATATTATTCAATATATTAATTTTTCTATTATATATCTATTATCTATCTATATCTATAACTGTATTTGCATTTATCAATTATCTATATATATTATATATATTTATATATATACACTGTATAGATATATATAATCTCCAGTAACACTGTATTCAACAGTGTATGTCTTTTCTTATATAAAGAAATTGATTGTCTTTTCTATCGTAATCTACTTATTTTGCACAGTATCTACATATGATGAGATTTATGTTTCACCGGATATATCTGACAGATTTTAGAGTTGTCAGAATAAAAAGTCTCTATTGAGTAATTTTCTATTTAATTTCTCAGGCTAAAAGATCCTAACTAGTACTGAAATAGAGAAATTACTTGCTCTTGTTGCACAAATTATATCCCAAATGAAATAACTATGCTATAGTCATGTGTCTTTTTTATTTTTATTTTTTAAGATTTTATTTATTTATTTGAGAAAGAGAGAATGTATGCACAGGTTTGCATGTGGGAGAGAGAAAGAGAGAGAGAGGGAGAGTGAGCACAAGCAGGGGGAGAAACCAGACTCCCTGCTGAGCAGGGAGCCCAACGTTGGGCTTGATCCCAAGACTCTGGGAACATGACCTGAGCCAAAGGCAGACACTTAACTAACTGAGCCACACAGGCACCCCTGTTTATCTTTTTTTTAATAATCAAAATTAAGTTAGAGTATATCTAATTTGAAGCCACTATTTCTGCTAAGAAGGAAGTACGTGTTTTATGATTAATAATGAATGACCCGTTTATATCCTGCTTATTATCATTTGCTAGTACCCAAACTTAGGTCTTCAACAAGTTTCACTGATTTGAGGGCAAAAATGATAGTGAAATGTATCAACTATCTTTTCTTAAAAAGAAATATTCTTCATTCTTAAATAATCTATCATAGTTTTTTGTTACTTGTTAAAATGTTCTTTCTTTGAAGAATTATGGTGAAAGCAGAGGTAGGGATTTATTTTTAAAGTTCTTACTGGGAATACAAGGATGGTCACTTTATAATCTTATTGCTGTTTTTATTGTTATTTCACTGGTCTAGGAGATGGGAAAATCTGGAATTTACCATTCTATAGTTACTAAGTTGCCTTTAAATATTGAAACAGGACATTTAACAATGTTTCCAAGTATTTTCAAAATTTGGATAGTTCTTCCCTCTGATAAGCCTACTGAAGTCTTACAAAATTAATGAGGACCATTTGGGTCTTTCAGCTACTGATGAACTGGTGACATATTTAATTTGTATGGATGGCATGATAAGAAAATCATGCTCTGAAATTTCCAACCTAGAAAAGAAAAATATAAGTATAGAAGAAAAAGAAAAAGGAAAAGAAAAAGAGGAAGGAAGGAAGGAAGGAAGGAAGGAAGGAAGGAAGGAAGGAAGGAAAGAAGGAAAGAAAAAGAAAGGAAGGAAGGAAGGAAGGAAGAAAGAAAGGGAAGGAAAGAAAGGAAGGAAGGAAGAAAAAGGGGGACTTCGTATCTAGGAGATAAAACCAGAGAAGGAGCAGAAGAGTATAAGAACATACATTGTAAACAAAAACTTTTGCACCAAACACTTGCTGAAAATGCAAGACAGATTTTATTGAGTTACTGCAATAGGTGAGAAAGACATCAGTATAGAATACTGAGCCCAACTCCACATACAACAGGGACAAATGGGGACTTACAGCCAATAAGAAGAGTGAGGGGGTCAGTGTACCGAGTGGAAATACTGAGGGTAGGGAGATCCTTGCTAAAATGGCCTGACAAGTATTCTTGCTAAAGGCCAACCAGTGACGTAGCTATCAAGGGTGAGGCATGAGGACAGATGTCAGGGTTGGCAAGATTCTTGCTAAACTGACTTATTAGTAGGATTCTTTGCTGAAAACTGGGCTCAGTGGGTCAAGGGCAGGGCTGCAGTTCAAGGTCAATTTATCTAATTGAAAAGACATTTGGGGGAGCCTGACTAAAGTTTGGTCAAGGAGAGAGCCTTTGTTAACAGACTGGTCAGAAGGTGAAGGTAATGTTCAGTGATTCGTTAGTTGTGTGTATCACCCAGTGCTCATCACATCATATGACCTCCTTAATGCCCATCACTGAACACTACACCAAAAACTAATGATGTACTATATCTTGGCTAATTGGATTTAAATAGAAAGGAAAAAATTAAATTTTTTTTAAAAAAAAGAAGATGAAGATAAGAGAAACACACATCATGTGATTTTAAAAACAAATAGGTTTTCAAAAGACTGACCTAAACCTCTGAGCTTCACGTAACAGGTTAATCCCTATGGCTGAGAGTAAAATAAGGACATCCACTTGAGCACACTTTCACTTTGAACCACGTGAAGTTGTGTTTTGTTTTCTTTATTTATTTTAAAAGAGTTTATTTATTTGACAGAGAGAGAGAGAGAGATCACAAGTAGGCAGTGAGGCAGGCAGAGAGAGAGGGGGAAGCAGGCTCCCTGCTGAGCAGAGAGCCCGACGTGGGGCTCGATCCCAGGACCCTGAGATCATGACCTGAGCACCCACTGAGCCATCCAGGCACCCCGAAGTTGTGTTTTAAAGTCCTCTAAATTCTTAGTTGTGGTATGTCATTAAATTGAATTTAATGAGACCATCTCAATTCCTTTTTAAAGATCTCTTCTGATAGATGTGAGCTTTTATTTTTTCTCCAGTGTTGAGATGAAAGGGTTTAGTATAAAGCTCAGGAGTAAATATCCTTAATAGCATAGAGATAATCAAAGGAATAGTAATTACTACATTTTACTGCAAACATTCCATAAGTGGGCAGGAGATAACAAATCTTACCTCTTAGAATCTGCTAAATTTATTTTAACTTTACACTTTGTTTACTTGACATTTCAGCGACAATAGCAGCAGGATTCCTTTTCATTAGAGCTATCCTGGGAAACTCTTTAAATGATCTCCTCAGATGTGGCTTATCTCACCATCTGTCACCACTGCAGAAAATTTAGCATTGAATTCAAACACTCTTTTGTGCCTGATCTTTTGATGTCCATCCACCAGGATGCTCAGAAAGAGAACATTAATAAGTACTAATTCAGCATCCACCACTGCGTGGCGCTATTTTCTGTCCTAACAGGTCCGGGTTCTTTCAGTATTTACAGCCTAAAGGGGAGACAGGCAAATATTATACAATTATATGCCATTTGACAAGTGCTGTAACAGGACATGGTACAGGGTGCTGTTGGAACACATGAGAAGAGTTTCCATCCCATTTCTTGGGCTAAGGTAAGGTTGGGAATAGGAGGAGTGGTAGGAGTGTGAGTGTGTTTGTGTTTGTGTGAAGCACTGAAGATATATTGGAGAGAAATGGTGGCCTCCTTGGGGAGGAGGGAGGTGCAAGAGGTGATTTATAAATAGACACCCAAAATGTAGAGTAGGTATTATTCAGGAGGAAGGAGGGGGCCCGGGATGGGTGTTCTTCAAAGAAGAAACGCCATGTGCCGAAGATTTAAGGGCAAACGGGAATGTGTGTTTAATTGAACATGTCAGATAAATGCTTCTCAAATCTTAACAGGCATGTGAATCCCCAGGTTGAATGGTAAAATGCAGATTCTGATTCAGTAATTCTAGGGAGAGACCTGAATTCCTGGGTATATAACCAGATCCCAAGCGATATCAATGCTGTTGGTTCACAGACCAAACTTTGAGTAGCAACATACAGACAACTTGGTTTCCAGTAACAGGACACTTCTCTCTCTGGAGAAGTCACTGACTATTCCCTAAGCCGCTGTCACTACTGGTGGTGACCTACTTATTCGCGCTGCATGAATCCTTGATGATTGCCCTGTGGTGGTAACTCGGCACCTCCTTCACAAATGCTGTTTTCTGTAAGGGAGCCTACTTCTCTTCCCATAGTATTTTTAAAGTCACTACTTCAAACTCTGTTTTCGTACCTTCTTTTCCACCTTGATCTACCTCCTCATTGAAACACATTTAGCAGTTTCAGCATGAAACCGGCTTGAAAGGATGTGCTTAAGAAATATTGTCAACATTTGTCACAATCAAAGAACATGTCCCAGGGAAGAATTTGCAGCCTTCCCCATTAGGAGCAACTTATAAGGCTGTACTGTATACTGACAGCAGTTCTTTTAATGTCAATTTGCACTCATTTTAATAAATGCATGAGTCTCATGTCTCTGCCTCATCCTGTAGCAGCCAACGTTCTGCTTCTCCAGAGACCAAGGAGAGCATCTTTGCAAATACTCTAAAAATTCCATCTCCCTCCCAAAGGCATGGGAACAGATTGGGCTGTGTTGTCAAGTTACTTACTGGGAACTCACACGCATGTCACGTGGTCTAAAAGAGAAGCCTCTCTACGCTTAGTTTTGTATATGAGGCATTACCAAATTGATTTATAATGTGTTTCTGGGGACTAGAAGTTGCTTTCCCTTTGAATATTGGTGCAGTGGTACTGCGTCACCTTTGTCGGTTAATGAGCTGATTTTACTCCCACTAATGCGAGTCTACTACCCTGTTTAATTTTCACAATAATAAATATAATTAATTAATTAATTCATAAATAAATACACACACATAGATGCACATATATATTTAAAATCGCTTTCTGTATTAGTGCTATACAAGCTTAGCATTAGGACAAAGGAGTGAAACTTACAGGCAAGCAACACTTTCAAAGTTCATTTCTGACTGGGATCTCACAGTCATCTTAAAGGCAGTGGGGTTCTCATGCCAAGGTATATGTGGGTAGACTTGTCATATCGTCCTTCCACTAGACTAACACAGCAGTCCTTAAACTTTTTTTATGCAGAAAATTACTGTAGTACCTTGTCTACTTGCAGTCATATCAACGTGCTTTATGGGGAAATGAGGAATTTCCATGGGTGATCTTTTACTCTTTTCTGTGTTCCCATTAACCCTTGCTTTGGACCTAAGTAACTCTCCCCAAGGTAGATGTCATTCGCCTCTAGAGCAATCAGAGATTGGTGAAGCTCTTTTCCTACCCTGTTTTATATCAGATCTGTGTCAACCTTACTTCTCAGCCTACTTCCTTCTCACTCCTAAGGTTGTGAACCCTGTAAAGAGAAATGGGAGATGTCCTAACCCTAGAAAATACGATTTTCTTGACTCATGAGCCAAGGTATTGCAGACCCAAGTTAGCTTGGTCTATGGGCTTACCTTCCACACCTACCAGTGATAAATGTTTGGCGTTTAGGTAAAAGCTGAACTGTCCTCAGGCCAGGAAAGCATTCACAGGGCATCTGCATTTGGGTGTGAGGGATAGTCACACTTAAGTGGCAGTTCAAAGTGACCGGCCCCACGTTGTGAGACACCCATAAAAATAAGGGCTTGGGCTCTCCGTGATAATTTGCAAGTGACTTCTCATGCCAGAAAGGACCACAGACCTTACTCCCAACATTCATTCAGAAATGAAGAGACAGATCCAGAGAAGCAGGAAGCGGAGTAGCTAGGGATCTGGAGCCAATTATGAGCCTCCTTTCCTTTTTCCTTCCACAGCCTTTTCCCAGTTAAGCAAGGATTAACATGGCTGCTCTCCTTCACTTAAATTAAGCTCACTGTAGTCCTCAAGGTGGCAATTACTCAGAAAATGATATATGAAAATTTAAAGTAAATCAGATTTTATGTGAATTAGTCTGTGTAATTTTTAGCCAAAGCTGTGATGTTATATATACCATCCGCAGTCATTAAAAAAAGCCATTCATACTAACTAATAATGGAAAAGCTAATAGACTACATTTATGTATTTCTGATTTGTGTTTAATTCCAATGGAATGAAAGTTGACTAATTTAGAACTTAAAACATGAGTTATATATTAGAAATGCATTAACTAATCTATTTGCTGTTTCTTTTAAAAGAAAATTTTTAAATGTTGGCTTAATAATTACATAAAGAATTATTAGATCGTATTCCAAAAAATGTATTTCGAGGAGTTGTTCATATTCTATGTGGTCAAGAACAACAAAAATAGGGGCGCCTGGGTGGCTCAGTGGGTTAAAGCCTCTGCCTTCGGCTCAGGTCATGATCTCAGGGTCCTGGGATCAAGCCACATATCGGGCTCTCTGCTCAGCAGGGAGCCTGCATCCCCCTCTCTCTCTCTGCCTACTTGTGATCTCTCTCTCTCTCTGTCAAATAAATAAATAAAATATTTTAAAAAAAAAAAGAACAACAAAAATAAAATGTGTAGACTTCAGATACCCATACATTTTTTTTAATTCCTAGTTTTCATGTTTTCAGAAGAAAGATATTTAGAAATCCATAAAATCCGGAGGGCTTTTTGTATTTCAATCAGACCAAATTCAAAATCTACCAGTCATATCATGAAAAGCAGGACTGGCAATGATTTCAATTAGACATAGGGAGAAGGGAAATAAGTCTAGAATTTTGGAGGCAGAGAAGTTAAGGTAATGCTTCCAGCCAGAGAGATCTAAAGAGATGACGTGCCTTTTTCTAAAGCCCACATTCTTTTCATGGTACTACTCTGCCTTCTGATTAAAATTATGTTAACGTGGCACTCAAAAAGCATTATTTGGGTTTTAAAACTGCTTGCTTAAGAAAAACTAGCAGGGCTGGAAGTCAGACAGATGCACATGTCCACGTAAGCCGTGAGAAGTCACTGGATTACAGTTTCCTGTTCCCAAGAGAATAGCTCACATTGGTTCCACCAATTACAGGAGTGAAGCCAACAGAAATGCCAGTGTCAGCAGGATTTGCAATTTCCGTGCAATCTGAAAAGATGGTTTTTGATAAACCACATTGCGTTTCTTCTCTTCTGAATATGGAGATGGTTCACCAGTATGTGTTCTCTTTTGTGTTTTGGGCACCAACAGCAACTTGGAGTCACCACTGATGTACGAGGTGTCAGCGCCACAGGAGGGCATCACCAGCGGGAGCTTGAGAGGCGGCCTGGGGAGCTCCATCACAGCCTGTAAGAAGGTAACCTTGCCCTGTTGAACTTGACCGCTAGCGTAGTTTGACTCTCCAAGTACTTTTTCTAAAGCAGAAAACAACAATGACAACGAACAATGGAGTAGCCCACAGTTTGCTTGCCTGGTTAACCTCTGATGCTACTAAAAATGTGATTCGTGAGAATGATCAGAAAACTCAAGCAGTTCAGATAGTAGGACTTGACAATTATAAGCCCCCGCTGCGGGCCCACCAAAGCTTCCTCCTCTTCCCTTCGCAAACTTGGCCACGGGTAACAGCTTCTCACTGCATCTCCTTTCAGGAAAATCTTCCCAGGCTTTGAGTGGCTGGCTCACCTTATTATAGGAAATACCTAGGTCTGTATCTAAGAAACACTCTTGGCTGTTCTTCTGATACTTTCTTAAAGAGAAGGGTGTGCTTGGCTTATTTTATTATGAGACACAGAATTACATTTCCTAGAATATAGACTTTAGAACTAATAAACGAGTCTTGCTTTAACGCACTTGCTGAAAGTTGTCATTTGAACAATATAAATTCATCGACTTCATTTTTCCAGTCAATCCAACTTAAGGCCCAGAAACTTAAAACAAAACGCTTTCCCACCTGAAGCTTTCGTTACTATTTACTGCAGAATTCCAGAGGAAGATATGTTTCTTCTCATCCAACCTTAGATAATATCACACTGGATTATTTCATTAATTATTTAAAAAAGGTTAAATGATAAAAAATACCCATACTCATAGCAATAAATCAAGACAAATTCTATTAGCAAACACATTGTGTAGTGGTGTATGTATGTATTTGTGTATGTATACATGTTGTATACAATATTATATGTATACATATTGTAACATTATGTATGCATATGTATATTAATTGATTGATTACTACACCCAGTTAAACAGTCTTATTTATTCTCTGCTTGTGTGGTGTTTATATCATTTTCAAGTATCAAAGAAAATGACACACACATCTGTGTTAGAGAACATATATTGATTATAGAAAAGTAATTTTACAAAAGTATTTGCATGCATACATTCATAGCCAAATATAAAAATAAACTCGTCTAATCAGTTCAAGGCTCTAATTTCCATGTGTTGTATAATCTATTATTCATTCTCCTCTTATAAAATTCTTATAGAAGAGTCAGTGCTATAAAGGTCCATTTTTAATGCAGAAAACTGAGATTTTGAGTTACTTATATAAGAAAGCTAAAACTGCAGGTCATCAAGTCTTGAGATATGTTCTATTCATCTGCATCTTCAAATGATGGTCTTCACCAGATGCTATACATTTCCCAAGGCTAAATGATTTTTCATTTATTTTAATTTTTAAATAACTCTATTTCTATTGATTGGAGTCCATGTGGTATTTAAATTAAGGATTGAAACCAGACTGCCTGAATTTGACACCCAGTTCAATCATTACTAATTGTGTTATCTCAAGCAAATTATCTTACCTCTTCATGCCAATTTGCTCTTCTGAAAAAGGGAGGTGACAGGTGAGGATTCAGTGAGTTAATAGATGTGAAATGTTTAGAATGGTGCCTGGCTTACCATAAGCACTCAGAATAAAGACTGTCTATGAGTAACATTATTCTACAGAATAATTTTTCAATAACTACATGGTGCCAGAAAATAATTCGATATATGCATTGCCATGCTGAGAGACTTAGTACTTTATGCTCTGTTGTCTTGGCTACATTTTTTTTTTTTTTCTGGGAAAAGAAGTCATCATATTCATTTCTTAAAAATCATGTCTGGAAGCTACTGAAGAGCTCTTTGGGGCTGATGTCTATTCAAAAAATAAAAACCCAAACTCAATCATTTATTATATGTATATATATAATATGCCTGTATGTATATATATAATATGCCTCTGTGTGTGTGTGTGTGTGTGTGTGTGTGTGTGTGTGTGTATATATATATATATATATATGAATTTAAAGTCTTAACCATAATCATACTCATACCACAACCCTTTCTAAAACTGTTAGCAGGTTGAACCATATGAAATTTTCTTTTTACAGATTAAAAATGATCAATTATAGGCAATTTCATATGGTCTGGTATAAATACATTCAAAATTCTGTTAGATCTTGGGGAGAGTGAGTATTGTGAGCATTTATAGTGAAGAACAGAGAGGGACTCTGGACCTGAAATAGTCAACAGTCTTCAGAAAGAGAATTGGGGGGCGCCTGGGTGGCTCAGTGGGTTAAAGCCTCTGCCTTCGGCTCAGGTCATGATCTCAGGGTCCTGGGATCGAGCCCTGCATCGGGCTCTCTGCTCAGCGGGAAGCCTGCTTCCCCCTCTCCCTCTGCCTGCCTCTGTGCCTACTTGTGATCTCTCTCTCTCTCTCTCTCTGTCAAATAAATAAATAAAATCTCAAAAAAAAAGAAAGAGAATTGGATCTTAATTTGGGCTTTCAAGTATGATCAAGATTTGAATGAGTGAATTAGGTTGATTATCCCACCTAATTTAGGAAGGGTTGCTACAAATTAATGCAAGAGAAGTTAACATCTTTGTGTCTTGAATTATTTTTCTAATGTTCAGAGTACATTCCTTTCATTTTAAATGTTCTCTTAAGCTTACATAATAATTGCATTTAAAGAAGGTTTAGTAGACATATATGCCACATGTTATATTCCATGTGGGCTCTAATTGTTTTCCTTCCCTTCAAAAGAGTAGCTCACTATTATTTACTTTTTTATATCTGGAATGTAGGCCCTCAATAACAAGACACTGAATATTGAATGAGTTCATGCTTTTATTTTATTATTATATATTACTGCAAACTGATTTAAGTGATCATTGATCAATTTGAAAAAACGAATCTTGTTAATCACAGATAATGGGCCGGGGCAAGTGAGAATCTATAAATGCACATATAGTGTGTATTCGAAGAGACAAAAGACAAGGAGAGCTCTGTTTTAGAAATAGCAAGGCTGTCCAGCTGAATCCCCATGGTTCACAGTCAATCAACCCTTAGTAAGAGTACCATGGATAATTGAAATCTATTGGTAATTCCCCAAACCGATTTTATGTAATAGCCTCATCTTCTTCCCCATCAAACCTTCTTATCAGAAATGACATATTGCTAAATTAACTGGTGGAAGAAATAAAACAAGAGTCTGGAAGATAATGCACTAGTTGGATAATCAGCCTCTGAAAAATTGCAAATTGACTGAGTTTCTCTCCTGTGTGTCACATTGAATCTCCAAGGGTTTCAGGAATCTCACCCATGTGCAATTTCTTCAGTTCCCTTTGCTATTGGGGAAATACAGTTGCTGGGAGCCACAGCTGTGAAAAAGCCATGGCATCAGGAAAAAAAGATTTGGGTGGACTTATTTGAAGAAAGATCTCCTTGAGGGACTGCCTTTCCCCAGAGCGAAGATGACCATACCACCCAGTTGTAGTTTGCATATATTATCCTGGCATTTTGTTAATAGACCCCCTTTTGCTGTCAGAAGTGCCATAGTAAGTTATATGGTTATAGAACCATCTCAAGCTTCAGAATGATCCTTTCTTAGTCTTCTTTCCTTCCTCTAAATGCTAGGAAAGTTATCATAAATTCTCACTGAGGTAGTAGCGATTGTGTAGGTTAATATAGTTGTGACAAATAAAACCTGTTTTTACTTAACTACTACTACTGCTGAACTAGTGCTATTGCCCCCTCCCTTAACTTCCATTGATAACTGATCCTATTGAACCCAGACTTGAATTCAAAATTCTCCTCATCTTGAAGCTCCAAGCAGACACTATCAATCCATCCAAGTTGGGGTGTGAGATCTCCTGTAGGTCACAGTAATTTACTGAGCTCCAAACTCAAGGAAAGTCTTAATGTGTGCAATGTGATGCTCCAAAATCATGTGTTTAAAGGATAGGATTTCAAAATATTGCAGAAAAAAATCGGGAGAGAGAGAGTAGCCTGTGGAGAGTGAATACTAGAGCACTGTGTGGGACCTCTTGAACCTTACCTCACATAGATCTTGTCTGATGTTACCCCTTCTCATAGGACCAGTCCTTCCTATAAGACAAATATAATCACTATTGTTAAACTGAATCATAAGGATTTTCCATTAAATGAGTTAAATGATTATAAATGTTATAATTTTATATCTGTTAGATGCTAAGTGAAAAAAGCCTTTATATTCTCTTTATAATAAATCAAAATCTGTTATCTCTAGGAGGCAATAGGATGACACGTAACAAAGCTGGACTTGGAATCCAAAGATCTGAGTTAGATTCCAGATTTCTCTTTTACTGTGTGATCTTAGGCCAGTGACATAACTTCTCTGACTCGGATGTCTTAGGCTTGGTGTGATGTTTAATATGCAAAAGGGTTTGGGTAAGTTCTTTTTTTTTCAAAGATTTATTTGAGAGAGAGAGACTGTGTGTGTGTGATTGTGGGGGAGGTACAGAGGGAAAGGGAGAGAGAATCTTCAAGCAGACTCCTCACTGAGCGCAGAGCCCAACGCAGGGCTCAATCTCTTGACCTGTGACGTGAGATCATAACCTGAGCCAAAACCAAGAGTCGGATGCTTAACAGACTGAGCCACCCAGGCTCCTTGCTTTGTGTAAATTCTTAGCACACACACCTGATGCTCAGTAAATATTAGCTGATTCCAAATAAGCAATCTTTACACACAGCAAATTTATTTAAATAGAATTTAAAAGCTAATCTGAGGTAGCATGCACTCTCCTCTCATTATGTTGAATCTCTGTTCGATTTTCTTCTACTTTGAAAGCATCCTACTGGATGTCACATTTCGATAGTAGCTGGACATTTTCAATCCTTGCTTCACTTCATGGGACCGAAGATTTGCTCTTTAGGATATCGTGGAATCAAGTCTCTGAATAGGATTCATGTAACAAAAGAATTGTTGGGGAAAAATCAACCCCCAAATATCCTTCTCTTTTTATGTCATGTTAATTAAATCCACATTAAACCCTGGACCTACCAAAGGCAGCAGAATGAAAAGATTTCAGTTTCCCAGAGGTGGAGTTTGATCTTAATAAGATATCTGATCATCTCTTTGAAGCTTCCAGAGCATTCTTTGCCATGACGGGCCTCCTTTAAACTGAGTTACATTTGTTGTCAACAGTGAGGCAGAAACCTCTGAAGAATTGTCAGAATGGATGTCCCTGGATGCTCCATCTTATTCTGTAAAATACACTTTCATCTAAGCTCATACCGTCCTGATGGCATGTAATTAACAAAAGCAATTCAATTAATGTGTGTAGGCACAGACATACAAATTGAGAGGCTTTCTTGGGAAATGATCTATATCTCCAAAGACATTTTTATTAGTCAGAATTGTATTGCTCTGGGCCCAATGTCCCGTTAATACTTCTAGGAAGCACGTGATAGAAAATAGCTATAATATTCCGTGCTTCTAGAAGCTGATTCCTTACAGGAAGGAAGGACTTTAAAAAATGTAAATACATAAATAAAATTTAAAAAATCAGCATAATTGGGCATATTCAGTTTCTATAGAGGGAAGATACGAGGTTTTTCACCCCGGAGTATACAGCACTCACAGCTTTTTAAACACTCTCTTCTGATCAAGCAACCTGGCAGTGGTCTTCAGATCCAGCTTCTTATACCAGAATGGCTCAGCTAAGCTGTGTCAAATGGCTAGACGTCCTGCTCTATTGCCATTCTGCAGGAGTAATCAGAGGTATTGAAGAAACAGGGAGATTTTAAAGGAAATATATGCAGAATTGTCTTCCTGAAAGTGATATTTGAAGAAAGCTCATTTGGTAGTTGTAAAAAGAGTTCCTTAGAGCAAAGGGAGACTGGAATCTGGGATGCCAGGAGGGGCACACTTGATGTGGGTAGGGGATCAGGGAGGGGAGAGGTCGAACCTGCACCCAGGCAGTGGGAGGAGACACGTGCGGAAGTCAAGATCAGGACTCCCTGGCAGTGAGAGTTAAACAGAACCATGAGCTCTGTCTATTTAAGTCAGAATATCCATGAGTGGTGGTGCCACCGAGGTCACTGGGAAGACGAGCCAGGAGACTAAGTAGCAAAAGAAATCCTTGCATTCAGATTCAGCCCGTTGCATCTACAGAGCCAGCCACAAAATTCCCTGACCACCTAAGGAAACTTTATGCACTGACCACACTGACATCTGGGAAGTCACAGTTGCACCGGGACCAGAACGCAGCTCATGAGGGCTGTGGTGGGACGAATCTCCTCTGTCGTCAGCAAAAACAGGCCCGAATCCTGCACATCTCTTGGTGTGAGAGCAGCCTTGGTGTGAGATGGACAGGTGGGGGGTGGGGGCTTCATGTACCACACACGCGAGTTCGTTCTTCGGAAAATGCCAATTCAGTAATCCTCTGTGGGAGACTTTGTTTAAAACTATCAATTATGGCTTATGTTGCAGTTTGAATGTGATTTAGCTTCTTATTCCAAAAGCCAGTATGTTGGAAGACGTCTGTTCACCTCTCTCTGCCTCCAGCAATACTCTACTCTGCTTGAGATTCCGATAGGCTAGTCTTCTGTCCTCTACAGCTCGGTTCCTTGAGCATCCTTTTTGCTATGTGTGAAGAACTCCTGGAAGGAGCTTACAGTGCCTTTTCTTTTCTCTTCTTCTTCTTTTTTTTTTTTTAACCAAAAAGTAGGACTCTGAAAACCCAAAATAGCTTAGAACATTTTGTGGAGTTGAAGATGATGCTGCACGATGGGAACTAGGCAAGTGATCTTTTTTTTTTTTTTTTGAATTCTTGTAGTTTCCCCTAACCTTTATATTATGTATTAAATATCCCTATGCAAGAATGGAAGGGGTCTAAAGTTTTAAAAAAATATCTCATATAGCATTCAAAAGTCTCCTCCTTTCTATTTTGGGGTGTTTAAAAAAAGACCTGCCATCCCTGCTCCCTATCACTTACCTTAAGGATTATCCTCCTTCCAGTCTCCCAGATAAATAGCCTTCTTGATTTTGGAGTCTGGAGTAGACAGTGCATTTCCCACCAGCCCTAAGAGCTTCCACTTTTCCTGTATCCTGCCAGGTTTGCAATTCTGATTGAAACGCCCAATTGTCACTTCTGCCAGTGTCAGAGAAGGAAAGGAGGATATGGCCTGGATAAATTTAAACAGCTCTCAGAGGTGGCCCTTTGGCTCATGAATCCCTGAGAATGAGCCCCCTCATTTCTGTGTCCATATTTAGAGACTTACCTCTGCATTTCTAAAACTAGACCCATCCTGAAAGACCCATTTGAGGGCTCATACTTTCCAGAATGGAGAGCATCCAAGAAAGCAGGTGTCTCCTTTAGCAAATTATGTGTCCATCTGCTTACATCTTAGAAGGTAGATGTTTCCAGTAGCTTCTTCCAAACAAGAGAAGAGTCAAGAAATGAGAATTGGCACTTTCTTATAATTGCCAAAGTCCAAAGGCATACATCCATCCTCAAATAATACATGGCCATTAAATCCACTGTCCCTTTGACCAGTGGTAAATTTTGCACTACCTACGCTTTGGAAGCCTATATAAAATAATCCAAAATCAATGGTAAGCCTTGATGCATATCATATATTCTCCGACATGTGTGTTTTTGTTTTATTTTGCTTCTCCTAACATTAAAAATCACATTCCCCTTACTGACCATATCAACATTACAGCATTATACTGCTTCTAAATAGCAATTAAATAGCAATCAGCTGTCCTCCATTTATATGTCTAATTTTATTCTGTTTAAAACATTGCTGACCATTCATATGTTATACTATATTTGCATTTCCTGAGCCTATCTGTTTCTGTAACTCTTGCATTTTACACTTGAGTCTCAAACTCCATTATCACTTTCATGCAGAAAAATCTCTGATCAACTTTCAAAGCATTCTTCAGCCAGCTGACATCTGTGTGATGTGGCAGAAGGAAACAAGTATGGCTTGATATTTCTGAATTGTCCTCCATGCTCTTAGAGCATTCTGTGACTCCACTGAGATACAATGTGGTTTCCAGGAAACAGCTAATTGTGTAGCCCAAGAAAAGCAGGGAGATATCCGAAACTGTCACTGAGGCTCTGTCTAGTTCATTTCTTGCCACATTGCACTCTGGGCCAGGTCGACACACAGAGTCTCTAATTTACATACACGAGGACACTAATTTCAAAGAAGAGATCCCTTTTTGTTCATGAAAAATCTCCATTTTAGACTCAGATAGTGCATCCATTTGTGACATTTGTCAGAGATGGACGCTCCATAAATCAGTTGGTTCCATGTGTATTTAAAAGAGGCAAGTTTAGTTAGACCAGGTACCTATTGCTAAAAGCATTCCATAGGTAAGGACTCTCTTGCTATAAAAATACAGTTTATCTGGAGATACATTTATGATGAGGTAGGACAATGTTGCCTTCTTTCCTATCTGGGAATTCTGCCTCCCACCCCCTGCACAGCAAAGACAGAGAATGAGGTGCAGATCCTGTCCTTATCATTTCCTTTTCAGCCTTCCCAACCAACGATGATCTGGTGCTTTCTAGGCACTCCCCTCCTCAATGATGGAGAGTTGTTTTTTCCCAGGGCCTGAAAGACTCCCTTATTTTCCAATACTTTAAAAATAATTGTTGACCAAGAAGAAGAGGCTATTGAGCTACCAAAAGCCTGTATTTGGGGTCTTAGACGCAGAGTGGACTGAAGTTGAGTGTGCTCAGAATTGCACGTGGGGAGTACAGACTAATAAAGGCAAAAACCACCAGGTTACATAACCTATTTTGAAGGAATCATGATTGGTGCTGACAAACTTAAACTGACTGACTATACGGGATTGGCCATTTAGCCAATAGATGTTTCATTATTTCAGAGCAGAAGGATGTATTTCAGGAGGTGGTCTAGTCACAACTGACAAAAAGTCAGAAGTTCATGGTGTTCTTAGAATTGAAACAAGAGAGGGCGTAGACCCTACTTCCTCCATGCCCTCCCCACCTTATTTTGAAATGACGCTCTTAGCAATGCTTAGTTCACCTTGGAATCTTCTTTCACATCATCAATTACAAGATTTCCAAATTGTAGCAGTTGTCAGTGTTAAGAGGCAAGAATGCTTCACATTCAACCAGCAGATAATCATATTACAGACTGTGTCCAAGGAATAATCAAACATGCTTTGGATAGCAGTTTCTCCTTTTTGTGAAAAGACACTAAGTAGACAAGAACTCAGGCAGCCAGCCACTAGAACCATCATTAAAAGGAAAATGTTATCTTAACACTTAATGAAACCTTCAGAGAAACTAAGACTAAACCACTGAGTTTTCTGTGCTCATTTGTTTTTTTTCTTTCATACAATTTGATTTCCAGTTTGTATACTGTCTCTTCTCAGGATCTCGGTGTGCTTTAAATAAGCATTATAGTTTCCCCATGAAGGAATACAAAGGCAATTCTTTTCCAAGGTGGAAACAAAGGGTTTCAGAATTCTCAGAAAATTTGCTGAAGCATAGATTAAATCAATATGAAATTATATGTGTAAAATTATACGGACTCTTCTGACCTCGTGTGTGTGTGGTGTGTGTGTGTGTGTGTGTGTGTGTGTGGTGGGCCTTTAACCTATTATAAAAATTTAAGTTAGCAGTTAAATGCTATTTAAGCTGGTGAGTAAACATTCCAAAATTACAATGAAAGAATTTTGTGGATTCTTAAAGTGCTTAAAGACATTAAAGACCATGTGGCCACGCTCAGCACTGGATTTCTTTTCAATGAAAGCTGAAAGATTCTTTCTCATCACGTCTCCCCAGCTTACTCTGCACAGACATGATCGTGTCTCTGCTGTTCCTCCAGTAAAACCAGCACACTCTTGCTTTGAGCCTTGGTTTTTGCTGATGTTCTCGGCCTGGGCTGCCCTTCCCCCAAAAGGCTGGGTGGCTGGTGCCTCATTTCATTCAGCTCTCTGCTTAGCATCACCCTCACAGAGGCCTGCCAGAAAATACTTTCCCACAAAGCATCCCTTCCTTCGTGATCCCTTTCTCTGGCTTTATTTATCGTTCCCTCCCTCAATTTCTCTCTCTTTCTATAAAATGTATTTGATTATGGTCTGCCTTTCCCCAAAGCATGAGAACAAGACTGTGACTGTTTTGTCTTTATTCTTGTTTTGTTCACCCCTGATTGCCTTGGTAATTAAGCAGCACCTAGTAGAACCAGCAGGAGCGCCCCCTCCTCCATGTTCTTGGCAACATTATTTACAATAACCAAGATATGGAAACAACTGAAGTGTGCATCAGTGGGTGAATGGGTAGAGAAGATGTGGCATACATACACAATGGGATACTCCCTACCTATAGAAAAGAATGAAATCTTGCCACTCGTAACAACATGGATGGACCTCCACAGTATCAGGCTAAGTGAATAAATTAGACACAGAGAGACAAATACTAATATAATGTTGCATCCCAGATAATTGTACTATACACGCATGTGCATAGCAAACAGAGAGAGATATAAATGTTGGATATCTATGTATATACTTTAGAAGAATTTAACGAACATAGTATCTTATTATGACATCGCTTCCTGGACTCCCATATCTATACACTCTTCATTGGCTTCCCCATCGAATAAAAGCATTTTATGAAAAAAATTTAAATAACAAAACAACAAAGCAAGACTTTAAAACCCTCAAAGCCAGTATATACTCAACAAGTAGTTGTGAAATGAATGAGTGAATGAATGAAAACTTACTGTGGATGGCATTATCTTTCTCTTAAAGATGGCATTCAAAGTTAACATCAAATACAGTCTAGAAGCACCTGGGTAACTTAGTTGATTAAGCATGTACCTTCTGCTCAGGTCATGATCTCAGGGTCCTGGGATCTAGCCCTGCTTCAGACTCCCTGCTCAGCGGGGAATCTGCTTCTCCCTCCCCCTCTGACCCCTCCCCCTGCTCTCTCTCTCTCAAATAAATAAGTAAACTATTTTTAAAAAACTTAAAAATATATAGTCTAATTTATGCATTATGGTTTTGTGAATATGATTTGCACCAAGATAGAAACCAAATTAAGATCTTAATTTTAGAAGAACCTTAAAAAGAAAAAAAAAATCATATCTTTACCAATTAAAAGGAAAATAACCAGGGATAGAATACCACTATGAACCTGGTAGAACATCTAAAATGAATTGAAAGCAAAAACTGACAACATCAGATACTCTTGAGGATGTGGAGCAATTTGGGCTCTCATACATTGGCGGTGGGTATGGAAAGTGATAAATCCAGGTTAGAAGCCAGTTTATCAGTTTCTTTTTTTTAATTCTTTACTTAAATTCAGTTTAGTTAACATATACTGTATTATTAGTTTCCGGGGTAGAATTTAGTGATTCATCAGTTGCATACAATACCCAGTTGTCGTTACATCAAGTGCCCTCCTTAATGCCCATCACCCAATTACCCCATCCCCCCACCAATCTCCCCTCCAGCAACCTTGTTTATTCCCTATAGTGAAGAGTCTCCTATGGTTTGCCTCCTTCTGTTTTCATCTTATTTTATTTTTCCTTCCCTTTCCCTGTGTTCATCTGTTTTGCTTCCTAAATTCCACGCACGAGTGAAATCATATGGCATTTGTCTTTCTCTGACTGACTTACAAAGTTACCATATTACCTATTAACTTCATTCTTGGGTCCTTACCCAAGGCAAGACAAAACCTTAATTTCTGACAAATACCTGTAGGCATGTGTTTACAGTGGCTTTATTCATATTTACCAAAACCTAAAAACAACCCAAATGTTCTTCACCTAGTAAATGGGTTTTATAAAAAATCTGTATACATCCGTACAGTGAAACACTACTCCACAATAAAAGAAGAAAAAAAATGCTAAACACACAACAGTGTCAATGAATGTCAAACACATTATGCCAAAGGAAAGAAACAGGCTACAAAAACCTACATGCCACGTGATTCCACATACATGACATTCTAGAAAAGGCAACATTTTAGAGATAGAAATCAGATCAATGGCTGCCAGGGGCTGGGACTTAGGAGGTATTTGACTATAAGGAGCAGGAAGAAATTTGGGGGAATGGTGGAGCTGAGCAGTTGGTCTATATCTTGACTAGGGTGGTGGTGACACCATTATCTGTGTTTTTTAAAACTCATAGAGCTTTACAGGGCACCTGGTGGCTCAGTTCATTAAGCATCTGCCTTCGGCACAGGACATGATCGAGGGTCCTGGGATCCAGCCCCACATTGGGCATCGGGCTCCCTGCTCAGCGGGGAGTCTGCTTCTCCCTCTCCCACTTCCCCTGCCTGTGTTCCCTCTCTCTCTGTCTCTCTGTCAAATAAATAAATAAAATCTTTAAAAAAACTAAAACAAAACAAAAGAAACAAACAAAAAAAAAACCCTCATAAAACTTTACACAAAAAAGGGGGGAATCGTATAGGATCATGATATCTCCATGAAGAAAGAGTTACCTGCAGTAGAGATGCCATTAATTATACCGCAGAGCACAGAGGTGACAGCATCTATGAGTAGTTGCCTTCATCCTAATCAGCTTTTTGCCATCTCTCCCACATACTATGCAAATCTGATGGACCTGCTCAAACTATGGCCTTCTTCTGTAAGGAATATTAATAATTAAGTTTCTTAGAGTCTAGAACACAAATGGGGCCTGGAGATTCTTCATGGAATGATGCCCATGGCTCTTCCAATGGGCTTCTCTTGCTCCCTTTATTTTATAGCTCTTGCTTTTTCTTTCTTCCATGAAAATTGTGGGTCATATTTGTAAGAATGATTTCTTTGAACAGTGGTTTCCAAAACTTTTTTGTATTAGAACTCATTTTAAAGATAATATTTGTTTGAAACTCTTGAGTAAGCAGATGACCAAGGGTCCTTGCCCTGGAATGGCCACCCAAGGCCATGTTCACTTTGATGTCTTAAAATTCCAGCACACTTAACTTCTCTGAGTCTCCTTGTTTGGAGGGGCAGGTAAATCTTTGCTTTTGAAGAAAAATGAATCCTTTTTTCTGATGACATTATTCATTTAATTTTAAGCAGCGTTCTATCATTAATCACAATGCATACATTAACAAATTTCCTCTCTTAAATGCTTTGGGGCTGCTTTACATCTTTACACTTACAATTATCAGAAAATGAAATTTGATAATGTTTTGATAGCTGAGCACCACAAAAATGCAGATATTGCTCTAATTTAAAATTCTTTGTTACCTTGGCATAAAAACCTTGGGAGAAATAAAAGCCTTGCAGAAATAGGAAATATCATTGTGTGTCTAGATTTAACTCTTAAATTTTCTTCATATTGAATAAATCGCTCACAGGTTTTCTTTCTGAAACACAATCATTGGAAAAGAAAATTACAAATCTGCATTACGTCCAATACAAAATGTTTTGGTGCCAAACAACAAACAGTTGCTTAGTACCAACTATATGTCAAGAGATGAGTGTGGAAGATAAATCGAGTAAGATACTCATGCACATATATCATAATTGGAAGGAAAAGAAACACATGCACATTCTAAAATTCTGAGGTAGAAAGATTGTTTTCATTATAGAGATTTCACCAGAAGGAAGAAACACTTGCTATGGGGAGAGGAGCCTTGATTCAATTAGTTCTTGATGGTTGGGGAAGAATATTGATGGAAAAAATTCAGGGGGCAGATGAAAAGATATGAGGATATGAGGAAAACTCCGTGCATCACAAAGACTGTGCTCTTTAGTAAAGAGCACAGAGGGTATATGCAGGAAAATAATTGGAGATAAAGCTTGGAAAATAGCTAAATTGGGTATAGGGCAATATCTTAAACATCATTGGAGCTTGATAAAAGTCCATGAAATGATTAACAGGTGGGAGCTGAATTAGGATCTGTCTTGAATGCTAGGCCGTAAAATTTTGGGCTCACTAACAGCAAATATGTCCCTTCTTTCCTATTTTCCAGTCCCTAGCTTAGTGGTTGATAGGACTAGCTGGTAAAACGCTAATATATACTGGCTCAGTTATTCAATCAAGCTGAAGGTCTTGGAATAGTATTATATAACATTAGTAATTTACAGATGTAAACCTTTTTCTGAACACTTAAAAAAATCAGATGTTGTGTGCATTTATTATTTCTAATGTCTATGGAAAATCCCTCATTCTGAGTGGCAATATTGACCTCCTTTTTTAGATGGGAAAACTGAGTCTCAAAGAGATTAAGTGACTTGTCTTAGGCTGTGTAGTTAATTAGTGGAAAAATTGGAATTTGCAACCAGGTTTGTCTTGAAAGCTTACATACTTATCCTTTATTCTGATTTCAGTGAGCTAGGTAGATTTGGGAAGTAAAGGATGAGGGAGTGAGAGAGATAGAAGAGGCAGACAATTGCAGCATGAACTGTTGGGGCCCCAGCCTTCCCTAGCTGCCCTTCCCAAATATCATCCCCATCCCCTTTATGCTCTGTCAATGCGCCATGTTGAATTTTTTCATACTACCCACCACAATTTGTAACTAAATGTGCTTTTAGTGCTCCTTTATTTACTGTTTGGATCCCATGCTATATTTTAAGTTCCATAAATATAGAGATCACCTCTGTATTATTCACTATTGCATCCCCCAAAGACTAGACTAGTCCATGGTATGCAGTCCCTTGGGGAGATAATTAAAAACAGAACAAAACAAAAAACAAAAACACCTAAACTTTGGAGAGCAGAATATAAGACAAGAAAGAGACAAAGGAGTATTCCAGAGTAGCTAGAATTGTTCTGCCTTCAACTGTAAACAGGGGAGTTAGGGAGTCAGGTTTCTTCTAGAGACTGGAATTGGGGAAGGAGGTGGTTTGGGTTTAGAAACCAAGAGTCATGGTGACAGTGGGAGACTTAAGACAGATAGAAAAGTGAAAAGCCACACTCTAGAGAAAGGTCAAAGCTGAAGCTGTGGAGCGTGGAGTCCTCCCTCCAGGTGGTAATTAATGTCCAGGAGTCAGTGAGCTCTCTGAGGAAAAGAGCAGCACCCTGTGGACAGAACTAGAGGGAATATTCCCAGTTAGGGCATCAGAGGAAGAAGAGCTATTTAGAAAGAGAGACCTGCCCCCCCCCCCCCACTGCCTCCCCCAACACTCCCAGACCACTCAGAAGTAGCTTGCAAACTCTGGTCAAGTGCACAGTCTCCCGCCAGCCCTGCCACAGGTAGAAGCGCCCACTCCTCCCGGGTGATATCGGCCCTGGACTGCCACTGATCAAAGCACCTGTGTTCTTTACCACAGTCCTGCGAATGCTAGCTCTCCCCTGTTATAGTTCAATTTCCAAAAAGGCAGTGATCATTTTTGTTCATCTTAATATTCCAAGTGTCGAATATCTAGAGTTCAACGAACCTTCATTGACCAAATATTGACTAAAAGAGATTCGAGAATTAGGAGGAAAAAAAAAAGAGTGGTACATCATAAATAATGAATAATAATAAAACATTGTCAACTGTGGTGGAAAGATCAAGAAAATGCTCTGATGGAAAACATTGTCTAAATTGTAGTGAATTCTCATGGCAACAGCTATCCTGTATCACTTGCCTACTCTGTGAAGAGATTAGTCCTTTACATTTTTTTCCAGAGTCTGTATTTATTTATTTATTTATTTATTTATTTATTTATTTATATTTAAATTCATTTAGTCAACATATAGTACACCATTAGTTTCAGGTGTAGAGTTCAGTAATTCATCAGTTGCATGTAACACCCAGTGCTCATCACATCACGTGGCCTCCTCAATGCCCATCGCCCATCTAGCCCATGCCCCCCACCTCCCTCCCCTCCAACAACCCTTATTTTCTTCCCCATAGTTTTTCATGGTTCTTATTTGAACCTTGAACAACTTTCAGAAGGGCCTTTAATTGTCCTCATGTAATAGATGCAGAAGCTAAGTCCCACAGGAGTTAGAGGACTTGCGCAAGTTTACTCAGTAAGTGATAAGGTGGCATAGAATTCCTGTTCCGCCTCAAAACCTCTGTGATTAACCAACTGTAAATTACTGTCTTCTCCAACCTAGGTTAACTTTTGAAAAAAGATTTAAGGCATTGCTTAGATGTGTCCAGGTTACTAAGAGTTTATTTCTCCCTCCCCATTCCATGTCAAAGTAAATTTATGTAACTTGGATCTCTCTGTAAAAAAGAGAAATTACTATAAAATAGAGCAGACAGATATTTCTTCATTGTTTAGAACACTCGTTCATTTTTAGGAGAAAATGTGTCATTATTATTTCAAGTTTGTGAACACACGGCACATTCATTATTAGCTCTTCATCTGAAATATGTGAACCTGCAACTAAAAATAGCAGATAAATAAATGAGCCATTGAGAACCTGGTGAGTTTTTCTCTTTTCCCCCTCAGAAAGTGACTCTCTCAGCAGGGAGATCATATTCATAAGGCTTCAAAATCGTTAGATTTTTAAGTACGTATTCTTCCTTCTAGCATTCCTGTGTCTCTAATTGTTTCTCTAAAAGCTCTTTACAGGTTAAAATTGCCTAACATATGATGCTAAGTGGTTTATTGAAGGCTGAATTTTTATTCTCTTTGCTTATTTGGCCTTTTATATATCTGGGAGAGGAGGAGGCAGGGGGAGGGCAAGCAGGAGGAGGAGGGGGGAGAGTTACATGCTGCTCAGTGTAGAAATTACATGCCTTCAGATCACATGAATTAATTGTTTACAAAAACTGCGGCTGACAGCTAGTGAGTGATTTAACCAAACAGATAGTAGGCTTAAGACTGGGACTCCAAACCTCCTTATCACCCAGACCAGGGCCCTGAGGGAGAGAGAGATGAATAAATGCATTGACTGGGATTCCTTAAAACACAAGGACAAGAAATTATGTATTTTACCAACTTGCAAAGGAGCACCAGCTAATGGGGGCTTTGGAATTGGAGAGCCTGTCTCAAATCCCAGTTGTCCACTAACTAGGCAAATTATTGACCTCTCTAAGCCCAGGAAATGAGAATAATCATTGTTATGATAGCTAATGTTTATTGAGAACTTGCTATAGGTTCTCTTGTTTTAAGCACAGTACATGTATGGGCCTTAAATTCTACCTTGTATGTCTAGAGGTTTAACAAGACCCTAATATGCACATTAGGGTCTTAGCCCAGAGCATTCTCAATAAATGTAGTATTATTTAGTCAATAGTTAAAGAATATAGGCATTAATTATTTCTATTAATGAAATGTATGGGGCAACTTCATTTTCATTATTAACATAATCGAGTGAACTATTTAATTATGATGAGTAAAATTCAAATTTTAAGGTTACAGAGTGAGCGAATACTCTGATCAAATAAAGCTCTCTTCAAAATATTTCTTCTAAGGCATTGAAAGATTTAGGTTTCATTTTAAATGCCACTTCTTTTCTCTGCCATTTCTATTTCCTCCGAAGAGGTACCACAGAGAAGACACTCGGTATCCCAGGGATATGGAATAGCCAAACAGGAAATCTTTCTAGCATTTTCCGCTGAGTAAGCAGATCCAAAAAGCTGTTGATTTTCCTCACCACTAGGATAGGACAGAACAAGGTCTTTGCATATTTTCGGTTATTATTTACTTTAAAAATAGGTGCAAAAATACCCTTAAAGTAGAAGACTTGACAGATCCATCATTCTGCCCTCATTTCTCTGTTGAAGAAGTTAAATGCAGGAGAAATCCGGCAAGTTAGCCAGCTCTTGTCTCCATCGGCCTCGTCATGAGGCAGTGTCTGCCACAGCTGTGGGCATCTCCCGGTGGGGGGTGTCAGGCTGAGGCCTTTGGGTGTCTCCATCTCTGCCTCTCAGTGTTTCACCAGGAAAATATGCCAACCCAGCTGCCACTTCCTGAAAGACCCAAGTGACTTGTGTCTGAACTCTGTCCCCTTCCTGAGGCTGACCTTGGACAAAAATAATTCATACGCTCTGATAAATGACAGTTGCTTTCTTTTGGTGACATATTTTGTTGCGACCATAATTCTATGTGCTTTGAAGGTATAGAAAGTAGAAGACGTCCAGCGCCTGCTTTTTGAGGAGTGAGCTTTGAACTAAGAAGTGATTATAGTCGGAGTGTTTATTATACTGCACAGTAAAGTATTATTAACTGGTATGTTCATTTGACGCCTCCGTTTTAAATCTCTAACGTTCTTATGGTTCAAAGTGAATGAAAGCTTTATTTTAAAATGATGGGTGTTCTACATTTTAAAGATCACAGAAAGGCAAAGAGCAGAAGCATGACAATACGGGTTTCTTTCAGTGTTAACACAAATAGATGTAAAACCATGTTTTTCTTTGAGAAATTCAAATACTGATAATACTTGTCAAGTGGATTAATTTAAATATTATAATTTACATCACAAAATGTTTCTTCTCTTTAAAGAAAAATGTCACCTCAGAGTTTCACTCATGGAAAATAGCTTTAAAATGGAGATCCATAATAGCTTTAAATAAAATAAGTAAAATAGCTTTAAAATGGAGATGCCTCGGTGACTCAGTTGGTTGTTTCTGACTCTTGATTTCAGCTCAGATTATGATCTCAGGATCATGAGATCAAATCCCACTTTGGGCTCCACACTGGGCATGGAGGCTGCTTAAGATTCTCTCTCTCCCTCTCCCTCTCCCCTTCCTGCTCATGCTCTCTGTCTTAAAAAAAAAAAAGGAAGTCCGTAAAAAGGTATAGTTATAGTAACAAAAATGAGATGCACGTAACTTTTGAGAAACATACCCCAAATTAGAGTCATTTTGTATGGGTTATGGAAGGCAGCATAATTAAATTATTTCACGTAAAGACCTTGGTACTCTCAAAACCAAATCCAAAACCAGTTTCTGAGCACTTGGGGAAGAAACTCAAATCTCTCTGAGCGTCAAGATTTTCACCTTCAAAATAACAATTTCTGTGAAGGTCCTTACCTTTAAAATAACTCCTACCTTGTAGCATTGCAATAAGGATTAAATTAAAAGGTAAAAAAGAAAGAAAGAAAGAAAAATTTAGCACATTTTCCAGCACATTCTAAGCATACAAAAAAATCGTAGCTGTAACTATTAATACTACAAAATGCAGAACCAAAATCACACTTAGATTAGAATATTTGCTAAAGACAATTTGTCTTCACAGATCTGAAATACTTTCAATCCACTAATTTCTTTTTTTTTCCCCAAATACTTTTATTTTATTTTTTCAGTGTTACAAGATTCATTGTTTATGTACCATACCCAGTGTTCCATGCAATATGTGCCCTCCTCAATACCCACCACCAGCCTCGCCCATCCCCCCACACCCCTCCCCTCCAAAACCCTCAGTCTGTTGCTCAGAGTCCACAGTCTGTCATGGTTCTTCGCCCCTCCGATTTCCTCCAGTTTACTCCTCCCTTCCTTCTCACAATGTCCTCCATGTTTTTCCTTATGCTCCACACGTAAGTGAGACCATATGATAATTGACTCTCCCTGCTTGACTTATTTCACTCAGCATGATCTCTTCCAGTCCAGTCCATGTTAAAACAAAAGTTGGGTATTCATCCTTTCTGATGGAGGCATAATATTCCATTGTATATATGGACCACATCTTCTTGATCCATTCATCTGTTGAAGGGCATCTTGGCTCTTCCCAGTTTGGCGATTGTGGCCATTGCTGCTACTAATTTCAAGTGAAAGCATTCAATTTTCTATTTCCCTTTGTAGTTCATTTCAAATAGTAATAGTGAAAAGCACATATTGAGAGGATAACCTGCTATCTGCATGCCACAGCATATGACACTCGTCATTGCCCTGAATATTCAATGATCCCACCAGGTGAGTATTATTTTCTCCATCCACAGGTGTGGAAGCTGATATCAGAATTGAAGTCAGCTGCCCAAGGTCATTCTACCATTAATTACTAAGCTAGGATTTCAACTCAGACCACTCATACCCATGCTCTTAAACTATTCCATGCTGGAAGTGAAAGTGATTAGCAGTGAGGAGTGCGGTGGACCAAGAGCCCTTTTCTACTTTAAATAAAGTGAGTCTAGATCAATAGTTCTCAATTTTTGAGAGAGAGGGAATTGAAATTCCCTTACGTGCTAAAAAAGTATTGGAGACTTCACAAAGTTTTTGTTTATAGGGGTTATACTTCTCACATTTTTCAAATTATCAATTAAAGCTAAGAAAGTTTTTTTTTAAATTATTTATTTATTTTGAAATAATAATAATTTTTATTTAAAAATACTTTGAAAACAATAATAAGCACATTACATGTTAATGTGCATATTTTTAAGTTTTTATTTAAATTCCAGTTAATTAGCATAAAATGTAATGTGAGTTTCAGGTGTACAATATAGTGATTCAACACTTCTGTTTAACACCTGGTGGTCATTAGCACAGGTGCACTCCTCATCCCCATCACCTCTTTCACCCATTCCCCCCATCCCTACCCCTCTGATAAGCATCACTTTATTCTCTGTAATTAAGAATCTGTTTCTTGATTTCTCTCTTTTTTCCCCTTTGTTCATTTATTTTGTTTCTTAAATTCTACATATGAGTGAAATCATATGACTTATTTCACTTAGTATTATACTCTCTAGCTCCATCCACGTCATTGCAAATGGCAAGATTTCATTCTTTTTTAGGGCTGTGTAATATTCCATTGTGTGTATGTGTGTGTGTGCCCCATTATCAATTGAACCATACCCCAAAATAATCATTTGAAGTTTCCACATGTTGGACATCATTGAAGTTTCCAGATATTGGATTTGATGACAGAAGAAACATCAGTATTAACATCAATGTATTCCTCTAAAACCAACACCTGTTTGAATTATTTTACACATTCTAGAGGTGTTTTTATCATGTAAGTCTTTTTCCAGTACCTAGATGCTCTGAGGTGAAGAAAACACCTACAGATTCTTCAGAAAAGAGCTGCTTGTTGAACTAGAAAGCCTGGCCGTGTATCACTAAGAAGGCTTTCTTGATTCCCTCCAGGTTCTTTGCAGCAGCAGCCTGCTCGAGTCTACAGACTACTGGCTACAGAACCAGAGGACGCCCTGCCAGATTGGTTTTGTGGAAGACAAATCTGAAAACTGTGCTTCCGTAAGTAAACACAACTCTCTCGGTATAATTTGAGAAAGCAGGGAGTCCAGCACACGTGCTCATGCTAAAGATGGAAGTTTCATAATTCATTAAATACAAGGTTAGGAAAGTATCGTTTTGAAAATGCATAACTGGTTTATATGGACCATTAACAAAATGGCATGCTGAGCTCTTGTTTCTACTCTCATTTTGCTCATTTCAACGGGTAAATTAACCTGATCAATTCTCTGAAAAGGGAAAACGATGTTTATATTTTCAAAACTGACTGAGAAACAGATTCAGAAATAGAACTGGAGGATGAGAAATAAGAGACCATTCAAGAGCTCTCTTGGATTCTTTTCAATATATTTTATAACTGCTGCTAGTAGATTATTTTCCAACACGAAAATTGTATAGAAATTTTCTACCATTCTTATAAGTTATAGTCATCATCTGAAAACCTTCTCAACCTAAGAACTATGCAGCCATGAATTTTAATATACTGGAGCTGAGCTTTACGTACAAAACCTTCTTTTTCAAGGAAGAAATGTTCTTATAAACAAAATTCTTGTCTTAATATGTGGGTGCATATTATTGGTAGGAGAAATCAATAATATGATTTCTTTTTCCTGTTGAAAGATGCTCCTTCCTGTATGTTCGACAAAGTGATATGTTTCATTTTACTTGAAATCACCTAGCCTTTATGGGGTCATAATTACAGAGATTGGGGTAGAGTATTTCCAAAGTGGAGAAAAATGTAATTCTCATGACTAAACTGAGAATTTCAGCTCTGAGCTATTCTTGGAGGTAAGTTGAATGCCAGCATTTCTGTTAAAAGAAAGAAAAAAATTAAAACAAAAAAAGAAGGAAGCTGAAAATGGGATGAAGGAGCTTTTTATATAAAATGGGCAGAACCAGTACTGGCAGACAGAGGATGTAAAACATTTCACACTGCAGAGTCTCATCGTGCAAGGAAAGCAGAGTCAATTCAACAGACTTATTTCAATCTCGTTTAAGCAAATGATTTTAATCCCACTACTTTTAGAATGTTTAATCCTTTATCCAGATAACTGGTTGCTGTCTAAAAATCTTTGGGGAAAACAAAAGGGATTAGGTGGCAGGTAATTTAATAGCAATACCTCCTTTACAAATTCACTTCTGAGGTGAGTTAGAAAATGCAGGCATTTGTGGATAGAGGTTTCTAATCACACAGCTGTCCATTGTAAAAGGAAGAGAAATGGAGCGTAAAAGCTCTCCAGCTACATTCTGGAAAAAATTGCCATCCAAGCAGTTCCCATGTTAAGAAGTTTCCCACTTGGAGGGGCATCTTGGGTGGCTTAGTGTGTTAAGCGTCGGACTCTTGATTTCAGCTCAGGTGGTGATCTCAGGGTTGGGAGACGGAACCCTGAGTTGAGCTCCACACTCAGCTGGGAGTCTGCTTGAGATTCTCTTCCCCTGCCCCTCCCCCCCACTCTCTCTCTCAAATAAATAAATAAAACCTTTAAAAAATGAAGACTCCCACTTGGAGAAAGCATGAAAGTTGGGGCACTAAAAATTGTGTGGTGGAGGGCAAAGAGTTCTTCTCGAAACTTTATATTTTTGGAATCTGGATTAGAGATCTGCAATTAGAAATGCCAAATTTATAGCCAGATTCAAGATGACCGTTGGATCTCCCTAAGTGAAGAGAATTCTCCTCCCACTCCCCAACAATCCCAGTGGATTCAAATTTGGGCTTAAAACCATATGACTTCCTTCCTTAATTCTTTGTCCCTTTATAGTGTCAGATGACATCAGTGAGGTTGAGCTGATTCATCCTGCCTTTACAGTTCTTTCTATTCTTTCCAAAAGAGGAAAAACCTAAACACTAATGAAAGGTATACTGGCAGTTTTGTTTTCCCACAATGTTTATAAAAATTATCCATGACTCTAAAGCTAAAAGAAATTTCAAAATCCCTATGGCAAAGTAGTCCTAATCTCCTGAAAGTATCCTTTAGTTCCTTTTTCTTAAAGTGTGAATCCTTTCTCTCTTTCTGACTTGGCACAGATTTCTAGGGTGAAAAGAGGAAACAGAGTCCAGAGCGGAGGGGAAGCAATTCTAGAGGGAAAACAGGTGAACCATGAGATACCTGATCAGGACCAGAAACTCTTAATCAAAACAACAATACATAGGAGTGTCCAAAGTGATCAGGGATTTGGGGGGGTTTTGGGTTTTTTTAGGGTTTTATTAATTTTTGTACTTAATTGCCTTTCAAAAACAAGTTCTCCATAGCAGGATGAAAGTGAAAGGTATAATTTAAGGAAAAAATTACTGTATTTTAAAATAATATCTTCATTCAAGTTTCATTTAAAAATTCAGTTTAATAAAATCATCCCAAAGCAAAATCTCTTTTCAAATAACCAGAACAGAATCTGAGAAACCTGTAGCAATGTTGGTTCATGTTTTATCACTTTGTACTGTGTTCATAGCTCTGTGTTAATCGTTGTTTCTTTAACTGATTTCTTCCCGACCAAAATTAGCAGCCAACTTTTTCAGATCCAATTTCGATTGGCTTGGGATCCAATATACTGAACTCCAAATGTCTGGACTTGCAGTTTCTTAAAACTCAGACCCTCAGCATACCAACATTTTCTGAATTCAGGACTTCCCCTTAAAATTTTTGTTGAAGGACACACTCAGGCTTGGAAAACCTTCAGGGTGTGGTGCGCATGGATCAGTATGACTGTTCTCAAGCATCAAGTGATGAGTTTTTTTTTCTTTTTTTAGTTATTATTTCAATAGAGAACTGCATTCATTTCACAGCTAAAATGAAGAGCCTTAATGAAGAGTAGTTTGAAGCAGTCAGAAATATGATAAGCGCACCAAACAGGAACAGCTTGCCAGGAAGTCTGGCTCGAGAAGCTCCCTAGAGGTCACCCTTAAAAGTTTTTCACTAGGTATCAATTATAAACAATTTGCTTATGTTTTCCTAAATAGAATTCTCCTATCAAACTATATAATTTCATTTTCTTTCTGATTTGCCATTCTGAAAAAAAATAATCATACACCAACCTTCACCTTCAGGGTCTTCTTTTTAACCTGATTTTTTAAAAAATATTTTATTTATTTATTTGAGAGAGAGAGAGAACAAGAAGAGGGGTCGAGGGGGAGGGAGAAGGACAAGCCAACCTGGAGCTGAGTGTGGAGCCCAACACTGGATTCCATCTCACAACCCCAAGATCATGATCTGAGCCAAAATCAAGAGTTGGATGCTTTGACTGAGCCATCCAGGCGCCCCTAACCTGATTATTTAAAAGAAGGAAATGTGGAGGAGGTTAATGGAATCGGAAGCCAATTTCTAAACCCAACAGCAGAGACATTATCTTAATAGAGGTCCTTAACACAAGGAGTAGGAATTGGGCTTTTCAAGTCTCTTGACTTTTTTTTTTTTAATTTAAAACTAGTTACTTTTTAATCTGCTATTACCCTTTGCTATTTACTCAAATTTAATTTTTTTTTTATTTTTCAGAAATCCTCTTTTGTTTTAATGCTTTATTAAAATTACCTTGACAATTCACATTATTTCTGTTTATAGCTACTGTCAGACTCTTTCCTTACTGATCATTTTAAGACTTGGCTATCATCCTGCAAATAAATTACACCCTCTATTTTGCATCTTAATTGACGAATCACAGTATTTGAGAATGTGTTACATTTGCCTTCAATTCTTAAATAAACAAATTAAATTTAATTAAATTAAATTCAACATCCCACACATGATATTACAAAACTATGAAGATATTTGACAGCTTTTCAGTGAATCTCTGATGTCAATGCAACCCAGTGGCAAAAATGACAAAATGGTATCTTGGATGACTGCTCTTTATTCTATATTATTTCTCCAAATATTTTATACCAAGTGTATTATGAAATTTAAGAAAAGATAAGTTAAGGAAGAGACAAACACTCCACTTGATATGCTGATCTATGGAAAAATCTAGATTTCCATGACTCAGGAAAAATATAATCATAGAACTATGAAGGGACATTTACGTTATCTATTTCAGGTATTTACCAAGCTTTCCAGCAACTTTTAATGTTTTTTCCTTAAAAAATCAGGTTTGGAACTTATTTTTTAAATTCTTTAATTTTAGACTTACAAAAAAATTGCAGGAATTCCTACAATTCCCAGATTCCCCACATACTAACATTTTACTACCTTTGCTTATCCTTCCCTTTTTGTGTGTATATGCGTCTACGTGTAAGTGTCCATGTAGGATTTTTTTTTTCTAAAACTTCTGAGAATGATTTGCAGACACGATGCTCCTTTACCCCTACATACTTCAGTGTGGAACATAAATATTTAAAACCAGGATTGAACCCAGAGCTGCAGAAATCCTTGTTCAGGCTCCTAATTGGGTACCAACTGCTCAATAATGTTCTTTAAATACTTACTCGACAATTTTCAAGGAGAAGTTAATGCCGCTCCCATAGAAGTGAAAAATCAAATGCTGACAGTGTAAGTCAGCCAGACCGAGCAGAACGAAAGCCCCGTATTTAAGGGGACCCACTCTCAGGAGGCTGTGTAGGGACTGTCAGGGGTCACTTGCCCACCTGAGAAGAAGCTCTCAGCCCTCAGCCCTGGTAGATTATTCCTGCCAACTTCTTCAGGACTGCTCTTGAGCAGAAGTTCTTGTAAGTTACATTTTGTCTATGTTGATTTCCTGGGGGTTTTGGTACCCACCCCCACCCGTGATTGGTCCAGAACAAATTTTGGAGGCTTGCTTCTTAATCTAGCCCTAGATAAAACAGAGAAAACAAGGCACCTTGGGGTGCGGTGGAGCAGATGCCCACACCTGATCTGTGTGGTCTCACCTGGCCCTGGGCAGTAGCTCCTGAGGCTCCCTGGGAAATCCACGAGTCCCAGAGAAAAGTTTTGACTCTCAGTGAAAAAAGTTCCACTAAAATTGACCAAGCCTCTAGAAGTCCATGAATGAGAAAGAACACTTTATGGTAAAGCATGACACCGAGGGGTGATGGAGAAAAGAACCACCCACCAAAGCAATTAGGTGGCTCTAAATCCGTAAGGTCACATGTGGGAAACTGACGCCTAGAAATGTGATAAATAAAACTTAGCTAGAGCTTTTGGTGTAACTTGAGGGCTACACCTACAGTGTGTGGCCAAATAATACAGTAGTAATGTGGGTGTAGACGCTAGACCTCGTCCATACATTTGTCAATGCCATGGATCCTGAAACTAGGAGGGAGTTTTTACAAGTTTATTTGAATTGCAAATTCAGTTCATAGTCTATCACTATGTTATAGGTGAAATGCTGCATAATAAAAATTAAGATCCTTGATTTTCTTTATTGGCTCAAGGAATTACAGTGTATAAGCATTAGTTAAACAAGTGGAATAAGACTTCTAATAATTCATAATATGAAAAGGAATTAAGAGGGAAATCTAGGTGGTTATTTCTTTGACTATTGAAGCTCAATGCAACTGCAGAAACCAATTTTTAAATGCTTACATTTCAGTAAACAATAGAAACAAAATGAAAAACCACGTAACAAATGTGTGTGTGTGTGTGTGTGTGTGTGTGTGTGTATATGGGCAGCCTCATGGTGTTAATCTCAGTGCATAAAAAATGGCCAGAATTCATTATGAAAAAGTGAAATATCCAATGTCAAAGTCGGCAAAAAGAAATTCACTGAAGGGGCACCTGGGTGGCTCATTGGATTAAGCATCTGCCTTTGGCTCAGGTCATGATCCCGGGGTCCTGGGATCCAGCCCCGCATTGGGCTCCTTGCTCAGTGGGGAGTCTGCTTCTCTCTCTCCTTCTGCATCTCTCCCCTGCTTGTGCTCTCTCTCTCTCTCAAATAAATAAATAAAATCTTTAAAAAAAAGTTCACAGAATAATACAATTGTTAATTTAGACTTGAAAAAATAATTAACTGCTCTGATAACCAAGGATAATCAACTATAACTGTTACAGAATTTGTTTCCAATAAACTGGTTAAGATTGTAAAAATTATTATACCCAGTGTTGATGTAAGCACAGTTAAGAGGACTCTCTCAACAACCAACATAAGAAGTGGAAATTGACAAAGTTAGTATAATATTTCTAAAGAAAAGCTTTGTAATGTGTACTTTCCAAAACATTTTAAATATTCATGACTATTGATCCACTTCTGGAAATATATTCTAAAGAAATGACCAGAGTTACATGGGGACTGATATAAAATACAGTCAACGTGCAAAGCAATGAACCCAACGCAACACACCAGACTGATTTAGAACATGGACTCTGGAGTCGGGCTGCTTCGATTTGGATCCCACCTCCCCTTTCTAGCTATATAATCTTGAGCAAGCTCTTTAGTCTCTCTGTGTCTCAGATTTCTCATTTGTCAAAGGGAGATGTTATAGTATTTATCTCGTGGATTCTAAGGATTAGATGCATTAACATGTCTAAAGTTTTAGAATAGTGCCTGCACATAGAAAACATGATTAAGTATTCAATGAACTCAACATCATGTGATGGCAAAAAATAGAAAAATCTTGCATGCCCCATAGTATAGGAATGGTTAAATAAATGTTGGACATTTATACCATGAAGATTAATGCATTCTTTACAAAGGTTTGTAAATAAAAATATTTCAGCACATGGAAATAAAGGCTCACGATATAATTATGTATTTAAAAAGGGCTCCAAAATTGTGCATAATATATATTAAACAAGACAGGTTAATCAGTTGGATGAAGGAAAGAGAGAAATCAAGAATAAGTCCTATGGTTTGGGCTTAAGCTCCTAGATGGATGGAAGTTTCATTGACTGTGATGAGGGGAGCAAGTTGGAGGTGGGAGGAGGAGGACGGTGCTGATTGTCTTTCAGTCATCCAAGTGGAAATGTCAAGTTGGCAGTTGGGTGTACAACTTAGAGATGTTGGCAAGATCAGATTGAGAGATAAGAGAGTTGAGGGTCTTCACGGGGACCCTCAGAGAGTAGAGAAGATCAGTCAAACCAGAAAGGGTATGTAGGTAGAGAAAAGGGTTTGCAACTGAGCATGGTGTATTCTGATAAGTGCTTATATGGTGATCCCCATGTCCCAGGGTGCCCCCAAAAGCAAGAGATGATTATTTAAGCATGTAAACCTGAGTTTCAAATACATAATGGAGCATTTTATGTATCCTGATATTTTGGGGCTTAAAGTACAGTCGGATGAATAGACCTGAGTGTACTTTTAAACCTTGGTATTCATACCATTTCTTAACTGTTTCTTTAAAATTCATTTTGACAGAAGAATGCATTATTAAAATAGCTTAGAATAGCTTTGAGTTTCAAATTTCATACAATTCCTGCTATTATAGCAATTTGCCTCTGAGTGGAAAGCCTATCAATCAAGAAAAACTGAAAACAATAAACAGTGTTCCTCATTAAATACCTTTCAGTTTCAAGGATATTGACTATATAATTTCTATTTCTTTTTAGTAGAATTGTTTGTTTGGATCAACATGCCTTTCTTAATCAGTTCTATCAGAATCTCAAGAAAACTAGTTAGAAGTAATAGCACTTTTTTTTTTCTTACACAACTTAGAGTCTCAAGTTTAAAAAAAAAGAAATTTTTTTTTATGATTTTATTTATTAATTTGACAGAGACACAGCAAGAGAGGGAACACAAGCAAGGGGAGTGGGAGAGGGAGAAGCAGGCTTCCTGCTGAGCAGGGAGCCTGATGCAGGGCTCGATCCCAGGACCCTGGGATCATGACCTGAGCCAAAGGTAGACGCTTAATGACTGAGCCACCCAGGTGCTCCAAGAAGAAGAAATTTAAAAAGTGGGCCTCGCTAATGACTACTGTAGGATGTCTGCTTTTTAGTTCAGAGCCTCTGGAATACTATTTCTCTCTTTTCTGACAACCACACAAGCTCAACCTAGAGGTTTATTAGGAAATAAGAAAGTGCTAAGAGAAGAATTTCTGCCCTTCCATATTTGAATATTACTCTCTTATTAAGATCAGAGAGAGCCCTTTCCTTACATTTCAGACGGTACTGAGCACAATGGCTGGTCCATAAAATCTGTAATGATGAAATTGAGTTGGATTATCTCAAGGCATTCAGTGTTCTTTCCAGAAGCATCTGAAGTGGCCAGAAGGGATGAAGGAACGTTTGACTCTTGCTAAGCTGTGCCTTAGGTTTAGTTTAAAACAGTAATTCAGCAGACAATCTAAGTCAATAGTGGCTCTGGTAGTTTTATTAGGCACGCAGGGATGTATTCTTCTTAAGCAGGATCTATCAACTTTGACCCTATTGTTGGATTAGGCTTGATGATTCTTTGTTGTGGGGGGGGGGGGCTTTTCTGTGCATTTTAGGGTATTTAGCAGCATCCCTGGCCTCCACCCAGTAGATACCAGTAGCATCTACTCTTTAGTTATAACAACCAAAAATGCCTCCAGATGTTGCCATTCTCTCTTGGCTGGGGGTGGTGGATGAGGGGCAAAATCTAACCCAGTTGCAATTGCTGCTCTAAAGTTTCTCCAACTTTAACTCCTAGTCTCTCCTGAAGTATCTACTATTTATAGGCTTCAACTTGAGCTGCCCCTCGTGCCTGCAGAGACACAGAAGGAAAGCACAGCCTCCACTACTCCCAAATGATCCTTGCTCACCTGTTACCCCCATCAATGGCCATATGCACTAGGAGGGAGGACTGAAAATGAAAATTCATGAGACTGTCAAAACCAGTTCAAAATATCTACCTGTAGGTCAAGGTCTATTAATTTATGGCTGTTGCCTCTACCACACATAGAATCCAGTATCACAGGGAACATCCCAGGCAACCAATTTCTAGATTGAGGTGTATTACATTTATTTACAACATATCTTCCTTCTTTTATCAAATATAATGCAGTTACATAACAGATAACTAAAACGCAACAAGAAAGAAAAGCACCCTAATTCTGATGCCTAATGGATCAACTCTTGGTACCCAGGTTATTTCTTTCCACCCTTTCCCCCACAAACCAGAAAAACCACAGACACGCCATTTCAATTCCAAATGAGAAAATGGGCCCTGGGTTGAAGGTCTCATTTTTAAGAGAAGTCAGAAATTTTGTTTTTTACATGCAACCTGATTTCTAAAAATTGACGAGTTATAAAATTTTCTTTCAATGTTGTATAAACAAAACAGAGCACATCTATGGATAGAATGAGCTGGTAGGACTCCAGTTTCTGGCAGCTGCCATTTCCTCTGGTGAGCACCTGGTGTCATTCTTGTTACCTGCCAATTTCTGTTTGCATTTGAATTCAGGACTTCCGTCACTAACCAATCCCTCAAATGCGTTCCAGCTCAAAATTTGTTAGTGTAGGACCAACTACCTTATTAGAACCCTCTTTCTCATTACCTGAGTTAGCTTGTCCAGATTTTTACCACTCTCCATGAATAGACTACACTATCTTCTGTGGCCATACTCTCTGAAGATGATTTGGGAAAAAAGTCTTAACTAATCTGGAAAATAAAGGACAGTCGACGTGAATTATGCCAACTTATTTCCTTTATTCATATGTGTGCATATATGTATATAAATTCATGTATGCATGTACATATAATATATACTATATATTTTATACATATACATTTTATAATGTTATATAGGATCTATTTTTGTTGAAAGTGAAAGTAAACAATTCACTTCACAAAGACCCAACCAAAAAAGAGTGGTCCAAAAGAAAAAAACTAATCCAACAGGCATATTTGAGCCCAAGCATCCACTTCGAGACCCTTCACCATCTGCCCTGTCCAAATTTGTCTCTTGATCAGCTCTCACTCCCTGCTACCATCCTTTCCCCAAGTTCATTGGAATACTTGCCATTCTTCAAACATCGGCGTCCCTTTGCCCATGCTATTTCCTTGTCCTAGACTACCCTGGAGCCACCATCTTGCCTCAAAAATTCTTACGGATTTTTTTAGTCCAATTATGTTCATACAAAACAGTCATTTCAACTTTTAAGCGTTGCATATTCATGACAACTTGGGAAAAAATATTGCATTCTTCTTTCAGATTAATTCCTGGGAAACTCACTGTAATTTCCTGCATTCCTTACTTTATTAGGAACTGACAGCTAGTTTGTCAATTTCTTCAATATTGTATTCCTTAGAAATTGCTTTGTCTTAAAGAGAACCAGTGGTCATCAATCTTAATAAAAGTACTATTCACCACTGTGTTCTTATTACTTATATACACTTTTCCATTCTTACATATACTTATGTTACTCCAAATCTTTAAAAAGCACATATCGAGACAAGCAAAAGACACTTTCCTTGCCCCTCTCTGCCCTTGAAACCATTCATCATATATTCCTCCTTCTCTTGATCACCAAACTTAAAAACTAATAAAAGGTATACTTTTTATACTTTTTATACTCTGCTACCTGTTTACTACCTGGCTGTCTCATCATTCTGTTGAAATTGCTCTTATTATTGTCACCAAATCCACTGATGTATTTTCACTGTTTATATTACTTGGCAGAACTCACTGAACTCATACCACCACCCAGATTCTGAAAACTAGCTCTTTTCTCCATGGCTTCAAGAACATTATTCTTCTAATTGTTTCCCTACCTCTGAGATCATTACTTCTTTGTTTTATTCCTGGACTTTTGCTCTCCACCACCTGGCACTTTGTGGTGGCATTTTCCAAGTTCTGTGCAAAAGCCTGGTCCCTTCTTGCTGACTGCTTTCACTGGATCATTCTTCCATACCTCATGAATTTAGCCACATGTATATGCCAGTGACTGCTATCTGTGTACTGTAGACTCATTTCTAGCTACTTCCCACCTGAACATCTCAGAAATAACCCAAATTCAATATAACTGGAGGTAAGTGCCTAAAAATACGTTCTGCCCTCCAAATTTTCAATTTCCATTGATGGTTTTGTAATCTACACATTTCCCCATGTTATGCTCCCTAGAATCACACTCATCTTATGTTTCTCCTTTACTTTTCCTCTAATTGGTTACCAAAAGCTGTTTTGATTTTTCAAGCCTGGCTGTGCATTTCCATTCTCACTGTCACTATTTTATTGCCTAATGCCCCGCATATTTCTTCTAAAGATTTAAACATGCAAAAATCAAAAGCAAACACAGAGAACGGGGGAGGAAGCAAAAAACACCCTAAGGCCCCAATATCTTTTTCTCCTGAAATCTTTTGCAGCAACAAATTCCTAGATTTATTTTGAGGTTCTGGCGGTAGGAATAAATTACATTCCCAGTCCCCACTACCAGCCTTAGCATCACAGAATACCTCCAGGGGCTGGCGAATCAGTTCAGTGTCTAATTCAAGACCATGGCTCTAGTTTGCAATTGGATCGAATATGAATTCCAAAGGAGCTGATTCACCATCACTATCCTAATTTTTAAAGTGCTACACTAAATCACAGGCCAGTGAAGAAACACCTTGACATCGGCACACTTTGACATTGGAAACACAATATTTATTTGCCAGAGCCTACTGGTAGCACCGAAATATAATATTAACTGGAGCACATATTTATACCACATGCTAAGCCAACAGAATGAACCTGTGTTCTCCTATTCTGCCAAACTAAGTAGCTAAGCTTCCATTTGTGATGTTGCAGAACCCAAAGGTTGGAATAAACCTAAGAAGATATATTGCCCATCCCTCTCACTTTTCAGGAGAAAATAAAAAATTGCAATGAGGAGAAGGAATTACTCAGGGCTATGGAGTGAATTAGTAGCAAGGCCAAGTTTAAACCCCAAATCCACCAGCTCTTAGTGCAGTGAGTCTACTTTTTCAATATTATGGTAGGTCCCCATCTCTGTAAAATATAATTATTGTATCAAAATGTCATAAAAAGTACAATTTCTTCATTGTAGGCTTGAGGCATAAAAGATTTGCATTAGTAATCCAAGCTGAAGACCCTAAATTAGTATTTTTGAAAAGTTCCAAGATATTTAGCTTTTTTGGTTGTTTTTAGTAAATTTAAGACTGTCACATGTTTGTATATAAATTACTGTCGATTATATCTGACAGCTGGTTACATCATCATTCATAGGTATATAAATGTCGTTAAGATCTCATCTCAAGTGGCAATGCCTACACTTACTCATCCATCTGGCATTTATTGGGTCTTACTACGTGCAAACTACTCTACCAGACCCTCTGAGGGGTATGGAAATACTGGCAAAGAATCTCTGCATCTTAAGAAGCTCAGAAAAGTGGACATTTTAGATAACATAGCAACTCTGAATACTGATCCCCCCTCACTCTCCTGGGCTTGTTTTGTTGTTATTTGATTTTTTTTTTAAATTTGTTTTTTGATTAGGCCAGGTTGTTTTAGTGAAATCTATTTCCCCATTACAGTGTGAAGTCTTTGGTGTCACTCCTCAGAGACGCATAGCCTTGGGCCTAGGCACAGTCACCTAGGATGGCATTGGTCTTAGCAAGTCTCTCTTTGACGGTCTTCTTCTGATCTTTCTTTTAAGCTGCCTGCTTCATTGGATATTATATTCCTGCCTGTTTGACTTTACTATTTGACCAGCTGACTGCTCTATTGCTTTTAACAATGCCCTAGCGTATACATTGCTCAGCCATCTGATCCAATTAAATTTAGGCAGGCATAATTTTTGAGACCAGTTTTGAGTTTTGTTCTGACCCCGTGAGGGCTCTTCTTAGCGATTTCTTTTTCTGCTTCTCTCTGGTAAACTAGCTGGCCTTCCGTTTAGTTTGTTGCTCTTAATTAAGAGGAGCTCCTGTTTTTGAGAGTGCCCTTATCTTGAACTTCCACAGATTCCATTTCAGATAATCTCCGTTCCTTTGGGGAGAATTTCTGAACTCTCTTTTCTTACAGACTCCATTTCCTCCAGGGCACAAACTCTGAGTCGATATTCTTTTTTTTTTTTTAATTTTTAAATTTTTTTTATTCTTTCAATTAATTTAATTTTACTTTTTCAGTGTTCCAAGATTCATTGTTCATGTACCACACCCAGTGCTCCATGCAATGTGGGCCCTCCTCAGTACCCACCACCAGGCTCACCGGACACCCCACCCCCCTCCCCTCCAAAACCCTCAGTTTGTTTCTCAGAGTCCACAGTCTCTCATGGTTCGATATTCTAAGTACTGGGGGGGGGGGGGGGGGGGCGGCAGTAGTCTCTAGAGCTCTTAGTTGGCGGTGCGTCTTGAACCTCTGCCCTATAAGCAGCCTGAGTGAGGGTGGTCACAGCCCCAGTGTTGTCAGTCTGTCAGCTCTGGGGTAGCCCCTGAGTGGGGCCCAGATGGAGGAAAGAAGCCCCTGGCTTCTTGGCTTTACTCACCAAGAATTTAACCTCTTCAATTCAGAGTTAGGCGGGATGAGAAATGCTGGCCATCTCTGACTCGCAGTAAGAGACAGTAACCCTTGTTTGGGAGGGGAAGGGGAACCCAAATGGCCCTGTCAATTTGAACTGGGCCAAGGGGAGGCAGGGAAAGGAGAAAGTGAGCTGTGGTTTAAATGGGTTAAATGGTACAGAGTCTCCCGGTTCTGAGTGTTAGGTCTTCTTGAAGAATATTTCTTTATTTTCTCTATGTCCTGAAGACAATTTCTTGAGAATTAAGATGTTTGCTTTTATGGTTTTTGTCAGCTCTATTTCACCGGGGAGTTGGTCCGCCGAGTTCTCCATGCTCTCATCCCTGACCTGAAACTCACTGTGGCTTCTTTTTCTAGCCGATGTTACTCTATACCATGGAGGTTGGTGACCCAGGCAGGGTCTCTAACTCTAGAGTCAGGGGCTTCACGTCTCCAGTTAAAGGTACATTAATATCTTCTCACATTCAGACTTGTTGAAGGCAGAGTCGATACTGTCTTGTGAAAGCTAAGGCATCCAATGTCCCTGAAGAAGAGCATCTCATTTTTAAAAATTTATTTATTTTTATTTTATTATTTTGTTATTGAAGCATAGTCGACACACAATGTGACGTTAGCTTCAGGGGTACAGCTTAGTGATGCGACAACTGTATACATTATAGTGTGCTTCCCACAGGTGGAGCTGCCGTCAGACAGCATCTCGTTTTTGTGTAAAGTTAACGAGTGAATGCTTGTCAAGAAAGAGACAAGATTTTCCTCAGGGGGAAAAAAATTGGAGTTTCTTGTAATACATGGAGTCCAACTTCAGAAGACACTTTTGTTAATTTTATTCTGAAAACATTTAACGGGGGTCACTTGATGTCCAGAGCAGCCATTAAAAACTTGTTAAACAACATTGATTTTTTTTTTAATTTTAAGGAATGTAATTTCAAAGTGAACCCACAAAATAAACATCACTAAAATGTTCCCCTACATATTACACGAATTGGTTTGCCATCTAATTGTTGGCTGGAAGGTGCTTAAACATTAAATGAGATCTGGCAAATGATGATAAATGTCAAATAGCTAAAAATGAGTCATTCTCTGCAGTACTAATTGCATAGAAGACCCAATTGTCTATTTATGCCATCATTTGTTCCTACATAATTGTGTCGCCAACCTACAAGAGACTTTAGTCTTGTATTCTTGAAACACACTAGAATTTTTGTTTATTTTTCAACCAGAAATTCATGGATAGATTTATCTGTAGCAAAGAAAATTCTCTGGTCACTACATTTTTTTTTTTTGTCTAAGAGCATTGATAAATAATATGAGGTAGGTGCAGGCTAAAAATCTGATAAGAAAATTAAAGGTTGTACTTCATTTATCACCCTAAATTCCCAAGTCACCTGGTCGATGTGCGCTCAAACGTTTCTTGCAGTTTTAAGTCTCTTTTCAAATGCTTATTCATTGTTCTTGACAAGGAAGTATTGGAAGAAAGTGATATTTTGCTTAATTAGTGACAGCAGCATAATGTTTTTGCCTTTATTTTATTTTATTTTTTTATTTTACACTGACCTTCAGCACAGTATTCTGTTAATGCAGCAGATTTGCTGTTGCTATGATGCTTCATCTCTGAAAACATATTCTGTCTGAATGACCTAAGAGGCAAAAGAAATAGGGGTGTATTTTTGGTTTACCTTAGTAACTGCAAAAGGAATTCATCCATCAATGCCACAGGCTTTAAGCCATTCTTATGACAACTCCATTTTATTGACTATTTTTCTTCCTTCAGTAAGCTTGTCTGCGAAGATGCCCTTTTTCCTCTGTCCATCATCACCCTTTCTGACTCGTCATTTAGGCAGAGATCCCTTTGGTCTAAAGAGAAGTGATTTGAAAGAAGAAAAGCACAGAGTTGGACTCAAGCCCTGTTCATGTGCCTGGAAACTGAAAGAGGAATTAATTTGTTTAAGCAAAGTCCACTTGGGTTATAGTTTTTGAAAGCACTTTTCAAAATTAATCAAGGGTGAGCATTTTAGAGATGGCCTAAAACAAAGCTTCACAAGACATTTAAGATGGTACAGAAATAATGGATTCCTGTGATGCATGAAAATTTATGTCAGCTCGTTTGTTTGAAAACAAGACCAACCAAAAACTTGGTTAACTTAAAATAAACAGTATTTATGCAGGATATACAAAAATGTGAAATGAATGGACCTGATGTTTTCTTAGTGTGTGGATAATGATGGGAAAAATTCATGCAGGCGTTAAGCTACTTTCAAATCTGTGCAGTCATTTATTTACCTTCCTATTTGTAGGACTACTCTCTTATGAATATCATGTCTTGTTTAAAATTTAAAAAATAATAATACTGGGGGGGTGTGTGTGTGGCTCAGTCAGTTAAGTGTCTGCCTTTGGCTCAGGTCATGATCTCAGGGTCCTGGGATCAAACCCTGTGTCCAGCTCAGTGCTCAGGGCCCTCCCTCCACCCATCTCTTCTACTTGTGCATGCTCACTTGCTCTCTTTTTCTCTCTCCCCACCCCCCACTCGAATAAATAAATAAAATCTTTAAAAAAATTAATACAAATTATCAGTGCCAATTAATAACACACTCTGCCCTTGCAAGATGATATGGGCAGGGCTTTGCCAGCCAATCCTTTGAGAGGCAGATGAAGGAAGGTTTCCTAGCCAGTGTTGCATTCTATAGGCTATGTCTGGTGGGCACCATGTCTTAAGGTGGCAAGACACTGTGTATTGTTTTAGTGCTTAGACATGTGTAGAGAAATGAAAAAAAACAATACATCTAAATATTGCTTTATTTTTCCTTTGAAGAAATAAATTTCCTATAATAATGATAGAAATATTATATTTGTTACCTATACTTAGTTCTGTGCAAAGTAATGAACTTTCTAATAAGTGTTCAGAGATGGGACGAACACAGAGCCACAACATCGTAAAGGTGATTCAGGCATCTGGTAAATGACCTCTGCAGGCTCTTCCATTCTAGACTTACATGACTTGGTGAAACTTTTCAATAAAAAAGAACTGATATTTATCGAATACTTCTGGTCTGCCAGGCAGCTCTGCTAAGAACATTAGGTGGATTCATTAATTAATAGAACATTTCTACAGAGTAGGGAGTATGATTTTCTCCAGGAGAGGCTGACGTGGGTGGTGTATCTGAGTCACACAGCTGGTAAATGGTGGAGTCAGGAATAAAACGCAGGCAATCTAACCCAGAGTCCTATCTTCCAGCACTTTCTGCACAGTCTCCGTACTGTTTCAAGCCATTTCTAGCCCTCTAATTTCATGGCAACTGAACTATCTGTTCCATTTTATACAGAAACAGAGGGCCTCTGAAAGTGATTGTTTAGTGATTCCATAAATTTGCATCTGTTTTATTGCTACAATCTTAGATTCCTATCTAACAATTTTTCTACTCCTTATCACCTGTTAGTAATGAGAACTTTATAATACTTTAGTTTACAAAGTGTTTCCACTGGTAATGCTATTTCACTGAGTTTTACAGAAACTTTATGAAGTATCCAGAATAGGTATTGTTATGGAAGAGATGCACATGGGTGTTAAAAAAGTTGAATGCCAGTCCAGGATCATAAAGTGATGGAGTTGGTGCCTAAAACCAGATTTTCTAATTGCATTTGCCAAACTGCCTCTTCCTGGCCATGTCTCTTGCCAACTAAAGTATTAATTGGAAAAGTAAAGTCTTATGATTTCATAACTTTGATTTTCTAGAGCAGTAGTTGGCAAAATACAGTCTGGTTCACTTCCTGTTTTGTAAATAAAGTTTTATGGAGACAGTCTGTACACATTTAGGTAAATTCTATGCCTGCTTTACCACCACAGTAGAGTTGAGTAAATGCAAACAAAAACATTATGGCCTGCACACCTAAAATATTTACTATGTGTCCCTTTATAGAAAAAGTTTGCCAACTTGTATGCTAGAACAAAGAACTAACTCTTTGAAAGATAAATACTACTTCTCTGCCTTAAAGGCTTAGTATGGATAAAAACAAGACTATTTCTGATCTATTTAAAGAAACTCCCAGGTCTTTTTGCATCAAGTGTTTGAAGGAATTTATTTTCCACCATCAAGACTTTAATTGCCTGCTCTCTGCTTCCATTGCATAAAGGCATGATATGATTTGGAATCTTTATCAACGTGACTTTTCATAATAGTTTCCCACAGACTCTTTTATTCTTCTTTCATGTTATTAACGTCTTTTTGTTTTACCTCTTAGATTCTCCTTTTTTCCCTCCTCTTAGCTTCTTCTAACTTAACTACTCAAAGTGTCCTAAGAAATTACATGTTCCATAACATCTTCCCTGACTTACATCTGAGAATTAGACAGATATACTGAGTTTTCTTTTTTCACTGAAGAGTAATTGGGCATCTTGGGGAAGAACAATATTGCTTCCTGCATAAACCTAGCCTTTGTTTTTCTCAAAGCTGTAATTACTAACAGTATTTTTAGTCCTGTAAGCCTTAATTTGCCATCCCCTTTTACTGTAGCTTGTTGGTCACAGCCTACCAAAAATTGCAAAAGCCATGCTCACAGTCATTGAAAAATCTTTGATGTGTGATTTGCAATTCAGAGAGAGGATCAAACACTGGTCAGCTCTTTAGAAAAGGAAAGTAAGTCCTTGATAATTTAAAAGGGGGTGTGATCAGAGGATATGCTTCCTCATTTCTGGGCCTCAGATTTCAGGAAGTTAACAAGGGCATGTGCATATACACCTGAGCTCTAATGAAGTCATTATTAATTTTGAAAAACAGACACATCTGTGTACACCAGAAAACAATGTGCTAAAAAGTTACTAGACACATGGCACAAGAAAAAAAACGTAGGCATTATAAAAATCCTTTCATCTTTGAAATCCATTTTTGTGATAATATTCTGTAATTTTAATTTACTTCCATAATTATGCTCTTCCTACCTCAATAGACGTTGTGCTAGTCCCTGGAACTACAGTGGTGACTGGACACAGTCTCTGCTTTTGGAGCCAAAATTTTCTTGGCTTTGAAATAGGATGACCTCATTTTTTCTATGATAACATTGGTTATCCCACGCTGAACAGAAATTTGATTGGCAGGAATGCATGTTGAGAGAGACTGAGAGAGTGGGAGATGTAAGGAGAAGGAAGGAGAGAGGGAAGGAACGAAGGAAGAAAGGAAGTAAGGAAGAAAAAGAAGGCAGACGGGCTCAAAAAATAGTCATATACTATCAAGGGAATACTTCTGATGACTTCAATAATTCAAGATTAATTTTTCCTTGGGTTTTAATATAAAATACACACAATGGTGAGATTATATCAGTTAAGTCCCATTACAGAAGTTTCACATTTAAATACACTTTTTAATTATGGTAAATATTTATAGTAATTTTTGAATTGCTTACACCTCTTTTCAATTAATCAAAAAATGCAACCTACCTTCGTGCAGACAATTGCTTGGCTTAAGGTCATAGGGGCACATTATGGAAACTTTGACCTTGAGGTTAATTTCCAAAAGCTTATCTTTGTTCTCCTGTATGGCAATTTTTGCAAACCAAACATTGAAACGGCTTTGATTTTTTAAAAAAATTTTGTCTCATGTTTCACAGAGAGGTTCTCTCCTACATTAACCATAGGGAGTCATTGGGAATGATTCTTTGGTCTTCCTCATGGCATCATAGCTTTGCTAACTTCCGATTCAAAGTCTTTGATTATGTGCTCTGAAAAAAAAAGATATTAAATGATAATAAGAATAGCTGCTAAAGTAACATTGAGCAAACTTACAGAGGGGCTGAAACATGTAAATCTTCGATCCACAATGTCCTGAGGGCAGCAATTTTGTCCCTTAGCGGACAGAGTGACCAGGTGGCTAGTTGTTAAAGAGTTCACAGTGCACCAGAAATTATGTGATTGCCGATGTGCTCCTTCAATTGTGGTACAGCTGAAAATCTGGGCAACACACTCACATGTGAAGATCTCAGGGGGTCAGGCTTTTGTTTATGTCACCATATTTTAGTTCTTTCTGCGTGTTAAGCAGTACATTAATAATGCATTTTTTTTTCAAGACTACCCATCTAATAATTCTAGGCATGCTCCCTTGGTAGTCATACTTCTGAGTCAGGTGAATCAGAGTTGGAAAGATTCCCACATCCCCGTAACCCCTATGTAGCACCTACATATTCACACATATGCATACAATTAACACTTTTTTGGACTGGCTCTGCCTAGTATATTGGAAGGCATGCAGTAACTTTTGGGAACCTCAGTGCCATTGGTCTTGCTTTATCACCCCGAGTACCTGGAGCTGTATGAACAAACATTCATTTAAAGAGAAGACCTTATCCCAATTCACTAACTCTTGTAGGGCATTCCCTACCAGACTAGCACTCTCCTCCCATCACAAGGAAGGAAAGACGATTGTTCTGCCACAAATGAGCTGTTAGATGATGAGTTAATTATTCTGCCCCTCTGAGCTAGTTTTATCATATATAAAATAAACTTTGACTAGATTTTCTCAAAATTCTTTTCCATCTCTGAAAGTCCATGATTCTCCAATTATCTGTTCCAGTTAATATAGATGCACAACCAATCATCCCAAACCTTAGTAGCATAAAACAAAATTTCAATATGCTCATAAATTCTGTGGGTCAAGAATTCAGACAGGGTACTGTCTGTTTCTGCCCTATACTGTCTGGACTGGGACTCAGCAGGAAGACTAGAAGTCTGGCTCCACTGGGCATCAAATAAGTTGGCCAGAAGGCTGGAGATTAGAATCATCTAAAAGCTCACTTAATCACATATCTAACATCAGGGCTGGAAGACTCAAACAGCTGGAATCTCAAACAGTTGGGCTTTGCTGTGTATATCTCTTTATTTCAGTGTATTTTTTTAATCTCTCTGTTTCTCCAAGTGGTTTTTCCAGGATGAGGTTTTCAGAGTAGCCAGTCTTATTACGTGGCAGCTCAAGGTTTCCAAGAAATGTATCCCAGGAGCCAGATGGAAGCTGTAATGTCTTTTTTGACCTACCTTCATATATCACCAGTATTGCTTCTACTGTAGACATGGGCAAGAAAAAATAATAAAAGATTAAAAAAGATAAAAGATAAAAAAGGAAGAAATGACCCCACCATTCACTGGAAGGATGTTTGTGTTGAGTTTTAAAAAGAGCATGAAGTGATATATATTGGTGTAACCACCTCTGGAAAATACAGTATCATATCATGGAAAAGTAACTTTTCAATATGTTTAATCTCATATAGATAGGAGTAATATGTCATAGTTTACACCTTCCTGAATTCTTGTATTATAAAAACACTGATATCTAATAATATGTTGCCTAAAAGTGACTCACTTCAGCCTTAAGTACACACAAAAGACTAAGAGTGAAGGAATGGAAAAAAAATATTCCAAGCAAATGGTAAACAAAGGAAAAAAGAGGTAGCTATACTTATATATTAAAAAGAGAGAATTTAAGCTAAAATTGGTCACAAGAGACAAAGAAGGTCATTATGTAATGATAAAGGAGTTGATTCATCAAGGAGATATAATAAATTTAAATATTTATGCACCTAACATTAGAGGACCTAAGTATATAAAGCAAATACTTATTGAACTAAAAGGAAAAATAAACAACAATACAAGAATAGGTGGGGATTTAATACTCCACCCTCAACAATGGATAGATCATCCAGACAGAGAATCAATAAGAAAACAACAGATTTGAAAGATTGCATCACCATACTGAGATCAACAAGAAGATCTACAAGATTGTCCAGAGTTACCTCCTCAAGGATGGCAAACTGATCAAGAACAATTGTCCCACTGATTATATCTATCTGACAAGAGCATTAACCTTCTAGGTGGCTTTGTCCACTATGATGAAGTGACCAATGACCTTGTCATGCTGAAAGGCTGTGTGCTGGGAACCAAGAAGTGAGTGCTTGCTCTCTGCAAGTCCTCGGCAGGTCCTGGAGAAGATTGATCTTAAGTTCTTTGCCACCACCTCCAAGCTTGGCATGGCCAATTCCAGACCATGGAGGAAAAGAGAGCATTCATGGGACCACTTAAGAAAGAATGAATTGCAAAGAAGGAGCTTAATGTCAGGAGCAAATTGTGCAGCTGGTAGAATCTCAATAAAAATTATTTTTCAGTGGGAAAAAAAAAAATAACAGATTTATAAAACACCATAGACCAAATGGGCCTAACAAACGTATTTCCAACATATTTCCAATGGACACTTCCATCCAACAGCAGCAGAACACATATTTCTCAAGAGCACATGCAAAATTTTCTAGGATATATACATATGTTAGGCTGTAAAACAAGCTGTAGCAAGTTCAAGAAGATAGAAATTACATTAATTATGTTTTCTTTCTATAATGGTATCAAACTAGAAATCAATAAAAACAGGAAAGCTGGAAAAATCACAAATACGTGTAAATTAAATAACATACTCATGAACAATCAATGGATTAAAGAAGAAATCAAGAGAGAAATTAAAAAAAATATTTGGGACAAACAAAAAAGGAAAAATAAAACTTGTGGTATACAGCAAAAAAAATTCTAAAAGTTTATAGTTATAAATAATTGCATCAAGAACAAAGAAAGATTTCAAATAAACAGCCTAACTTTACATCCCAAGGAACTAGAAAAAGAAACAAACTAAGCCTGAAGTTAGAGAAAGAAAGAAATAATAAAGATTAGAGCAGAAATAAATGATAAGGAAAATAGGAAAGCAATAGAAAAGATTAGCAAAAGTGAAGGTTGATTCTTTGAAAAGATAAACAAAATTGACAAATACTTAGGTAGAGGTAAGCAGGAAAAAAAAAAAAAGAGAGAAGCCAAATAAATAAAACTAGAAGTGAAAGAAGAGACATTACAACCGATATCACAGAAATACAAAAGATCATAATACACTACTATGAACAATTTTATACCGACAAATTGGGCAAACTTGAAGAAATGGATAAATTCCTAGAAACATATCACCTACCAAGAGTGAATTATGAAAAAATAGAAAACTTGAACAGACCAGTAATGAGTAAGGAAATTGAATCAAAAGTCTTCCAACACAGAAAAGCCCAGGAACAAATTGTTTCCCCGATGAATTCTACTGAGCATTTAAAGACTTAATGTCAACCCCTCTCAAACTTTACCAAAAAAATTGAAGAGGAGGGAACACTCTCAATTCAATTTTTGAGGCTAGGCTTCAACTGATACAAAAGCCAAATAAAGACACTACATGAAAAGAAAATTACAGACAAATTCCTTGGTGAATATGGATGCAAAAATTTTCCAAAAAATACTAGAAAACAAAATTCAGCAGCATACTAAAAAGTTCATACACCATGATCAAGTGGGATTCATCCCTGAGATCCAAGATGGTCCAACACATGCAAATCAATGATTTTGATACATCACATTAATAGAATGAAAGATAAATATCATATTATTAACTCAATAGATGCAGAAAAAGCATTTGAAAAAATTCAACATTCTTTCATGATAAAAACTCTGAAGAAATTGGGTATAGAAAGAATGTATTTGTATGTAATTAAAGCCATATACCACAAGCTCACAGCTAACATCATACTCAGTGTTGAAAGTTTGAAAACTTTTCCTCTAAGATCAAGTCAAAGGTGCCTACTCTCACCATTCCTATTCAACATAGTACTAGAAGTTCTAGCCAGAGTAATCAGACAAGAAAAAGAAATAAAAGGCTTTCAAATTAGAAAAAAAAAAAAGTAAATATGTGTTTGCAGATGACATGATATTATATATAGAAAACCCTAAAGTCTTCACCAAAAACTGTTATAACTAATAAACCCAGCAAATTTGCAGAATACAAAATCAACTTACAAAAATCAGTTGCTTTTCTATACACTAACAATTAACTATCAGGAAAAGAAATAAAGGAAACAATCCCATTCAGAGTAGCAGGTATACCAGGTACAATGCAAGGACCTGGCAATCTAATGATGAATACAAATCAGAATATTCCTGGAACGAGGTAGCTAATGAGCCCCATGTCATTTTCTCATCCAGCTCTCTCTCTTCAACCCAGCTGCTTCTCTTGAAAGGGAGACTCTGGGGCTCCTAGACTGACGAGGCTTCGACAGTAAAGTGCCCTTAAGGAAACCTACTCATAACACAAAAATGAATTCTTAACACTGAAAACCATTTTTTTAAAACTGAAAATTTCAAGAGATAGGTTGAGTGGAAGACAATTACTATAGAAATTCAAATTTCTAGTCCAGGAGAGAAAGCAAAAGAAATAACTCAACCTGCTAATTTTAGAAAATAAAAACATTCAATAGCAAGAAGACAGATATAGGATATTGAACAGGCGAATGACAAGCTTCTGAAGAAGAAAAAGGAATGTTAAGGAAATGAAAGGAAAATGATAAATAATTTAAAAGGAAATGTTTACTTGAACTTAAAAAAAAAAGACTTGAATCTGCAGACTGAAATGGTTTACCAAGGAACTGGAAAGATTAATGAAAGGCTAAATAGCAAAGTAAGGACATGGGGACTTAATTCTTCCATTAAAAAAATAGACTGAAAAGAAAAGAAAAAAAAAAAAGAACAGTGACAGTCCATGAGCTTTATCAAGGAAACACGTTCCAATTTTATGCTTCTTAGTAATAAGAAGACACCTATATTACTGACATGGATACAGGAAAAGAATGTTCTCCCATACTGCTGAGGACATCTAAATTATTCCAACATGTTTAGTAAGAAACTGAAACATTTGTTAAAATTTAAATGATACAGAAATCCCACTTTTGGTATGAATCCATTAAAGTAACTGAAAATGAGAATCTGTATATGGCATTCTTCATTGCGGCAACAACAGAAATAAACAAACCAATAAACATGGAAGTAAAGTGACTCCCTTGAATAAGAGTGGTTGGGTAAATTGCTCTGTTGGCCCAGAGAATAGAATGCAGTTAATATAAAGAAGGCCCTGGAGCCGTATCAGTACACTTGGAGGGATTATCAAAATATACCGACGAATGGGAGAAATCAACTATAAAGAAAGATATATAATATAATCTCATTTTTATGAAGAAATGTCCAAATCCCCCATATCTATATGTACACACACAAACACATGTATACATGAAATACATATATCAGGTTCTTACCATAGATCAGGGTGTGGCAGGAATAGGGATTTCATTCGGAAATGACAGATAAAGGAGTAGGGCAAATTAAGTAAAAAGGAAAAGAATGAAAGAAAGATGGCAATTTCCCTCAGTAATCCCTCCAAATATATTCTCACATCTTGTGGATGAAAAGCCTATCATGTATTATATTATGATCGCATTTATTGAAAACTATAGTGCAAAATTAGAACAAATATATAGATAGGGATATACGGGTGTCCATGTGAAAGGCATGGCATGTTGTAACATACATAGTAAAATTCTATTCTCATAAAGCAAATAAAATCCTCACACCTATGCGTACATACATGTCTACAGTTTATTGGAGCTGTATATCTAGATAGATACAGATTGGTTTGGAGAGAGATAAGGGGGGACATACATTAAGCTGTTAAAATTTATTTTTGTTTCACTTATTATAGTGACCATATTATCTGTAAAAAATAAATTAAAACATTGCTAGAACAAATTAAATAAAGCTAGATAAGTCATGTCTCCAAGGCACTCTGTGGAGATGGGGGGGAGGTTGACATTTTCTCAGCTGTACCTCAGGGTGTTATATTAGCAGCCAAGATACTAACGAAGGGAGGTGGGATCACAGGGGAGGGAAGAGTTATTTCAGGTCAGAGAAGGTGATGGGAAAAAGCTAAACATGCAAAGTAGCTTCCAGAGGAGATGTGATTATGTTTTTAAATTGTAACGTGAAAAGTAGAACATTAATTAGATGAAAAAAAAAAATAAGGAAGAGAATCTAGGCAGGGGTAGAAACATGACCAAAGGCGAATACATATAATCATAAACTAGGTTTGATATTTACATTTAAGAAAAATTCTAATGCATCTTTGAAAGAAAGGACTATCAGAGTTACATGTTTTAAGACCAGAACTTACCACTTCATAGCTGTTTGGTGATTAATTTTCATCAAAAATGAAACTCTGTAATATTAAAATCCAAAGGAATAAAAACACAAAATGCCTGAAGTGAGAGGAAATGTTTGAAGCTAAATAATAGCAAACAAAGATGTTTTAAGGATAACTGAAGAACCCTGGAACATAAAGGTTTAACATGCTCAAAATATCAGTGCTGATCTACTTTAACTTGCTTTAGTTAACATTTTCAAAGCGTTCGGTCCCAAAAACAAATGCAAATTTCCATCTCCTTATATATTTAACAACGCAAGCTGAAATTTGAGACTACACCTGTCTGTTTGTAAATAATTCATATGAATCCTCTGAATATGCCTAGCGTCATGGTCTTTTGTTTTTTTAAGCAGCAAAAATCTTTTTTCAAATGAAGTCTCACCTGTCCCCCAGTATATAAACAGAAAAAACAGAAGTGTAGAAATGCTCATTTGAAGTCCTAGGACTATGACTGGAACCGAACTCACTCACAGCTCTGAACCAGAGACCCTCGAAAACATGACTGAATGACAGTCTGTCTCTCTAACCATCTGTTTGTCTGTCTGATATCTGGCTGGCTCAGCCCTCAAGAGGACCTGTCAATCACAGTCAAGCTGATTGTACTAGATTGTACAAAACCTCAGCTTTCCCAGATTTCTAGATCCACTTGTGTAGTTCATAGTTTTATGCTTTGCAAATTGCTAGGTCAATATTGATCTTTTATCAATTTTATTTCATTGTGTGATTTTAAGAATAAGTCATTTTTTTGACCATGGTTGGAAGCACCCACCAATATTTCCAACAGGTACCAGTGAGTCTCTGTGATTTAAGTCACTTAGCCTCAGTAGTGTACAAATAAAAAAGGCAAACACTCCTGCCATTTCAGTTCTTTTACGGCGAGGTGAAAGAGAGAGGCAAAAGAGCCTTCTGCCTGACGTCCTCACACAATGAAAAAAGCCATGGTTCTTGAGTCTTTCAACACACATTCAGTGGTTTGTGCTTTTCAAGTCATGTCCATGGTGCTGAATTTTCACATCAGGTGAAGGACAATCCTGAATATGTTTTGCAGTAAGGAGTAAACACAATGAAGAAGGACAGATGAATACAGAAGTGAAAGGAAGCCTAATAGGATAGTACATCAAAAACACATTTACAGCCTCTGAAGTATTACTGCTTAGGTCTACTGGCTTTGTGTAAAGGGGTGCTAAAAACAATGGGTGTATTTTAAAAGATTATCTGCTCCAGTAAGTTTGTGCTGTAAGAATTTATTATGGAAGAGTGAATGCTCCTGTTGCTGCAAACAGCTCGACTAGCTGGGAAATGTGTTCCCTCTCTTGTGGACACTGACATGGGTGTGATTTGTCACCGTCTGAGCAGTTTGCAACCTGAAACTGTGTGCTCATCCCAGCGCTGGGCTCTGGCTCCACTGCCCCCACACAGCGGGGCTGCAGGGCCCGCCAGCTCGTCTGCTCTCTCTTCTCTCTGGAAGGTGAAAGGAGCTTTGCATCTGTGGATTCAAACAGCTTGACTGTAACTTGAAAGGAGACAGAAGGTAATTGGGTAACCTTTTGGAAAGAAGATAAACTTCAAAGAAGCACAAATTACCATTTTATAGAAAATGAATTACTTTGTGTCACTATGAGACCCGAAGGAGAGAGACAAGAGGGAAGGTGCAGGAAGGGTGTAGCTGTGGCTGACGATGAGGTCAGAGGTGGACCCTGGCCTCGCCAACCTTTGAAGTTTCTGAACACAGGCATATTTCAGCTGTGGAATAGACCACATTTTATTGGGAAATGAGTTAGAGGCAAAATCCAAGGGCAAACGTGAGAAAAAATAAATAAGAACCACTTGGAGCTTCTCTGGCTCTTACTCGATTGTCTAACCGTTAGAAAGAGTGAAGCATCCCTCTTTCCTTCTTTCTGGGACTGCTGCAGTTTCAGTTTTGTTCTGAAACAAAACTGAAAGCGTATTTAATTAAGTTCCGCTGTGAATGATGCCCTTCCATCCTGAACCACACGGGCCCCGTGGGATCAACCATGCCATCTGAAGCTTCACTCCTCTCTTCCTTAGCCCCTCCAATGTGAATCCTCCCAACTCAAAGTCTGCACGAACGATTCTCGCTTCTCCGAACCCCCTGCTCCCCACTTCGGAGGCTCACAGCTATTTGTTGTTCATGCTTCAGCGGTCAGCGTCTATTTCTCCCTGAAATGTTTCTGGAAACTTGAGGGCTGGAACTGTGTCTTGTACACCCAGGTATCCTGGTACTACTGTTCCTGGTGCTTAGTTGACTCATGATAAAGGCTTTGTTGAGTGCAGGCGAGGAAGCCATCTCTACGGCCTGAGGTTGGTTTGCTCAGTGGCAGATTCATCCTGAGTGTCCCAGGAGGCAGCTTTGCTACGTGTCCAAATGATGTGGTTTTGGCATATAGCTGAGGTTCGGTCGGGTGGAGTCCAGAGCCGACGACCAAGAAAGAAGCCTTGAGACATCTTTGGTGCAAAATGGTGGTTTATTAAAGCACGGGGACAGGACTCATGGGCAGAAAGAGCTGCTGCCCCAGAGTTGTGAGGGGTAGCTGATTGTGTACTACAGGGTCGGGGTAGTAAGGAAAAACGGAAGTCTTTCATACGTTAAAGAAGATTCACGGATACTGGAGGCCTTGGCATCATCAAGTTAAGATTGTTTTCCCTCTAGCAAGGCATTAACATTAAGATAGTTGGGAGCTTCCTGGAGGAGCATTATACTTTGCCTCCTTCAAGTATCTGTCAAGGGGCTGCAGGTTATAAGGACATTTAATTGTATCTACATTTCCTTCTGGAAGCTAGGTTATTGATAGAAATGCTTTGTTCTTGTAGATTGCTAAGACATTTGTAAACTGTGGGAGGCTCAGGTCTTGCAGGATTGTGATCTCTACAAATTAACTATTTGTTTTTCCCCTCCTTAGCTTCAGGACAGCCAGGAGAGCAAGAGGAATGTCATATATCCCATGGGGGGGGGGGCATTGTGGGGTGTCAGCTTCTGCTTTGTCCTCAGCTTGCCTTCTGTTCCCTCATCACAAAGAGCACCGCTTCTTCAAATCAACATACTACCTCCCTTCAGAAAATGGTTATAATAACCCTGCAATTCTACCTTGACTAGAAAGTAAATGGCACCCCCTAGAGTTATAATGGCGCGCACTTGCCCAACCAAAGGAAGCAGCCTTAAGTTGAGTGGGAAACCAAAGCCTGGGGCAGAAAGGGGGAGGGAGAGAGACACAATGAAATAACTGAAAATTCTCCTTTGACCCCATTGCTTCTTTCAGCTGTTACCCTCCCTTGTACTTTCATTTACAAACAAACTTTTGACAGCGATTAGGCTTGTCTCTTCAGCCTTCAGAACTCCATGCAAACTACTCTTACCAAGTGTATCAAGGACCAGTAAAAGCCTTCTCGCATCCTTATCTCTCTTGACCTCTCATCAACGCTGATGCCTCCTTTGCTGAATAAGTGTCTGTCAAGGACTGTGAAGGAGCTGAGATTTTACCCTGGGTTCAAGCTAATAATCTAGCCTGTATCTCTTAGACCAATGCTAAGAAAAGATACGACACTGCTGGGTCAGAGCAAAAGGACTTTACTCTTTAAACCCAGCAGTGGTCAGAGTCAGTGTGCTTCTGTCAGTTTCTCTTGCCTTCCAAGAACCACAGGGCCAACACTGGTGGATCCCAGGTATAGACCATGCACACTGTGCATTTGCAGCACAACCAAAGAATGATGAGCTTGGAAAAATCATTGCTTTTATAGTGAGCCATAAATGAGCCTATTCTTTTGTTGGTAAGAAGGGGAGACATTGTCTCATCTTTTTTTTAATGAATTTTTTATTTGACAAATTTGACATGCTACAATTTACAAATTTAAGGTGTATAGTGTGTTACTTTGATACACATATATTATAATATGATTGCCATTGAAACAATATTCATCACATTATTATAGTATAATATTATTGGCTTTATTGTACTGTACATTAAATCTCTGTGGCTTATTTACTACCTGTTATAAGTTTGTACCCTCGAATACCATTAATCTTATCCTCCCACCCCAATGCTCTAGTAACCGCCGTTTTACTCTTTTTTTTTTTTTTAATAGGCTTGACTTTTTTAGATTCCACGTATAAGTGGTATCATACAGCACTTGTCTTTCTCTGTCTGACTTAATCTCAACATAATGAGCTCAAGGCTCATCCATGTTGTCACAAATGGCAGGATATCTTCCTTTCTGATGGGTGAATAATATTGCATTGTATATAAAATATATGTCACATCTTTTTTTATCCATTCATCTGTCGATGGGCATTTGGGTTATTTACATATCTTCGTTATTGTGAATATTGCTGAAATAAATAGAGGTGTGCATATATCCTGTTTTCATTTCCTTTGGGTATATACCCAGAAGTAGAACTGCTAGATCGTATGGTAGATCTATTTTTAATTTTTTGAGGAACCTCCATATTGTTTTCTGTAGTGGTTGGACTAATTTATATTCCCGCAGTGGATAATGGTTCTCTTTTCACCACATCCTTGACAGCATCTGTTGTCTCTTGTTTTGATGATTTATCGTTCTAACAGGTGTGAGGCGATATCTCACTGTGGTTTTGATTAGCATTTCCCTGATGATTGATGATGTTGAGCATCTTTTAATGTGCCTGTTAGTCATTTTGATGTCCTTTTTGGAAAAAAAAATGTCTATTTAGTTTTTTTTTAAAGATTTTATTTATTTGAGAGAGAGAAACATCAAGAGATAGAGCAGAGCATGAGTGGGGGAGGGAGAAGGGACAGAGGGAGAGGGAAAAGCAGACTCACCACTAGGCAGGGAGCCAGGCTTGGGACTCAGTCCTCGGACCCTGGGATCATGACCTGAGCCAAAAGCAGATGCTTAACTGACTGAGCCACCAAGGTGCCCCTTCTGCCCATTTTTAATTGGAGTATTGGTTTTTTGTTAAGTTGTGTTAGTCCATTATATATTTGGATGTTAACCCCTTACCTCATATATGGTTTGCAAAAATTTTCTCCCATTCTGTAGGCTGCCATTTCATTTTGTCAACTGTTTCTTTGGCTGTGTAAAAGCTTTTGAGTTTGACATAGTCCTATTTGTTGACTTTTGCTCTTGTTGTTTGTGTTTTTGTCATCATGTCCACAAAAATCATTGCTAAGACCAATATTGATGAGTTTCTTCCTGTTTTTTTTCCTAGAATTTTTTATGGTACAAGGTATTATGTGTCAAGTCTTTGATACATTTTGAGTTAATTTTTATGAGTGATATGAGGTAGAGGTTAATTTCTTTGTTCTGGGTGTGCTTCTCCAGTTTTCCCAGAGCCATTTGTTGAAGAGACTGTCCTAACCCCACTGGGTATTCTTGACTCCCTTGTGGAATAATAGTTGGCTAAAATACCAGGATTTAATTTTGGGCTCTCTGTTCTGTTCTATTGGTCTATGTGTCCATTTCCGTGCCAATGCCATACTGCTTTTATTACTATGGCTTTGTAGTATAGCTTGAAATCAGGAAGTGTGGAACCACAAAGACCCTGAATAGCCAAAGCCATCTTGAGAAAAAAACACCTCATCCTTACCCTATTTGCAAACTCAAGGATAGGAAATGGCCCTGCTAAAGAGTAGTCAGGGCCTTGTGTTTCTGGCATACCCAGGAAGAATGTACAAGGATGTGCAGGGCTCATGGTGGATTGCCTCTGACAACGCTGTCTTCTCTCAAGTTTTGCAGCACCATATTTTCGTGGATTCCCGTCTAGTTCTCTGGCTACCTATGTCCTTTTCAGTTCTCTTACTCTGTCCCTACGTCAGAATTTAAAGGGTTCTGTTTCTTCCTTTCTTCTTCTTCTACATTCTCTTTCCCTTCATGATCTCATTCTTAATTAATATCTGTATCAGGGAACACAAACCCAAATGTCTGTGAGGTAAGGCAGGTAACATAATGAGTGACACACAGGAATAAAGCCAGCATCTGCCAGAAATATAATCATCTGTCATTCATTTTTACTAAATAGAGGCAAAAATACCTAACATAATACAAACATGATTGACACTGAAAATAACACTGTAAAGTAAAATAATTTAAAATATATATTGTAAAAATAGAAACATCCTATTATTACAGTTTTATATGGTAACTCATTAGAACTCGATCTGAAACTAAAAATCTGAAACCTTTTCTTCTACACAAGATGTCAAAGGCAGGTTTTATATTTCAATCTGCAATGTGTAATACGAAGTTCAGCCATGAGTCCTCTGGTTGAGTGTGATATTTCCTTTTGTTACTTTCCATAATGGAAAGCAACTAGTCCCAAATACAGGTACTACCAAGGCTGAATAGATTCATGCTTCTCATATTTAAGGTAGTTTATGTGGGAGAGAGAGAATTATGGTATCCCAATGTTATCATTTTCAGATTAGTTATGGTTCTCTATTTCAGTAATCTCCATTGGTAGCTCTTCCTTCACAATTTCATTATTAAGAGAGAAATAATTAAGAGAGAAAAATATTAAGAGAGAAAAAGTAAGCAATGTTGATTAATTTTACTTGCAGTTTAACATTGACCAGAGAAAGCTTCTTAAACCTCAATCTTCAAAGCCATAGTATGGGCAATATGGTTCAGTCTCATTTGGGCAACTGAATTTAGCATCCAAAAGTGGAGTAGGTTATTTCTCCCCAAATGACATCTCCAAATACATAATTTTAGGATTATTAGACCAATGAAAGCATGCATTCTGATAGCTATTCAGTGGTTAGATGAGTTGTACTGGCAACTGAAGTGGTCAGATCTTTAAAGCAATGTTGGATGCCTGAATAAGTTGATGTTTTTAAACAGTTGAAATCCTTTTCAGCATTCTGTGATACTAAAAGCACCAGCACCGTGCAGTATCTCATGTCCATGCATCTAGCAGTTTTCCCTTGACTTGGGCTACAGGAGCCTATTAAGTTTACAGGAGCATATTAAGTTCATGTAGTAAATTGCTATGTCCATAACATTGTCTAGTTTTAACTTTTTAACCAAAGCAGACAAAACCAGTTCATAATGTACCACATGCACTAAAATTCTACATTCTTGAAAAATGTTGCCACCGTGTATGTTAGTTGCACCATGAGTCTAACTTTAACACCAACCAGAGCAGCACCACCACCTCGCACTAATTTTAATGAGTTGACAATAAACTATTTGACCTCTCTCAAGAAACGAGGTAAGGCATTTCCTGACATTATGCCATCAGGAGCGCCATATCCAAAAGTTCTGAGTTAAAGCAGAATTATCATCAACACCGGGCACAAATATAATTAACTGGGTGGTACTACATAGAACGAGGATATATTGTAGATAGATGGATGGATAAATAGATGGAAATCAATCTGTGCTTTTAACAGATGGCGCAAATAATTTTCCATGTAAATTATATAGTAAAATTTCAGCAGTAGCTTCAACATACCAAACGACATTGTTTCCAACTAGAATTTTGTTTGTAAAAGCTTGCTTCTGTTTAGAGCACATGATTCCTGCGGCACCCAATAGACATTATTTAATAAATCTGCCATCTGTATAAAGCAATTGCTCAGACAAGTTATTTTCCCTAATGCATAACTAATTCTGCAAAAGCATCACATATTTCACTCGAATCCAAAACAAATGCTTTTAAAATTTCAGTCCTTTTTTATAGATCATGAATTTTTCATCATGCATATATTTTTTATACCTGTAGAGTTCTCGATGGTTGATTGTTTGATAATGTTATTTTATGATTATTTCTTTTAAAGACAGATATACTTTGTATACATGTGGATCCAGTACTCATTGCCACAAAGTAATGGTCTCTCTACCCTTTTCTTAAAACTCACAGTCTTGGCATTTTTATTTTCCCATTTTTAATGAAGAGATGGGTTCAGAGACCTATTTTCCTACTGTTAAAAAAAATACCATGCAAAACACAATGACAGATGACACTTGCCATTAGACCTCAGTGTCCAGGATGCACTAGGGAGTGCATCACCACTTACTAGGTAAAAACTGGAGAATAGGGGAGCACATCACTTGAAAGGGTCTGCAGAAATGTTGCCATATGGAAATGAAGGCTTATTATCCCAGAGCTTTTATAAAGAAGCTAGAAATACAGATTTTTAAATGTGAAATCATCCAATTATGTATTTATATTTTTTAAAATTTTTATTTAAATTCAACTTAGTTACCATATTGTGTATTATTAGTTTCAGGGGTAGAATTTAGTGATTCATCAGTTGCATACAAAACCCAGTGCTCATTCCATCACGTGTCCTCCTTAATGCCCATCACCCAGTTTACTTGATCCCCCCACCCACCTCCCCTCCAGCAGCCCTCAGTTTGTTTCCTAGAGTTAAGAGTCTGTTATGGTTTGCCTTCCTCTCTGTTTTCATCTTATTTTATTATGTAACGTTACCTTGATTTCACTCCAAACACTATCTGTTCCACACTGAGCACATTTCCAGGCTGCAAACTGGCTACTTTTGGACTCTGAGTGCCAAGTTGCGACCTCTGAAAGGCATCTGGAAGGTACTGGATTTATTCATCATTCATTCATCACCATTGCATCAGGTCCAGTAGGGCTGCAGTCTAGGTTTAATCACTACCAGATCCATTCATTTTTCAAGGAAAACAAATGTGTGTTTGTTTGGTTTGTTTTGAAGTGGCCACAGCTAACGCTACTTTCCAAGGAAATTCATTCCCTGGAGATTCTGAATATAAATACTTCAGCTCAAATATCACAGCTCTATTACCAAGCAAAAATCCTTGTTCGAGCCTCATATTGTAACCTTTTACTTACTAGGTCATGGGCAAAATTGAGAGTCCAACTAGTAGTAGTAATATAGTAGCAGTAGTAGTAGTAGTAATAATAATAATAATAATAATACAGTAATAAAGCTAGTTGACTTAAGCTCTCCTGCTATCCCTAGGTATGCATACCTTCAGCCAGCAGAGCCCACCTTGCCTGCTGCTTTATCCCCATATTTTGTCGTCATGGAGGAAGATTAACAGTAAGAAAAGAATATCCACACTTACTATATTTGGAGCACACATATGAAAATGGAAAATTGTTTTCTTATTTAATCCAAGTTTTTATTTAAATTCTAGTTAGTTGACATACAATATAATATTAGTTTCAGGTGTAGGATTTAGTGATTCATCACTTACATACAGCATCCACTGCTCCAAAAATTGTCCAAGGTTGGCCCCAAATCCAGTGTGATTCATGGAATTTTTGTCACCAGCTTCCACCTGTGCTCTGCTCCTAGAGATGAAGCCACCACTTTCCCCTCCCATGGGCTGCTTTTGGTAATGCCTCTTCTTCTCATGGTCCTTTCTCAGTCACCCACCAAACTCAGAGCACCTGAGTACTCTCACCCTCTCCCTGGGGGACACCTCTTCCATGCTCTGCCGCCCATCTTGGCTCCCACTTCAAGCTCTTTGTGGATTTATCCAAACCACCAATGGAACCTGACATTAGATACCTCTTGAAGAGAAAAATCCTCAAAAACCTTCATGGATTCAGCTGCAAATATATTAAAGCCCTAGAAGTAAGTATCACACAGATCAGTGTTTAGAATAAGTCATTTTGCAATGAAAACCATTAGTTCGGGTTTTTCCAGCCCCTGATAACAAGGTCTGAAGTTCTAGTTCTGCAAGATGAGTAAGTTCTAGAGATCTGCTGTACAACATAGTGCCTGTAGTTAACAATGCTGTATTGTGCACTTAAAATTTTGTTAAGAATGTGGATCTCATGGTAAGTATTCTCGCCCCAATAAAAAAATAAAAATAAACAAAATCATTAGTTCAAAGGAGTCCATCACTGATAGATCTATACAATCCTAAGCCATGGCAAATATTTACATTCCCTTTCACCCCACTCCATGCCCCCAAAAATGCATCCTGCAGGAAAAATCATTCCAAGGAATATCCTGGAATGCGAAACATCCCTTAGAGAAATAGTTTGGACAATCCAAGTCCAACTCCACTGAATGTAGATTAGAAGAAACATATAAATATTGGAAATTGTACCAGGAGTAACTATCTTTCAAACATTGTTAAAACTCTGAATTTGATGGCAAACCTGAAAAACAGTTTTAGGTCCTGTTTTTTAACCCAGTTAACTTGGGAGCCCCAGAATGCCTGTGAACATTTTGATATATGTGGACTAGCATTTATTTTTGCAAAGACAACTTCCAAGTTCTCCTTGTACATCATGACAAGGCTCTGGTTCCACGCTAAAGTTCCTGGTGCCCAGCTCTTATTATAGCCAATAAGCTAGAAACGAAAGGATTTGGAGTCCAGATTAGAAATGGGTTGCTGAACCAAACCACAGCAGATTTCTTCAAATGTCCCTAAGGATGAGATCCTAAGGACAAAGATTTCTTCTTTGTCCCTAAGTATGAAATAAGGATATTTCAATAAGGACACATTGGATCCAGCAAAACAGACAGGCGTACTAGAATTTAATCTTCACTCTTATGCACAGTATTTGCCTGACTTTGCAGGATTTACTTAACCTATCTAAGTCCCAATTCTTCAGCTAGAAAACAGAAATCACAATAACTCCATCTTGGGCATCCAGAGGACAAATGAAGGTAATGCATAGCACAGTGCCTAGCATTCACTAACACAGGCAATACATGTTATTACAACTGCTACGTCCCCTTCTAGACCTTGGGTCTTTGGGTTGATATTTTTATGTGCCTTGATGACTTTTATTTTATTTTATTTTATTTTATTTTTTTATCTTATTTTTTTTTCCCTTGATGAGTTTTACACATTGTGGTTACCTTTTCTGTGCCTAAGGGGTTTCCTGGCAATAATTAGAGTAATTACTGCACAGGATTGCTATGAAGAGTAAGTAAAATAATGACACAAAGTGTTTTGAATAGTGTTTGACTCAATAAATGTTAGTTATTATCTTCCTTCTCACTCAGTAATCATTTTAGAATCCAAGCTTGTTAATTTTAATTATTTACCGGCAGCAGCTTCCTCCTGCTTTCATTAATCTTTCCCCTTTCATAAAATCCTAACTCCTCTGTGGTGAAGACTCATTTGTAAAGCAGAAATATAGAGAAAAAAAGATTGTGTATATTTTTGGTGTTGTTCCTATGAAAAAATGATGGAGGAGGGGAGGAGGAGAATATGAACATAATACTGGCTCACATCTTTTACAACTAATTGGTGCAGGTAGAGAAAGCAAATTGCCCTTGCTAACTGAAAATAAAAAGTCCGCAAAGATCACATTTAAGACATGGTTTCGTATGCTACTCATCGGTAGCGGCTAAAAAGCTGCTTAGTCATCTGAGCTAAAAGCTGTTTAGCTGTTTAGTTTTTTAGGCTGTGTAACTGAATATCTCATTGCTGGTTACAAGAACCACAGAGGCAGCGAGCTGTGGACTGTGTTATTAAATTAAAACTGTATATTTTAGTCATAACTTGGAAATTTTAGCATGACACAATCCGACAAAATATATGAGAAAGACATATGTAAATATACACTCGACATCAGAGCATTTCCTAACCAATTAAACCACAGCTATCAAATGATTTTGGAGGGCATTTCTAAAGAAAAAGGTGTTTTTAAGGTAATTCAAGAAAAAAAAGTTCTACATGCCAAATCCAAAGAGTGGATGTTTATGTTAATACTATTTTATTCTTTTCCTCTCATTTGGTTTACTTTATCTGAAACAAATTTGTCTCAGATCTGCTCATCTCTTGCCTGGTATGTGCAGATTTCTGCCTGCCAAAATAACACCTCCCTCCCCCCTTTTTTTGGTCCATTTTGAACCCACTGAAAATTTTTATTAATAATGATTCTTTCCCTGCTTAGTTTGATTCAATCAGGCAAAAAAAATTCATGATTACTCTTTTTATTTTATTATACATGTTCACGGCTTAAAAAACAGAAATTTAGTTTTTCATAGTTCTGGAGGCTAGAAAGTTGAACATTAAGGTCCAACAGGGTTTCGGTTCTGGTGAGAACTCTCTCCCTGGTTTGCAGACCACTGCCTTCTTGCTGTGCCCACACACAGTGGAAAGAGATCTCTCTCCTTTTTCTTCCTTTTTTAAGAAATATATACTTTTATTCTTTTTTCTCCACACAAATCATAGCATTTTGTATACAGTGTCTTGTTTCTTGCTTTCTACATTTACTGTAACATGGAGTCCCTTCAAAACTGGTACATACTGAGCTACCTCATTTCTTTTTACAATGCTAACATTGCATAGCATTCCATGTGAAAATAATATGATTTTATTGAAACAATCTTCTGTTGATGGGCAGTGATTTCAAATCTTATTTTTTTACATAGAATTGTAAGTGATTTCAATTCCATTTTTATAATTTTTTTATAATTGAAAAAATATTTTTAGTCCAGAAATATTTTTTTCTAATCCAATACTAATGGGCATTATTTCTGGTTATAACAATACAAACAGTTTGTGTGTGTGTGTGTGTGAGTGCCCATGTATGATGAGAACACTTAACATGTACCTTCTTAGCAAATTTCAAGTATAGAATACAATATTGTTGACTATATTCACATTATTGTACAGTAGATCTGCAGAACTTTTTCATCTTTTGTAACTGAAGTCTTGTGCCTTAATATCTCCCCCAGGTCCTTCTCCCTGCAGACCCTGTAAACCACCATCCTACAATCTGGTTCTATGAGTTTGACTATTTTAGATAACTCATATAACTAAGATCATGCAGTATTTGTCTTTCTCTATCTGCCTTATTTTGCTTATCACAATGTTCTAAAAGTTTGCCCATATTATTGCAAATGGCAGGATTCCCTTCCTTTTTATGGCCGAAATGCCACATATCTTTACAATTCACCCATAAATGGGTATTTGGGTTGTTTTTCTATCTTGCAGTTGTGCATAATGATGCAGGGAACATGGGGTGCAGATCTTCTTTGATATTTTTATTTCCTTTAGATATTTATTTCCTTTTATTTATTATTTATTATATATTTATTTCCTTTAGATCCCAGAAGTGGGATCACATTATCATAAGGTAGCTCCATTTTTAGATTTTGAGGACATTCCACATTGCTTCTATGATGGCTGTGCCAATTTACATTCCCACCAGCAGTGTAAAAGGGTTCCCTTTTCTCTATCCTTGCCAATACTTACCTTTTTTCTTTTTGATAATACCAATTCTAGCAGATATGAGGTTATGTCTCATTGTTATTCTGGTTTGTGTTTCCCTGATAATAAAGTTAAGCAAAAGTCTGTATTTGCTTTGGCCATTTGAATGTCTTCTTTTGAGATCTATTTAGGTTTTTAAGTTGATTTTTATCTGTAGTCTGAGGTAACTATCCAGTTATATTCTTCTGCATGTGGATAGACAGTTTTCCCAACACTATCAAAGACATTATCCTTTCCCCATTGTGTCTTCTTGGCACCCTCATCATATATCAGTTAACTATAGATGCATGGATTTGTTATGGGCTCTCTATTTTTTCCATTGGTCTGTATGTCTGTTTTGATGCCAGTGCCATACTTTTTGATTACTTTAGCTTTGTAATATATTTTGAAATCAGGAAATGTGATGCCACCAGCTTTGCTCTTCTTTCTCGTATTGCTTTTGCTATTCAGGGTCTTTTATGGTTCCATGTGAATTTAAGGATTTTTTTTCTATTTATGTGAAGAATGCCACTGGGATTTTGACAGAGATTACATTGAATCTGTAGATCACTTTGGGTAGCATAAACACTTTAATAATATTAATTCCTAAACCTAAATCCATAAAAATGAGATATCTTTCTATTTATCTGTCTCTTTAATTATCTTCATCAGTGTTTTATAACTTTTAGTGTACATGTTTTTCACATCTTTGGTTAAGTGTATTTCTAAGTATTTTGTTATTTCTCCTACTACAGCAAATAGGATTTTTAAAAATTCCTTTTGAAATATTTTGTTATTTGTATATAGAAACATAATTGATTTTTGTTTGTTGATTTTGTATCCTACAACTTTAATGAGTTCACTTATTAGTTCTAACAGTTTTGCTGTTGAACCTTTAGGAATTTCTTCATATATGACCATGTCAATTGAAAACAGATCATTTTACCTCTTCTTTTATAATCTGAATGCCTTTTATTTCATTTTCTTATCTCATTGTGCTAGTGAGGACTTCTAGTACTATGTTAAATAGTAGTGTTGAGGGTGGGCATTGTTGCCTTGTACTGGATTATAAAAGGAAAGATTTCAGTTTTTCCCCATTGATTATGATGTTAGCTGTGGGCTTTTTGTGTACATCCTTCATTGTGTTGAGATACGTTTCTCTTCTACCTATTCTGTTGAGAGTTTTAATCATGAATGGATGTAAAACTTTGTCAAATACTTTTTCTGTGTCTGTTGAGATGATCATTTTTTTTTTCCTTTCAATATGCCAACCTGGGGAATGGGGAGAAGCAGGTAAAATGCTCCTGACAACTTCCTATGCAGCTGCCCTTGGTTTTTGGGCTTCTCAGGGTGGCTGCAGCTTCTTAGTTATGCTCCAGAGTTCTCTCAGGGCTCTTTTCATTATTGAGCAGTTGTTAAGTGGTTGTTTTGGTGTGGGGCAAGGTCTGGGATCTTCTAGTCTGCCATATTGCTGGTATCATTCCTGGTATTATTCCTTTTAAATATTGAAGTAAATTTTGTCACTGAGTCACAATTTTAGAAGATGAGGAATGAATTGTCATCCTTGGTGGAGTGAAAAGAAATGTTGTGGTGGGATTTTATGTTGCTTTATTTTGGCTTTTTTTCGCTTTAATTCATGTTAAATAATTCCCTGTTACAGAGTTTTACCAGATAGAGGCCATGAATTCTATGTTGAATAAGGATCTTAAAAAATGTATTCAGTGATTTCCACGCAAATGAGTGTACTCATCTTCTTAAAAACACTTAACGTTTATGGAGATTTAGACACATCTTTTGATACTGTTGAATCTGTTCATTTTCTTTTCAGACTCTTTTCTGAATGGTGATATAGTAGTTCAAACATGGTGATATAGTAGTTCAAACAACAAACTATAGCATCACAACTATCTTCAAATTTATTTTTTACTACCTATTAACTATGTGACCATAGGAAATTAATTCTCTGCCCCTGAATATCTTCATCTATAAGTAAGTGTAGAATCAGTGCCACATTTATATGGTTGTTATGAAGTGAGCTATGTATAAATTATGTATAAGCACTTAACATTGACCTCAATAAATTTTGAAGATATTACTGCTCTTACTACAATAATCAGCATAGATAGCACTAAGATAAGTAAACCATACTCACCGAAGGAAGGAATCCTTTGTTCTTTATTTGTTTATCCTGCATAACACCTACCTAGTAAGGAGCCTTAACTATAGACTGTGCTACCTATTAATCTATACTGATAAGAGAAAATTTATCACCAAGTTCACATATTAGCATCTGAACAGATGCTTTTTGCTATATTTCAAGTTTCACATCACCTAAAAACTAGAATTGGAGAATAAAGTACCAAATTCTTAAACCACGTCTTGAAATCTACCTTTCAGATTCTATTTTTCAAGGGGAGAAATTTCCTTTCTCTGTGTGTGTGTGTCTTTCTCTCTCCCATGTTATAACAGTCTTTGTAGTCACTGGCTGGAATATTTATCCAGCACATGCAGTTTCCCTTTTCCTCTGCAAGGCCATGACTGTGGTTCAGCCTTACCACTTGCAAAAATCCATTTAGAAGGTGTTGTGGAGACCATTTTTCACAAGCACATGAAAATATTACAAAGGTGAATAATCAGAGAATGAAAAATGTTATAGCCACTCTGGAAGACAGTTTGGCAGCTTCATAGAAGTTAAACGTCCACTTATCACCCAGCTCAGTAATTTCACTCCTAGGTATTTGCCGGAGTGGAATGAAACTGTCAGCGGTGACTCAATAAGCAGGTGAGTGGAGGGAGGGGCACCTGATGGCTTGGTTAAGCATCTGACTCGGTTTCAGCTCAGGTCATGCATGATCTCAGGCTCATGAGATCAGCCGTGGCAGGCTCCCTGCTCCGTGGGGAGTCTGCTTGACATTCTCCCTCTCTGCCTCTGCCCTTCCTCCTATTCACACTCTTTTTCTGTCTAAAGAAATAAAATCTTAAAAAAAAAAAAAATCAGGTTAATGGACATACAAACAATAGAACACTGCACAATTGTTTATTCCTACAAACAATTGATATACACGACATGGATAAATCTCAAATGCATTTTGCCAAGTGAAAGAAGTCAGTCTTAAACCGTTACACACTATACAAATTCCACTTATATGACATTTTGGAGAAGGCAAAACTATAGGAGCAGATAACAGGTGGGCGATTGCAGGGATTAAAGGTGAGGAGGGGTTCTGCCTATAAAGAAAGGTAATTCTTTGGGGTGTTGAAATTGTTCTGTATTCTGTGGGGCTTAGAGGAATCTATGCATGTATAAAACCTCGTAGAACTGTACACCCCCAAAACTGGCCTTTATTGTATGTAAATTTTACTATAGATAATTTTTTAAATGAAAGTGAATAAGCAAACACTTCTAATAAGGAGTTCATGAACTACTAAAAGAAGACTCTTGTAGCTATTAACACGACTAGTACAAGGCTATGTAGCTGCAGTTAAGAACAAATGCTTAGGGGAACACGGGACTTCAGAAAACCTGCAAGTGAAGGCATTGAAGAAGACAGTGTATTAGTTGAGGTCTGAATGGATGCATGGAGGAGGAGTGTGGAGCACAAGGCCCCTCCCCAGTAGTGCTAAAGGTGTGAGCAGAGGTGTGGAAGAAAGAAAGCCTGGGGCATGTTCAGGCAATTTCACTGGTCTCATTTGGCTGGAATTTAAGGAGCAGAGTTGACGAGTGGAGCGCATCAAGGTGGTAGTGCCTACCTTATTTGGGGCGGGGAGGAGTAAATGACATTATATGATATAAGGTGTGCATAATGGTAGAATGCACATGAGGATTAAAGTCTACAAAGTGTAACATAATGCATATATAATGATATAATGTATGTATAAGCACTTAGCACATGGAGTGACTCACCCGTCTTGTTAAGGTTTCTCTAGACATTAAAGGAAAATGGAAGCATTTTAGGCTGGAGGAAAGCAGGATACAGAATGGGCTAGAATGGAGATAGTTGGAGTTGGGGATGTCGCTTGAAGACTTTTGCTCCCACTCATGGAGAATGAGGTCCTGGATCAAGCAGTGGCAGCAGGAACAAAACAAAAGTAGGCCTATCTCTGCAGCTCTGTAGATTTACAAGGATCTGAGACCAATTTCTGATCTGATGTTAGAACTCGGAAGGGCAGAGTCCAGGGGAAAGAAATTGCCCACATAGGGGTCTTTTCAAGATAGCCGCATGAAGTTATGGATTAAAAATTTGTGTCCCTGCAGAATACACATGTTAAAACCCTACCCCGCAGTGTGATGGTATTAGGAAGTGGCATCATTGTGGGTAATTAGAATTAGACGAAGTAATTAGAATTAGATAGGTGGAGTTATTAAAGCGGGGCCCTCGTGAATGGGATCAGTGCTCTTATGAGTCACGAGAGAGCTTGCTTCTCTACTCTGCTCTCCACCACACAAGAGCATAGTGAGAGTTAGGCAGTCTGCTGCTGGAACCCAACCACACTGGCCCACTTATCTCAGACTGCCAACCTCCAGAGCTATAAGAAAGAAATTTCTGTTATGATCCACCCAGTTCATCGTTCTTGTTATGGCTGCCCAAGCTACTAAGACACGTGATGATGTCATCTTTCCCTCATCTGGGGGTCTTTCTCTTCTGTGGTTTTCCACTGCAATCAAGATAAAGAGAACATCTATAAACGCCCCCTCCAAAAACTGTTATAATCTGAAACCTTCTCATCTCTCTGGCTTCAGTGTCCATCATCCATCTGTTAATTCCCTACCCTCCAACCGCCTTCCTTTCAATTTCCTAAATGCACTGCTTATCCCCAACTCAGAGCCCTTCTCTTTCTTGCTGATTTTCAACCCATCCTCCATCCCTGCCCCCTACCTCGCCTCTAACACTTCCAAACCTCCTTTCAAACTCTACCTCCTCAGGAAGGCTTCCTCTGCTCTTTTACCAGTTAAATGTCCTCTGGAGCCCTGGGCTCTCCCTTATAGTGGTGATTGCACAGCTGTTGTTCTCAAATTTTCCTGAGGAATGAATGAAACAACTCCTAAGGTTTAAACTTCAAATCAGCATAGAGAAATGGAGAACACTAGGTGATGACATCACTGAAACGGAATGGCCTTCCTTGGGTTTTTCTTTGCACTTGAGAAATTTATTGCCTACTCTTTTCAGTGAAATACTATAAGTTCAATGTTATCATGTCAAGGTATTTTGAGTTCATGACAGATACGCGTTCCATGAATAAAAAGGCCTATATGATACTTATTACCGAAAGCATGATTTTTAGCATATTTTTTCAATTGTATGTTCTTTCAAGATATTTTAGAATACTTGTAGAAGGTGTCAAAACATCTTCTGCAACTATGGTTCCAAGAGTCAATCTCGATGTTCATTTATGCCTCCCTTCTTAACTCTGCAGTAGCAGCTGAAGTTGTCAAGTGCAGGTACTTGATTCCTTAGTCCACTGATTAAGTCAAGTGTGCCTTCTTGAGCACCAGTGATTTGTGATTTTATTTCTTTCCTAATTATGAGGACCATCTCAACTACTCTCAGAAATACTACTAGAGCAATCCATCTTAAAATACCCCTGAACACACACATATGCCGCCATTCAAAGGGGAAAAGCCCCTTCCCATACCAGCCACAGGAAGTGTGAAGGGGATTCTGCCTATTCATACATCAGAAGCTGTCTGATAATTAGCTTACAAGCACACTTGTCCATACTTCATAAGTAGACTTTTATTTACTGTATTTACTACCTGGAAATATGATGCCTTCTGGGTCATGCTCATATGTAACACTTCCTGAAGAGCAAAGATGATTTTTTTTTTTTGCTTCTTTGCTTTAGCCCCTTGTTTATATTTAAAATAAAAAAACACTTTAAGATGCTCTCAAGTCTGAAAGAATGAGAATTGCTGGCTTAGTGCCTAGGGAAAGCAGGTCCTGCCAGATTATTATTATTTTTTTTTTACTTTGAGATGAACAATTTTATTCTGTACAAATAAAAATACAATATTTATTCCATTACTAATTTTAGAAAGAGGTGGTATCTGGGAAAAGAACAATACTTCTGGCTATGCTAAAAATGCAAACAAGCAAAAAGTCACCCTTGGAAACCTCCATTAAGTCCTGGCAGGTTATGCTAAAATTAATTACAACATTGCTTCCAATCAAATCGGACAGGAAGCAGTAGTCCAAAACAATACAAATTTGGGCCGAAATGGAGCATTTGATATAGCCAATTTAAGGTCTGTCTATCTCCATCTATGACCTGGTCATTCTTCATTAATTTAGCAGCTATTTACCAAACATTTGCAGTGCCGGGCACTTTGATAGATGTTCGGTACACACTGATAGACAGCATTCCTATTCTACATCAATCTACCTTCTAACTGGGAAAAAAAAAAAAGTCAGGAAATAATTCAACAAAGCTTATGCGGAGTGTGATAACTGCCATGAAGTGCTCGGTGCCGTAAGAGACGATAGCGGGATGATTGTACAAGATCACTTTGAGGAGGTAGCACTTAAGAAGTCTGAGTGATGAGAAGAAAAAAAATGCACTCTCATGTCTTACCCTCACCCAATCCAATCCTGCAAGATTGAATGTGGAGATCAGGTGTGCAAAAAACAAAAATCCATCCTGTGGACAGCATCAGAACTACCTCATCAAACTCACATGGGCTGTTTCTCACATCTGGAGGCTCTAGGCTCTTGAAGATTCCAGCAACAATGTGCTCAAAGGAACTGGAGTAGCAATTTGGAATCCTGAGGTCTCTAAGAACTGTGCTTAAGTCCTTAAATACTACTGTTGGCCTTTTCAAGAGATAGAGGTTTGCCATAAAGCGCAGCTTTCAAGGGAGTAATGGATTTCAGATGGCAGCCTCATCTCCTTCCACTGGGAGCCCGAATGCCATCAGCTGTCATCAGTGTGCACATAGCTCTCCCTGAGGAAAGGCATCCCAGCTCCTATCAGCCTCTGAGCTGGCTGAGATCCTGCTGTCATCACTGTTAATCCGCTCTACCCTCCAGGTGTAAGAGAACCAATGCCATAGCAATGAACCTTCCCCAGCTGGGGAAGAAATCCCAGGAGCAGGTAGATGGTGCTGTTAACTGCTTGACTTTTCTTAGCCATACTATTACTGTGTTTTCCATTCAGTTTTTGTTGTTGTTGTTGTTGTTGTTGCTTTTGTTATTGTTTTCTGTTTGTTTTTGTTTTTGCTTTTAGTTGCAGATGTAGTATTTAGTGATTCATCACTTACATACAACACCCAGTGCTCATCACAACAGTGCCCTCCTTACTGTCTATTTAACTCATTCCCTTGCCCACCTTCCCTCTTGCAACCCTCAGTTAGTTCCCTATAGTGAAGAGTCTGTTTCTTGGTTCCTCCCCCCCATTTTCATTTGTTTTGTTTCTTAAATTCCACATATGAGTGAAATCATATGGTCTTTGTCCTTCTTTGACTGACTTATTTCGCTTAGCATAATACACTCTAGCTCCATCCATATCATCACAAATCTTGCAAATGACAAGATTTTATTCTTTTTGATGGCTAATTAATATTCCATTGTGTATATATACCACATCTTCTTTGTCCATTAATCAGTCGATGGACTTTTGGGCTCTTTCCATAATTTGGCTATCGTTGATAATGCTACTATAAACATTAGGGTACATGCATCCCTTCAAATCAGTATTTTTGTATCCTTTGGGTAAATACTTAGTAGTGCAATTGCTGGATCATAGGGTAGTTCTATTTTTAGTGTTTTGAGGAACCTCCATACTGTTTTCCAGAGTGGTTGCACCAGTTTGCATTCCCACCAACAGTGTAAAATTGTTGCCTTTTTCTACATCCTCACCAACACCTGTTGTTTTCTGTGTTGTTAATTTTAGCCATTCTGACTGGTGTGGGGTGGTAGCTCTCTGTAGTTTTCATTTGTATTTCCCCGATGTTGAGTGATGTTGAACATCTTTTCATATGTCTGTTAGCCATCTGTATGTCTTCTTTGGAGAAATGTTTATTCATGTCTTCTGCCCATTTCTTAACTGGGTTATTTGTTTTTTGGGTGTTGAGTTTTTTAAGTTCTTTACAGATTTTGGATACCAACCATTTATCAGATATATATCATTTGCAAATATCTTTTCCCATTCAGTAGGTTGCCTTTTAGTTTTGTTGATTGTTTCTTTCACTGTGCAGAAGCTTTTTATCTTGATGAAGTCCCAATGGTTTTATTTTTGCTTTTGTTTCCCTTTGCTTCAGGAGACATATCTAGTAAGAAATTGCTATGGCAGGGCCTTAAAATGGAGTTGTTCATTGAAAGTTTGTGTTAAGAAGAGCTGGAACTCTAAACTCTCCCTAATCTGACATAGGAGGCCACCATCCCTTCCTTCTCAGCAAGAAGTTTTGTTCATTGCACTCTTAGCACTTCACACATTAGGTGGCGCATAGAATACTCAGCTAATGATTCTTCAATAAGCCAATGGTATTGAAGGTTTATTCCATAGTGACACTAAGCCAGTCTCCAGAGAAAGATAAGGGAAGATCACAGTACTAAAAACTGGGTGTAAGTGAAAGTCCAAGTGATAAGTGATAAGACACTCCTCCCAACTCCTTAGCTAAATGCTAAGTGATAAGACTCTTCCCAACTCCTATACCACCAAGATCCCAAAATGCTGAAGCCAGACTTTTAACTACAATGCCCCAAGCAATAAGTTGAAGAATTCCTCTTTTGATAAACAGATTGATTGCAAGGAGGGGAACCTTTACATACTGATAATAAGGGATTCTTCCAAAGATATGGCTGAGCCCCCATTCGATCAACCAACAAAGAAATCCATTAGTTAACAAACACTCAGTGGCTTCCAATCTGACTTTTAGTTCATCACTGCTAAATATAAATGTGCAATTAAAGACAGAAACTTGAAAAAAGCCTCTAACATAAAAGATAAAAATAAAACAAACAAATAGGACTCAAAAGAAATAGACAAAGATATAGGGAACAGAAGTAATTCCTCCACAAATAAATACCTAGAATGTTTACTGTCAGAGAAATAAGTAAAACAATGCATCCATAAAATAAGAATAGAACTTATTCTTTTAAGTGATTATAAAAGGGAAGGGAGTTTGGAAATTAAAATTTTGAGAGCTGAAATTTTTAAATTCCATAGACATATTGGCAGATAAATTCAAGACCATCTTTCAGAAAGTATAATAAGAAAATGCAAGCAAAGAAGAAATAATAAAAAAAAACCTGAGGATGAATTAAAAAAATTCAATATCTAACTAATGTAAGTGGTGGAATGAAAACAGAAGATGGAGGTGAGAAACTTATCAAAAACAAAAAATTTCTCAGATTTGAAAGAGTGTTTTGCTTATTGAAGCTCAGAAAATAGGCCACAACCAGTAGGGGAAATCCGCAGTAAGTCTTAACATCATGAAATTTTATAATACCAGGGGTAAAGAGGATTATCACAGCTTCTAATAAGAAAAATTATCCATTAACATAAGGAAAAGAATCAGAACAGCATATCGCTGTTTGACAGCATTGCTGGAAGCTGAAAGACATCAGAACAATGTCTTTAAATTTTTCAGTGAAAGGATTTTCATCCTAGAATTCTATACCCAGTCAACCTATCAATCAAAAGTCAGGATTAAAATAAGACTTTTCCAAATGGAGCAATGCCTAAAGCTGTCTCCCATGCACCCTAAGAAATCTACTTGACCAATGTGCACATTCAAAACAAGAGAGTAAATCAAGAAATAAGACATTGGATATTGAAAGCAGAAGACCCAAAATAGGTGAGGCTGGAAAGTCCCAGGAAGACAGCTGTGCATGAAACCTGAAGGACAACCAACTTGGGTGAGACTAGAGGGTAAGGGACTCAATAAAATGTCTCCAGGTTAAAAGGGAAAAAAAAGTAAGTAAAAGTTCCATTGTGCTTAATGATATGAAAAGCAACTTTGTAAATCTATTAGGATTTTAAAGAAGACTATTAACTGTAAAACAGAAAACTAATCAGAAAAAATAGGTGTAAGAACTGGCTTTTGTTGTATGAGAGTCAATCACAGTGCTTCAGTGGTATCCAAAGATAGACTTCACATGAGTCTTCAGATTGTTGTGGGCTTCCCAGTTTGGGTTTGGCTGGGTCTGGCTTGAGTAACATCTGCTAAGATCTCATTGACCAAAGCAAGTCACATAGCCAAATTCAAAGTAAATGGGCAGAGAAGTAGATTCTTCCTATGGAGTTGGGGAAAGATGAATATTTGCGGAACAGTCATTCAATCTACTATGTAAGGCAAGAATTGAGTCCATTAAGAGTAACTTTTATTGAAAAAGGAAAATCACAGTAAACAATGTGGCTCCTACTGATCAATAATTACTGGATTACAATAAGGCAAACATGAAATATTGATTTGCCAAAAATTGTGATATACAAATACGGAGAAGAGAGAGTGGAGGGAGAGTGGAGTGGATATTAACAGTCTAAGAGTGCTAAAACCTCATCTACTTGAGGACACAGTGTCTAACAGTTGGAATCAGGATAGCACTATCCTTGAAGAAATTGAAGAAGAAGTTTGGGAAATGTCACAGTTTAGAAGGGGGCAGGGTAGAAGGCAGATATTTTTCATTAAAAGACTATTAAACCATGTATGTATTTTAAAAAGTTAAATAATTTTAAATATATATTGGTAAGTATATGGAGAAGTAATCATCGTAAAGCAAAAATATTCATTGAGGATTTCCTCTGCTAGGCTTTATAAGCTTTATGTCTTAAATCCTCCCAAAAACCTGATGAGATGGATACTGTTGTCTTCTCATCTTATGGATGAGGATATGGAGCCTTTTAAGAGGTTGCTCCGGAGGACAAGAGCTGAGATTGGAGTCCAGCTCCCAACTACAGTCCTACACTCCCACTCCTGACTTCTGCTGTGTCAAGACTTCAGCAAGGAAACAGTAGTGCTTGATAGAGAATTTGAAGTTCAGGAGGGAGTAGATGAGGAGATGAGATGGAAGAAAAGGAATGAAAAGCACAGGGTGATGGCAAAGGGGTAAATACCGCCCCCCCCACACACACACCTTCTTCACCAAAAGATATTCACATAATCTAAACTCAAAGGGCTGGTGTGAAATATTTTTTTTTCTGTGAAAACCAAAGAAATGACTGAGTTCACACCAGAGTTGATCTCTAGTAAACTGGCCAACCTTGTAAAAATCTCTAGAGGATGCTCCACTTTTTTGCCAGTGAATTGAAGCATTAAAGGTAATTGAAGGAGATTTATGGGGCACCTGTCCTCAGCTGACACCCCCCAGCCTCAGCTGACAATGAGGCAAAAATAAGATACAGCTTTCATCATCTTCCTGTTGCTTCCCAATGCTTAAAATAGAAAGCACAGAATCCTATAAAGACAATGGAACCTTCATCTACCATTTTCCAGCTTTCTCTTCCAGCATATGTACCTTTCCACTTTGTTTCCTAAATTAATTTATTCAGAGTTCTCTATCTCGCCTTTCTAAACCTCCACGTCTCAAAGCCCACCCTTTTTCCTTGTCTAGATTTCACTATCATTTTAGCTTGCACCTCTGTTGTAACATCCATTCCTCTCTGTCTTCATTTACAATGGTCTGATTTCTAGTAAATAAATACCTTAGTCCACCAGATCATACGGAAGTGAAGGATCTCTGACCCTTTTACCGTTGTATGTCAGTACTTATTCCAACAAGCATAGAAAAGTTGTCCATTAAGTTTTCTTTAAATGAATAAATGAGTGAATAGAATGAGTAAAGTACACACAGGAAGGAAGGGAGGAAGGGAAGGAGAGAGGAAGGAAAGAGGGAAGGAAGGAAGGAAGGACAGTAGGAAGGAAAGAAGGAAGACTAGCTTTGGCATTTTGCATGCTTTGTTTACCTGGGATTCGGTTTCCTTACAGATGAAATGAAAGAATTGAATGAGATTATTTTTTAAAATATTTTATTTATTTATTTTGAGAGAGAGTGAGCAGAAAGGGGCAGAGGGAGAGGGGGAGAAAGAATGCTGAGCAGACTCTGAGCATGGAGCCCGATGTGGGGCTGGGTCCCACGACCCTGAGATCATGACCTGAGCCAAAATCAATAGCAGGACACTTAACCGACTGAGCCACTCAGACACTCACATGATTTTTAAATGCACTTCCTGCTCTAAAATTCTGTTATTCTATACTGCAATAAAAATACTAAAAACACATTTTCTTATGTACTTGCACTTACATTTTAGAAGTTATTTGTTTTGATTGTTCTCTTATTATTTACTCTTAGTGAAATAAAAATTTGACAAAGTTATTTGAAACCCAAGAATGTTTCTTTTGTATTACTCTGCTTCCCTTTCATGTGGTAAATATTAGCTGGCTACAGACGAGCTATGATGAGGTTTGGGCATTACAAAGGGAATGATCTTCACAGCCTCACGGCCCAAGCTGGCATTGTCTGGACAGTGCTGTCTCTCTTTGCACAGAGAGAGGTCTTTTGGAGAATTTCCAAAAGCTACAAATATGCAATTCACAGTATTCTTCAGTTGAAAGCTGGAATTTTTAACCTCATCCAAGAAACTATAATGATATTTATTTTTTAATTTTCCCTCTTTTTCTGTAAATGATGAGATCAGATTAATGGACATTTTCATGATTGAAGTCAGAAACATTAAAACAAAAAGGTTAAAAAAGAAAAACAAAACAAAACAACAGCTCCCTGCCTTATTGCTGTCCACGTTTCTTGGAGTGGTTAGAGAATATAAAGTGTTTGCAGAGTTCCTGAGTCACCTATCTCTTTTGAATACTTGATTCCATAATCAGAATTGAAGGTTTATTTGCCATATTTGTTACCAGCTTGAGCTAACCTGAATTAGCCCTTTCTCCAGAAGTCATTACCTTAAACAAAGTTTAAGGAAGCAAACTGGATAAAGAAGCCAGAAATCAGGATATATGTAGTTTTACCAACACACACACACACAAGCACACTCACTGTATTTATTACACAGAAAGTCTTTTGAAACATGGATATTTTAGTAATTAGAATCATTGTCAAAGGAAACAAATATGAAAGACTAGTCTTTATCCTTTTACTATGATAGATGTTCTCTCTCATATTTTCTATTTCTCTTTAATTATTTTACCTATCTAATTATATATTCATGGTGTGCAAACTACAGTCTTCCAAATTCCAGTTTTCAAAGGCATAAGTTTAATAGTCATTTAATTGAAAAGCAAGTTTTTTTTTCAATTCCAACAAACAATTTTTTTTCCTGTGGATTTTTAAATTTTTTTATTATGTTGTTAGTCACCATATAGTACATCATTAGTTTTTGATTTAGTGTTCTATGATTCATTGTTTGTGTATAATATTCAGTGCGCCATGCAATCCGTGGAAAAGCAAGTTACTTCTGAGGACTTGCCAATCTGTTAGAATATTTTAAGTCTCTAAAGGGCCCTTGGGATCCAAGCTATGGGGACAATAATTGGGACACATGCCTTGAGCTAATGGCTTCATATGTAGACCTAGAGCAGGCAGAGGGACTGAGCCCAGTGACATGGAAGTAACAACTGTTTTCTGGTGCCACTCATCAATGTAGACAGTCGATCTAGATCTGTTCAAAGGAACAAAAGTTCCTTTCCGCCCTTACCAGCTGGACTGGAGGACTAAATTCTTTAGAGAGTCTCTCCACTTCCCTGCATTACATCACCCAGCATGTGTGCTTAGAAGTTGCTTTTGAATGTTTTGTTTCCACCATTTTTATCTATATTGGTGGACTACAGCATGAATTATTGGGGATACATAAAGTGTTTGCTCAAGTATACCCGAGGCATCATGGAGAGGTAAAGTTTGGAGTTATTTATGGGTTTGGCTGTCAAAAATATGAGATGTGCTAGTCAAATGTCTAGTTTAGATCAGTTATTTGCATTTTAAAGTTAGATTCACTACCATTTATTCCGAGTGATTTTAATCACTTAAATTGCTTTTCATTTACTCTAAAATAATTGAGCTACTCAGACCACAAACACGCATGCCTACACTTTTACATTTTTTTGTGTAAATGTATATGACTTTAAGAAGTGGAGAAAGGTGATAACTGGAAGTTTATTTGATTTTATTACTTTAAAGGTGAAAAATCAGAAATAACTTTTAATGAAAGCTTAATTGAAAAGTTAAAACATAAATTTCTACAAATTTTTTTATTGTTTCCAATTTTATTTAAAGTTTAGTTTGCTAACATATAGTGTAATATTGGTTTCAGGAGTAGAATTTAGTGATTCTTTGCTCTTACGCAACACCCGGTGCTCATCACAAGTGCCCTCCTAATACCCATTACCTATTTAGCCCACGCCTGCCCACCTACCTCTATCAACCCTCAGTTTGTTCTCTGTTATTGAGTCTGTTATGGTTTGCTTCCCTCTCTCTCTCTCTCTTTCTCTCTTTTTTTAAAGATTCTTATTTATTTATTTGAGAGAGAGAGAAAGAGAGAGAGCCTGTGAGAAGGGAGTGGTCAGAGGGAGAAGCAGACTCCCTGCTGAGCAGGGAGCCCAATGTGGGACTTGATCTGGGGACTCCGGGATCATGACCTGAGCCAAAGGCAGTTGCTTAACCAACTGAGCCACCCAGGCACCCCAGCCCTCTCTCTCTTTTTTCTCCTTCCATTATGTTTATCTGTTTTTTTTCTTATATTTCACATATGAGTGAAATCATATGGTATTTGTTTTTCTCTCATTGACTTATTTCACTTAGCATAATACACTCTAGCTCCATCCACATCATTGCAAATGGCAAGATTTCTTTCTTTTGGCTGACAGAGTAATATTCCACTGTGTATGTATACCACATCTTCTTTATCCATTCATCAGTTGGTGGACATTTGGGCTCTTTCCACAGTTAACTATTGTTGATAATGCTGCTATAAACATCAGGATGATGTAACCTTCAAATCTGTATTTTTTTATCCTTTGGGTAAATACTTAGTAGTGCAATTGGTGGGTCATAGGATGGTTCTATCTTTAACCTTTTGAGGAACCTCCATACTGTTTTCCAGAGTGGCTCTACCAGTTTGCATTCTCACCAACAGTGCAAGAGGGTTCCCCTTTCTCTGCACCCTTAAACATCTGTTGTTTCCTGTGTTTTTCATTTTAGCCATTCTGACAGGTGTGAGGTGGTATCTCATCAGGTTTTGAACTGTAGTTCCCTGATTATGAGTGGTTGCGCATTTTTTCATGTGTCTGTTAGCCATCTCTGTGTCTTCTTTGGAAATGTCTATTCATGTCTTCTGCCCATTTTTTAACTGGATTATTTGATTTTGGGTGTTGAGTTTAATAAGTTATTTTTTTATTTATTTTGATTGATTGATTGATTTTAGGCAGAGAGACAGAAAGAGCACCAGCAGGAGGGGTAGGGAGAGGGAGAGAGAATCTCAAGAAGGTTCCATACAGAGTGCAGGGCTAAACATGGGGCTCAATCTCACAACCCTAAGACCATGATCTGAGCCAAAACCAAGAGTTGGAAGCTTAACCAACTGTGCTGCACAGGTACCCTTGATATGTTCTTTATACATTTTGGATACTAACCCTTTATCAGATATGTCATTTGTAAATATCTTCTCTGATTCTTTAGGCTGCCTTTTAGTTTTGTTGATGGTTTCCTTCACTGTGCAGAAGTTTTTATCTTGATGAGGTCCCAATAGATTCATTTTTGTTTTTGTTTCCCTTGCCTCTGGAGATGTGTCAAGTAAGAGTAGCTATGGCCAATGTCAAAGAGGTTACTGCCTGTGTTTAGCTCTATGATTTTGATGGTTTTCTGTCTCATATTTAGGTCTTTCATCCATTTTAATTTATTTTTATGAAAAATTCTATGCCAACAAACTGGGCAATCTGGAAGAAATGGATAAATTCCTGGAAACATACAAATGACCAAAACTGAAACAGGAAGAAATAGAAAATTTAGCAGACACATAACCAGCAAATAAATTGAACCAATAATCAAAAATCTCCCAACAGGGGCTCCTGGGTGGCTCAGTCAGTTAAGTGGCTGCCTTCGGCTCAGGTCATGATCCAGAGATCCTGGGATCAAGCTTCTCATTGGGCTCCCTGCTCAGTAGGGAGTCTGCTTCTTCCTCTCCCTCTGCCTGCTGCTCCCCCTGCTTGTGCTCTTTCTCTCTGTGTCAAATAAATCAATAAAATCTTAAAAAAAAAAAAAAGAAACCTCCCAAAAAAAGAACCATATGGCTTCCCAGGAGAATTCTACCCAGACATTTTTTTTAAAGATTTTATTTATTTATTTGACAGAGAGAGAGAGATCACAAGTAGGCAGAGAGGCAGGCAGACAGAGAGGGGGAAGCAGGCTCCCCGCTGAGCAGAAAGCCCAATGCGGGGCTCGATCCCAGGACCCTGAGATCATGACCTGAGCCGAAGGCAGAGGCTTTAACCCACTGAGCCACCCAGCCGCCCCCCTACCCAAACATTTAAAGAAGAGTTAATACTTATTCTTCTCAAACTGTTCCAAAAAAAATAGAAATGGAAGGAAAACTCCCAAACTCATTCTCAGCATTACCTTGATTCCAAAACCAGACAGAGACTCACTAAAAAAATTACAAGCCAATATCCCTGATTAACATGGATGCAAAATTCTCAACAAGATACTAGCAAACCAAATCCAACAGTACATTAAAAGAATTATTCACCATGATCAAGTGGAATGTATCCTGGGCTGCAGGGGTGGTTCAATATTGACAAATCAATCAACGTGATACACCACATTAATAGAAGAAAGGATAAGAACCATATGATCCTCTCAATTGATGCAGAAAAAGTATTCGATGAAATGCAGCAGCTATTCTTTTTTTTTAAAGATTTATTTAGTTGAGAGAGAAGGAGAAAGTGCAGGCAAGCAGGAGGTGGGGCTGAGGGGGAGGAAGAGAGAATGCCCAAACAGACTCCCTGCTGACAGAGCCCAACTCAGGCTCAGACCCAGGACCCCAAGATCATGACCTGAGCTGAAACCCAGAGTCGAGTGCTCAACCAACTGATCATCCAGGAGCCCACACACCATCCATTCTTGATTAAAAAAAAAAAATACTCAACAAGTAGGAATAGATGAGACATATCTCAACATCATAAAGGCCATATATGAAAGACCCACAGCTAATATCATCCTCAATGGGGAAAAACTGAGAGCTTTACCTCGATGGTCAGGAATAAGACAGGGATGTCCACTCTCACCATTGTTATTTAACATAGTATTGGAAGTCTTAGCCTCAGCAATCGGACAACAAAAAGAAATAAAAGGCATCTAAATTGACAGGGAATAAGTCAAACTTTCACTCTTTACAGATGACATTATACTCTATATAGAAAACCCAAAAGACTCTACCAAAAAATTGCTAGAACTATTGTATGAACTCAGCAAAGTCACAGGATATAAAATCAGCATACAGAAATCTGTTGCATCGCTATACACCAATAATGCAGCACCAGAAAAAGAAATCAAGGAATCAATCCCATTTATAATTGCACCAAAACCAGTAAGATACCTAAGAATAAACCCAACCAAAGAAATAAAAGATCTTTACTCTGAAAACTATAAAACACTTATGAAAGAAATTGAAGAAGAAACAACAAAAAAAAAAAAATGGAAAAACATTCCATGTTGATGGACTGGAAAAACAAGCATTGTTAAAATGTCTATACTACCCAAAGCAATCCACACATTTAATTCAATCCCTATCGAAATACCACCAGCACTTTTCACAAAACTAGAACCCAAGCAATCTTAAAATTTGTTTGGAACCATAAAGGACCCCAAATAGCCAAAGCAATCCTAAAAAAGAAAAGCAAAGTTGGAGGTGTCACAATTCCAGACTTCAAGCTCTATTACAAAGCTGTAGTCATCAAGACAGTATGGTAATGGCATGAAAACAGGTGCATAGATCAATGGGATAGAATAGAAAACACCCATATGGACCCACAACTCTATGGTCAACTAATCTTCTACAAAACAGGAAAGAATATCCAATGGAAAAAAGACAGTCTCTTCAAAAATAGTGTTGGGAAACCTGGACAGCAATATGCAGAAGAATGAAACTTGACCACTTTCTTGTACCATACACAAAAATTTCTACAAAATTTTGAGGCACCTGGGTGGCTCAGTCAGTTAAAGTGTTTGCCTTTGGCTCAAGTCATGATCCCACGATTCCAGAGTTCTGAGATCGAATCCCCCATCAGGCTCCCTGCTCAGCAGGAGCCTGCTTCTCCCCCTCCCTCCACCTGCCACTTCACCTGCTTGTGCCCTCTCTCTCTGTGTCAAATAAATAAATACAATCTTTTTAAAAATTTCTACAAAATTTAAAACCCTGCAATATTTAGTCAATTTATTAAATCTATAGCATTTGGTTCTTTTTTTTTTTTTTTTTTTTTTGTTCTAATGCCGTAGTCAAAGATGAGTTACTTCATCATACATGGAGGAGGATTTTGTCAATTTAACCGATAAGCTTTTCCACACTGATTAAAAAGTGCATTCCTGGGGTGTCTGGGTGGCTCAGTCATTAAGCATCTGCCTTCCGCTCAGGTCATGATCCCAGGGTTCTGGGATAGAGCCCCACATCGGGCTCCCTGCTCAGCGGAAAGCCTGTTTCACCCTCTCCGACTCCCCCTGCTTGTGTTCCCTCTCTCGCTGAGTCACTCTCTGTCAAATAAATAAAATCTTTAAAAATAGAAATTAAAAAAAAGTGCATTCCTGGCTGATATTTTGAAATGTTTAAAGTAAAACTCATCCATATATCCTTTTATATACTCTATTAAGAAATTGAAATTACGCACTGGATCCTAGTGGTTGATCTGTACGCATAAAAGTTAGTATTTACTCATTCTGATTCAAGATCTTTTTTCTAATAAAAGAGTCTTGGCTGTGTCTAGGTCTATAAGTTCTCACAAATAGCACTGTTCATATTTAGGGACTTATATGATAATGATTAGACAGTGGTTGATGTTTTTAACTTGCCTACAGTTCTGCTTTAAATTGTTTTTTTACTTCCATATATGCACTTGGCTCCCTGTTTCATGTTATTAGAATCATCCACTGGTTTTATGGATGTGATACCAGGCAGCACTCCTACCCATGGTGTACATTTAGATGAATTACATCATAACTACTTCTGGGAACAAGAAGGAAGGCATTTATTAATTAAATATTTGATAGCCCTAAAAAATAAGGTGTCACTCTATACTTATATATACCCCAGGCATAAATAATAAAGATTTAGAAAACATAATTTAATGTTTTTCATCAATAAATAATGTTTACAGAATTAAATGGGAACAAAGATTTATACCAAGTAAATAAGATCTGGGTAGACGTGGGAGTAGCTACATGCAAGGACCCAAATTTTAATTGCTTTACATTCTCAGAAATAGCTGCACTTTATAAATATTCTGCCTCAAATTATTTAGATTGGGCCTTATGAAATTGCCGTTTTTGTGGGAAAAGCAGCAACTTCAAATAATTCATCCTTATAGACAATAACCCAGAAATCAATAAAATGGCATCCAGTTTTCTCTGATGTTCTTTACTTTGTATTTCATTTAGTCTTCATAGAAATTCTGCACAGTATTTTATTATACCCCTTTCGACTAGGATCTAGCAAGCCCAGAGCCAGGCTTTGAAGTTCAGCTTGACTGTAGGCAAAGCACAACCTCCTGCCTCTTCTGCATTATCATACCTCAAAGATGAGAGAATGTTCCAGCCGTGTAAGGGGAGCACATTAACCCAAGGGCCAGCTAAAGAGTCTAAAGAGTCCACATGGATAAGTCATTTATTGTGTCTGGAATTTACTCCATTGTTTTAGGGTGAAACTTACAGAACTTTAACACTGAACAATGATGTGTTCTCTACATGGAAAAATAGAATTATTTTAAAATATTTGAAAACTAGGTGGTTTTTGGTCACATAGCCTTCTTGCTTCTCCAGTTCTTTGCTGTTAGTTCTTTTATCCTGCTTGTTCATCCTTTGGGGGTCTGGGTTATTTACAGGTTCCATGATTGAGGAATAGCCCCCTTGTCTTTGTCATGCTTTCATTTGAGCATACTTATCCAGATTAAGGAGAATTAAAGATTTGACTTGAAACAATCCAAAAGAGCAGTAAGAGCTTACTTTAAAAAAAAAAAAAAAAGGAGTGTGACTACAATGAATTTTGAAGGATGATATGTATAGAATTATCATATTTGACTTGATAATGGGAAACTCATGTTCTAGTCATGAGTGATTTAGGATCAGCAAACAAATAATCTCAACTACCACCTGCCGAGGTCCAGCTCATCTATCAGAAGACATGAATCCTCTGCCTACTTCTCCCTGCTCAGTACATATTCTACATACTCCAGAAAAAGATTTTCCCATTAAACTTGTTAGTGGATTACTGTGGCTCCCCGAAATTTGGCTTACTTGCTGTAGTCAAAGTGAAGAGTTGAAAGTCATCTTGATTCAAAAAGAAACCAAAGGTTGGCTGATGAATATAAGGTCCCTCACCATCATCCATGACATCTGAAATAATTCATCTGCTTGATATTTGATCCACATTTGACTTTTCTTTGTCTGCACTATCCCAGAGCATGACTCCCGAGAGTTCAGAAACATATCTCAGCTCTTTATGTATTAGAAATCTAAATAACCTCTGTGGGAGAAAAAGTAAGCAAAGTGGAACCAAGTCTATCATATGTATTCCTTTTCCCTTCAATTTAAGATACAAACAAGGTAAAACTCCCAGATAAATTCTCTTCCAAGGGAAATTTGACTCATCTCTGCCCCCACCGTCCTTGGGCACCATTTTTCCTTAATACTACCCCATTCAGTGGGAGAAGATGACAGGAGAAAGCTCTCATCACTAAGGAGACGAAAGATGACAAAATTACAGTCAAAAAGCGTGTGTGTGTGTGTGTGTGTGCGCGCGCGCACGCGTGACCTAGAGAGGAGATGAGTGGGGGGATGGGTGAAATAGGTGGAGGGGATTAAAATGTACAAGCTTTTAGTTTAAAGTAAGTCACAGAGGTGAAAATTACAACAAAAGGGATATAGTCAATGATAGTGTAAGAAGTTGGGAGGGTGACAGATTGTGACTGCACTCAGCATGATGAGCATTGATTCCTGTGTAGAATTATCAAATCAAAGTATTGTAAAAAATTATATCAGTTACCAAAAAACACATATTGAACAACTCTGGTTATCTGAAATGTCCAAAATAGGCCAATGTGTAGAGACAGAAAGGGAGAGGGTTTTTGGGGAGAAATGGAGACTAACTGCTTATAAATACATTTTCTTTTGTGGATGAAGAAATATTCTGAAGTTGATTGTGGCAATGGTTACACAATCCTGTGCATATATTAAAAACTATTGAAGTATACTTTAAATGTGTAAGTCACATGGCATGTGAATTATATCTCAGAAAAGCACATCTTTAAAATGGCAATTTAAAATAAATATAGTGTGTTCTTTAACTCGTAAATGTATATCAGATTTTATATATACGTATACTCTTTTGCTCCAAAAGAAACATCTTTGGAAACAACAAAAATAGTGGGAAAGTAATTTCTCTGAGTAGCATACTTTTTCTTTGTTTTTTTAGCTTAGCGATAAAATTGGCTAGATGTATGGCTAGTTAAAGTATCTGGCATTGTTTAAGAATTTCTATACCTTTTACTGAGTCTCCCATTGCAAACTGCTCAAACAGCTGCCCTCAAAACAGCAATTTGAGGATATTTTTAAAAATATTGACAGTTTAAAAACCAGAGAGGTTTTACAGTCTCTAGTGTAAGTAAAACTTTGCATTTCATTTTGTGTGATTACTGCAATCACTTTAAAGCAATAATAACTGAATACAAACGCAGTTATCATTCCAAACATCAAGTGTTCCAGAATGTCTGACAGCGCTATGGCATAACAATATTGATGCATAAATTGCCATTTTAGTTATCATTAGTCTAAAACACTAATCAGGGAAAATGTTATATCCTTTCAAAGATAATTTTGGTCCAGGGTCCTGAACCTAGTAGGAGCCTGTGGATTGGGGTAAGAAAAGAGGCAATTTTTTCTTCAGAAGATTCGTAGATCCACATTTTAATACCACCAAATTAAGAGATCCCATCCTCTCTGCATGGCCAGATGGCTGCATTGTTAGAAGCTGCCAGAGGAAAGGATTGGCTTTCTTCTAAGATAAAACTTAAGTATATATTTGGTAATAGTAAACATTCAAATGCCCAGATTTCAAAGGCAATTTGACATCATGCTTTTTGTTAACAGTTTCTAAGCAGGATTTCCAAATGGGATGATTGCCTTCATGGGCGTTAGCTGACTTCAGGAGAGATGAGAAAGTAAACCAAAGTCAGAGGCCCCACACTCTGGGCTAAAAGCCTGCTGACATCCAGCCTCTGGCACCGAGATGTGCCCCTCCTGGACCCATAATGCACCAGCATTTCTCGACCATCACATTAACTATCTGAAGAGTCCATAAAAAAGTAAAACTGCCCGGTGTAATGGGAGTTTGCCCTTGGCAATCATCATCGGTTCTTTGTGGTTTCAATTCAAAATGTCAACCCTGAATTTTGTACATGACATACAGTATTGCTTCTGTCTGACACTTTTTTTTTTAAAGGAGACAACATATTTCTTTTTTTTTTTTTAAGATTTTATTTATTTATTTGACAGAGAGAGAGAGAGATCACAAGTAGGCAGAGAGGCAGGCAGAGAGAGGGGGAAGCCGGCTCCCCGCCGAGCAGAGAGCCTGATGCGGGTCTCGATCCCAGGACCCCGAGATCATGACCCGAGCTGAAGGCAGAGGCTTTAACCCACTGAGCCACCCAGGCGCCCCTGTCTGACACTTTTTTGTCTGACTTAAAATGGCTTTTGTCTGACTTCTACAATAAATACATAATCAATATTTAAAACCATTTAAAACCATTTTTAAGTATAATTAACTCACAAAAGATGTTATGAATTACAATCCATTTAAATTATTTATTTTTTCCTTTTATTCCATTTTAATGTTAACTTTTTTCTCACAGTGGCTTGCACCAAAATATATCTCTTTTTTAAGATTTATTTGTTTGAGGCAGAGAGCGAGTGAGCACATGGGGGTCACGGGCAGAAGAAGGAGAGAATCTCAAGCAGACTCCATGCTGAGCAGGGAGATGGAGGCAGGCTTGATCTCACACCCCTGAGATCATGACCTGAGCTGAAACCAAGAGTCAGATGCCTAGCCGACCGTGCCACCTAGGTGCCCCTGCATCAAAATGTATCTTAAATCATTATTTACTGAAATTTTATTGGGAAATATTACTTTTAAACCTGTCTACATGGTCCTCTATTTATGAAAAGGGACCGATAGTGAAATAAATAATTGGTATTGCCTGGCTAAGTAATCCATAATACTAAGCAGAAAAAACAGCATATCACCCATGGACATTAAAAAGGTTCGGATGTACAAGTAACTTTTGAAGAATATTGTATTAGATTACTTAAAAGCCAAAATCATAAAGTAGCATCATTTTCTCAGTGACACTTTTCCTTCCAACATTTTATTTTAAAACTGTAATAATGACAGAAGAGAGGCATTTGCATTTGAAAGGTACATACAACCACAAAATTGCCTTTATTAAGTAGGTAAGAAAAGAGGTGTCTGTGTTCTCACGGTGATGATTTGTGTTTCCATCTGCCTTGGCTGCGTATGTCTGCAGATGGTCTAAACAAGGACACATGCGGACACAACACAAAATGTAGTTTATGTGAAGAGAAAGGAACTTCCATTGCAAGAAAAGTGTTTATCCCTTTTTATGTGTATCACCAATCATGGTTCTCTACTTTTGCCCTGCTCTGTTTTTTTAGCAAATCCTTATTCAAGGAACAAAAAAGCCAATCTAAGTACTTTAAACAGTACGAACTGATGGATTAACATTAGCTCGGTTAATTCTATAACTTCTCTATCTACTCCCTTGTATCCTTATTGGAAGAAAACGTTTATTGACAGCATCAGAATTGACGACATAAACTAGGAAAATTATTACAGGGGTGACGCCCATAATAACTGAGTCAGTGCTTCCACGCCATGCATGCATATGCATTTATCAGCATTTACTAAGCACTTACTAAGTAAGTACTAGGCTTTGCTAAACACTAAGCTCTCAGGGCCTGCCTTCATGAATAAACAATCTAGTGAAGTCTGAAGGGAAATAAACTATATTCAAGAGATTATTAAATAAATGCAGATACTTAAAAAAAAATTTTTCCCTGGATCATTTGGTATATTTGGATTTGCAACTTCAGGCATTTTACAGATAAGTCAATAGCATCACTCCAGACTGAGATGAAGAGTCAACACAGAGAAATTACATCTTATTCTCAATTGGCTGGTATCTCCGACATATGGCCTCAGCCTCCCCACCGTGGTGTTCTCTCCACACCCTGAAGGACCTATTTTGACACACGTAGAACCATAATGCAAAATCTCCCAGACTTTAATATTTTATTAATATTAAATTATTATTGTAATAATTTAAATAGATTAATTTAATAATATTTAATATTTTAGTCACATAGAACACTCACCCTAAGCCCCCAGCTTATTTTCAACCTCTGTTAGCAAAAGTTTCCTTATAACCAGCTGCAATAACACAGGGAGCAGCCTCACTTGTTGGGAAGGAAATTCTAACCTACAGGTCTTTCTCAACTTTTATGGCACAGGAGCATAGCATAAAATTATGATATCTTCTTTACTCCAGCTCTTTAGAATCTGCTGAATTATGCCCAGAATCTTCACAGTGTAGAAAGAAAGGCATATTGCTCACAAACTTTGGCCTCACTTCTGGAATTTCTCTGGGATGTGACTCTTGCCTTGGACTTCACAGCCTCTGTCTCCTCCTCCTCTTTACCTTGTGCTTAATCCAGAGCCTCTTACTGTCACTCAGCAAGTGCCGATCAAGGGGAAATCATCCATTCATTGCTTGGGCCATTTTAAATGTGTCCTGCCTGCTCACCTCGAATCCAGGCTTCCCTGCAATGCTATTTGTGATTGACTCCCTTCTTCCACCTTCATCTCCAGCATGTAGACCAGTCACTTCTGTAATACTTAATAATGTGCTTCGTAGATTTAAGGAATGTGTTCCGACTCCAGACATAACTCCCTGAGAGTAAGAAAAATACCTTGTATTGCTTGTCTTCTCAGAACCCAGCATCAAAACCATACCCTTCGGAAACCATGGAGCTCTTTGTCCTCTCCTGAACTTGCACAAACCTCCTACCCCACACCCCATCATTCCCCAGTTCTTTGGACATAAGCTTGTCACATTCTCCACTTGGAGTTCAGTGTTAGTGGATGCCTAAATCTCAATAAATATCCCAAAGGTCACAGAGAGTGAACATATGAAGAGAGCAACACCATTATAAGGACCATTTTAGCATGATGTGGATTTACTATAAAACCATCAAAGCTGAAAATTCAGGGCTTATCAGGTGCACAGGCCCCACTCCCAAGACCTTACATGGTTACGTGTTCTTGTGAAATTTTCAAAAGGAAGATATTTTAACTAAAATAATCTCCTTCCAATCAGATTCCCACTATGTCTTATGTTGAGAGTCATTGGAGTGACCACAAACATGTGTGAGGTATGACATAAGGGGGACTGAGTGGGGTTGTGTTTACATGAGATAAATTTATGTGGCTTGAGGTCACTTTAGTGTATAGTTAAGCAATTGCTAGCCATGCACATGTAGTAATGGCTCCCAGGAATATTTTTACCATCGACAGTGGGAACTCAGTCCAAAATTGAGATATGAAGGTATCAGGTCAGAGATGGTTTCACAATATAAGGTATGCCCTACTGTTTCCAACGTTAGAAATATGTAGCTAGTGGAAAGAAAACAATATTTATGTGCCAGAAACTAGTCTGTGGAGAATTCTTTCAGTCATCAGACATGTGAACTTATAAACACAATACTGGGTCTCACTGATGCCTGGTCCACACAGAAGTTCTCTGCTGGAGGAAATTTATTTGATAGTGTTGAAAATTGTAATTGTACCATGAAATTTTTTCTTTTTAAATGGGAATCAAACAAAAGAGAATTTATCCAAATTCTCATGTTTGTAGAGCACAAACTCGTAATAGTATTATAAACAGTGAGTACGCCTAGAACAACTAATATATGAAAGAAATTTTAGAGTGGTTTCCCATTGAATTTGACAACATCTTGGAAAATGTATAAGAAATTATCAATAGAAGTTTGTGAAGCTGAAAAAAATCAACCAACAAAGAGTGGGGGGAAGAGCAGAGGGAGAGAATCTTCAAGCAGATTCCCCCTCCAACATGGGGTTTGACCTCACAACCCATGAGATCAAGACGTGACCCCAAATCAAGAGTTGGAGGCTTAACTGACTAAGCTATCCAGGCGCCCCTTGTTGTTCTTTTTCTTAAAAAAGTTCTTCCAACAGGATGCGACTGGAAGAGATTATGCTAAGTGAAATAAGTCAAGCAGAGAAAGTCAATTATCTTATGGTTTCACTTATTTGTGGGACATAAGGAATAACATAGAGGACATTAGGAGAAAGAAGAGAAAAATGAAGGGGGGGGTAATTGGAGGGGGATATGAACCATGAGAGACTATGGACTCCAAGAAACAAACAGGCTTTTAGAGGGGAGAGAGGGTGGGAGGATGGGTTATCCTGGTGATGGGTTTTAAAGGAGCACATATTCCATGGAGCACTGGGTGTTATACACAAACAATGAATCTTGGAACACTACATCAAAAACTAATGATGTACTGTATGGTGACTAACATAAACAAATACATATATATATATATATATATATATATATATATATATATATGTACACACACATATATATATAAGTATAAGGACTAAAAAAAAGAATTAAGTAGGAAATATAGTGGACATAAAAAAGTGGAGGCAAAATTTTCAATGGAAATTTTATAATAAAGAGTAATTTGGAAGAGAAAAAAAAGTTCTTCCCTAATCATATGTACATTAGGCCCTAAAAGCCTGGATCATCCTCTACCACCAAGATACGGAAAGATATATGTGTCAAGTATAAGCATGTGATTGGTTTATGTCTGGCTTTGTTCTAGTCTTGACCCAGCTAGCAAGAGTGGAGGGTTTCTTCCAAACATAGGCAGAATTTCACATCACAGCCCAGAATGGATAAAGAGAAAGTTCATCTTCAGAGAACAAAAAAAAAAAAAAAAATATATCGAAAGGCAGAGAAGTAGTTACTATAGATGTCTTTCCTTGGTCTCTGCGTTATCCTCTCCCACTGGGATAGAAGATGGGATAGGTCAAGGTAATACACCTTTCTTTAAAGTGAATGGAAAACTGTCAAATCAGTTCAGTAAATGCAGTCCCAGCTGCGTGTTATTCAAGGCCCTTGAGTACGAACAGATATTGAACCAGTTTTCCAAGGGCAAAGTTCCAGTTATTGTATGAATATTCACAAACTGCTCTAAACCATGACCTCCTTCCAAGCACCATCTCCTATTCATGCCTCTCTTTGTGCTGCCCCTGAAGGAGCTCATGCCTGGTTCCTATTTAGCCATCCTATTAACCCAACGGAGGAGAGCCTCTGAGTAAGAGTGCCGATGGCAGTTTGTGCCCCCTTCTTCCCCCAAATGCCCATCAGGTTATTCTTAACAAGCAGATACTATATCCTAGAGATATACTGCAAGGATATTGTGAGCTCAGAAATCCAGAAAATCTTCCATTGGAGGGAATAAAACAGTAGTGCGCTTTACGCTATAGCAATGTATAACTATTGTGGTTCTGAAAGACTTACCCAAAATCATTCCATTATGTTTTTTAACTGCAAAAAGTGAAAGGATGGACTCTGAGAAACTATAACCCCAAATAACTGATATTGAAAGGTCCCGTATGCTTCCGAGCATCTACTTAAGTCCAAACATCTGACTAAATATCCAGATAGTTAATGCTATCAGTTTTATATGGGCAAATTAACTTGTTAAGAGTAAAAAACTTGAATCACTATATACACCTGAAAGTGATGTAACATTGTGTGCCAACCCCACTCAATAAGTAAATAAATAAGATTCCAATTAAATTAATTTATTTAAGGGGAAAGAAAAAATATATCTCACCTCTTTGTGTTTTTTCTTCCCCCCATTTCCATGCAGATGCCCATAGTAGATTTTTTCCTATGCTCTGTGTTTGAGATTTAAACTACAACAGTGCTCTTCTTGTTGTTCTGAATTATTTTTTAAGATTGTCGCTACTGGTTTCATACTCTAACTTATTTAGACATTTATTTAGGATGGCTAAAAAGAGGCAAACTATACAACAGGATTAACTAAATAAATGAAAACTATGAAACAAAGAGAAATCCACTTATCATGTACTGGATTAGAAATGAGAGGAAAAAGTGGGGGAACGAGAAAAAAAGAGAAACGAAGAGAAATATTCATTGCAATTAAAAACAAAAGTTTAGAATATTACAGGCCTTTTCTCCTATTTCGTGAGATTTGATAACCCTTTTTAAGTGTGAAGATTTTGTTGTGACTTACATCGACTTGAACATGTAGAGACGGTTTTGTTTGTTGGACCCTGAATGGAAGAGGGTGGGCAGGTGAATTGTGACTAAGGTGTTAGAGGTTTGCACAGAAGCCCAAAGGTACAATGGCTTTGTGCCAGACCAGCTATACAAAATGTGCAGGATTCTCAAATCATTTCCCCGAAACAGATTCCAGGCTTTCTTCGGAAAGAACTGCCAGGTTTTTCACTTACTTGGTTGTTTTGGGCTTTTTCGCAGGTTTGCTTCGTGAACCTGGATGTGAACAAGGATGCTTGCAGCACGGAGCACCTGCAGCAGGTAACGCTGGGAGCACAAGCTCAGGACAAAGTCTGGCTGCACCGACCAGAGAGCCGACATGACTTCATCTATAAATGGCGCTCATTCACTTGGAGACTCTATTTGGATAGCCTCATTACAACCCATTCCCTGACCCTTCCCCTGCCACCTCCCAAGCAGGTTGCCTTCCTTATACTTGTGAAACTTGCTTTTCCAAGATAACAGGGCTGCTCTCCAAACAGGTGCTTTCCCCTGCCCACAGGGCCCGATAGTGGCTTTCTCTGCCCCCATCTCCTCTGTTCTCAAACACCCTGCCTGAGATGATGTTTCCAAGGGTTTCCCAAACCTGCTTGATACCAGCCAGCCCTTCTCTGTGGTTCTCAGGTCTGCTCCTTCCTGCTGCTTTGATCAAAAGTTTTGTCTCTAACTTTGGTTTCTACACTCTAACTACAGTCCTACACTCAATTGGGACTCGGACTCTGCATTTTGCAGCAGCTACGTATTCCAAGCTCATCCAAGGTTGGGAGGATCCTGATGTAAACCCTTGACAACACATGAGAACTTAAAGGGCCCCTCGGTCCTTTGTACTAGAGCCAATAGGGGGTCGATAGAAAGAATTAATTGGCATGGTATGATTATCTGTTCATACCCAAAGCCGAAGATGGTTTGACCTCACTCTTTGGTATAATATGGCGGTGTAACAGACTCCATTTGCAGCTTGACAATCAGAACAGTAGGCCTGTGATTACTCAATTATTCCTGTAATGTTTTTTCTTGACAATGCTGCACCTGGGTTTGAAGCTTCTCAAACCCAATTACCCATACAGATTATCCACTATAGATTTCCACAGAGCGTCAGGTGTCATTCATCTGTGTAGTCCTGGAGGAATTTTTGGGAAAAAAATTTATACATACGATTTCATTTAATGGACTTACGGTACAGACAGAGTCTGTCAAAGAGAGAGCATGAGACCAAAGCAAGTTGGCATCTTAAGGATTGTGTGTTTGAAGATTTATATGAGCGATTTGAGACAATCTTCTGCTATGGTTAAGACTAGAAACTTGGCACTGATTTAGCTATACGAGCTTGTGTAAACTAATCTCTGGACCTCAGGCTACTTATGTATAAAAAGAAAGTAATAATGGTATCTAACCCATGTGGGGGTGTGGTGGAGATTAAGTGTACTAAGATGTATACAGTCTTTAGCATAACACCTGGTACATAGAGTAAAATCAATACTGGAAATTATTTTATTATTGATATTAGTATACTGACTTTGTTAGAACAGATGATTATTAATCAACAAATCTCTTATTATGAGAGTTAAAAGGAAAAATTTTAAAAAATCCCTACAATATATACCTGTGGTGTGACATTAATTATTAAATATCTACTTTGGAAAATTTAGAACTAAAAGAGTTTTTAAAGCTTTATGTTTAAGTAATTTTCTATTCCAATCTAAATTTTTATGCTTCAATTTCACAGAATCTCTTCTAGTAATAATCTTAGTTGATTAAGTAATCTATCATTTGCATAAGTTATGTATTATTTTTGCAAGTAAATAGTTTTGGAGTAGTGTTTTTGAGGTGAAAAGAAGTCATCTAAACTAACTTATTTTTTCCACTACAGAAATTGGTCAGTGTTTCACCAGATCTTCCAAAACTCATCAACTCCATGAACGTCCAACAGCCAAAAGAAAATGAAATCGTCCTTCTGAGTGGGTTAACATCTGGAAATCTCCAAGCAGATTTCAAAGTTTCACAGGCAAGAGATGTAAACTCTTGATAAAATATTCATTAGTAATAAATTATCTATGGTCAGCTCTTGACACAAGTCAGTATGAACTTCAGAGTGCTACACGTAAGCTCCCATAGCACAGGACTCCAAAATCTCTTTGTAATCAAGAACAATCTTCATTGATATTTCTTCTAAATATGCCACTCAGAGTTTGACAGAGCTTCCCTTACCTCAACTACTAACATTTATTATCTTCTCAACTTCATGATGCTAACTTGCACTTAAACTAGAGCCGACAAACTGGGCATTGACTGGTTAGCTCGATTTTCTTCAAATCTATTAGATAATCAAAAACAGACTCGTCTTCTGTTTCATAAACAATATCCAAATTCTAATTCATATTACATGGTCTCAGAATCCTAGCATTTCTTCATTCTTCTTATATTTATTTCTCAGGATATACCAAATGAGCCAGGCAAATAAATACAGGACAGCAATCTTATGGATATTAAGTGAGTTTTCTAGAAAGAGTAAAGTGAGTGAGTGAGTCCTTAAAGAGTGAGTTTTCCTTAAAAAGTAAAATTCCTAGAAGAAATGAACATTACTAAAAATAAAGCAGGAAATCAGATACTGTTATTCTCATTCAGTGCACTGATGTTCATTGTTATTAAATAAATCACTATAACATTCTTTATTTGAAGACAGAGTTTTACAATTATAAATTGTTTAGTCAATTTACAGAAACAAATATAAAATTTCTAAAGGCACACTGTGTCGAAGATGGTAGATCTTCCCAAATAAGACATGCTGACCGACACATAACACAGCTATGGATTAAAATGATGAACATTTGTTTCCCTTCAGTTGTTCTTTCTTGGGTTTTAGTTTTGCTGTAAGATTTTAAAATATTCTTTTATTCTTTAGTCCTTCAAAATATCAAAAAACTCAGAAATCCACCCACTATTTCTTGCATCTAGTCCAGATGCTTTGTAAAAATCTGCACACAACCTATTACAATTTAGTAATAAAGACTAGAAAAGGGACACCTGGGTGGTGCAGTCGGTTAAGCTTCCAACTCTTGGTTTCAGCTCAGGACATGGTCTCCATGTGGTGATCTTGGTGTCATGAGATCAAGCCCCATGTCTGTCCGTACTCAGTGCACAGTCTGCTTAGGATTTTCTCTCCCTCTCCCTCTGCCCATCCTGCTCATGCTCTTGTTCTCTCTCTAAAATAAATAAATCTTAAAAAAAAAAAAATAAATAGGGATGCCTGGGTGGCTTAGTTGGTTAAGCAGCTGCCTTCGGCTCGGGTCATGATCCCGGGGTCCTGGGATTGAGTCCCACATCGGGCTCCTTGCTCGGCGGGGAGCCTGTTTCTCCCTCTGCCTCTGCCTGCTCATGCTCTCTCTCTCTCTGACAAATAAATAAAATCTTAAAAAAAAAAAAAAAAAACTTAATAAATAAATAAATAAAAAGACCAGAACAAAATTTCTCCTGGTCAATCTAATAACACATTTTCTTAGTGAGAAAATTAATCACCTGAAAAGAGAAAACAGAAATGATTCTAAGTGCCCTCTCTTTATATTGGGCAAAACTATGATGACCAAAAGTAATTTTCAAATCTCAGGTTTAAGAGTATTTTTGCACCAGGCCTATTAGGATTTATAATTAAACATGACAGAAAACTGGATTATGTATAAAAGGAACGTACTATCTCGTGTAACTAAAAAGTATAGTGGGTAGATTATTATAAGGACTTGAACAGTGTATTCAGGACATGGATTTCCCCTTGTGGCCTCTTCCAGCTTTCTCTCTCTTTACCCACTATCAGCCAGTCTCTTCCCAGGAGGTGGCACTGTCCCTTTGGGTTCAAGTTGAGCAAGAATGAATGTCTCCTCCAGGTGGCTCACAGCAAAAGTCTAATTGTGTTCTAGTGGCTCTCATGTGTCATGTGCCCATTTCTGAACTAATCCCTATGGCCTGAGGATTGCAGTGTTCTGATTGACCAGACTGGGTCACATGATCACCTCAGAGTTTGAGGTCAATTAACTCCATGTAAATCACTCCGACTGTGAGTAGACCAGAAAATGGTGCCCCACAGAGTATGAAAACCGGAAGAAGATTGAATGATGTTGTGTCACAAAAGCAACACAGATGTTAATTGGGGTCAAGGAAAGTCAAAGTGCCCAGGACTCATTAAATATCATCCATCAAAAACATACTTAATTCTGCATACTTTTCTTAAGAGCTGTCAAGAATTGCCTGTGAGCTATAGCATTCTTTTTTTTTTATTATTAACATAAAATGTATTATTCGTTTCAGGGGTACAGGTCTGTGAATCATCAGTCTTACACAATTCACAGCACTCACCATAGCATATACCCTCCCCAGTGTCCATCACCCAGCCGCCCTATCCCTACCCTCCCCCACCTCCCAGCAACCCTCAGTTTGTTTCCCGAGATTAAGAGTTCCTTATGGTTTGTCTCCCTCCCGATTCCATCTTGTTTCATTTTTTCCCTCCCTACCCCCATGAGCCCCTGCCCTGCCTCTCAAATTCCTCATATCAGAGAGATTATATGATAATTGTCTTTCTCTGATTGACTTATTTCACTTAGCATTACCCTCTAGTTCCATCTACGTCATTGCAAATGGCAAGATTTTATTTATTTATTTTTTTTGATGGCTGCATTTTATTCTTCTCTATCCCAAGAGTCCCCCTCACTTCCTACACACCATTTCAACCTTCTGCAGTCTTGCAAAAAGGCCTACCTCATTTTCTAGGTACCACAGTCTGTGTGTTTTAATAGATCACCAATGTTGGGCGGCATATCAATATGGAATCTCATGTTAGCCAACCACAGCCAGTACCTAATTGTTTAGGGATAGTCTCAGTTTGGCTACCCTGCCTCAGGAGAATTAGTTATGTGTTAATCCACAAGTAGTCATGGAGATATTGGCACAGGCAATTTGAGCTGAGTTAAGGGGGGAAGTCTAAATCAGTGCCCAGGGCATAGCTATTGTTCCCAGTGACTCGTGAAGAAGGGAATCAACAAGCCACTTGACACCTTTGAGCCAGGAAATTGCAATGGCAAAGCAAAGTAGTCCAGATAGCAAGTTACCTTGCTTCTCTCAACTATAATTTCCTATTCTATAAAATGGAGATTAAAAAAAAATACCTTTTCTCCATTCTCAGAGACTGAACATAGTGATTTAATAAAATAATAAGAAGGAATCTTGAGGACTATTCAAATGCAAAGTGTTTTCTTTCCTTGTCCAAAAAATTGAAGAAAAGTGAAGTAGAAGGAAAATGTTATTTTAAGCAAAATAAGGGGTGCCCGTGTGGCTCAGTCTGTTAAGCGTCTGACTCTTGATTTCAGCTCAGGTCATGATCTCAGGGTTGTGAGACTGAGCGTCTCGTGGGGATCCATGCTGGGCATGGAGCCTGCTTAAGATTCTTTCTCTCTCCCTCTCCCTCTGCCCTTCCCCCGTTTTCTCCCAAATCAATCAGTCAATCAATCAATCAATCAAAATAAGATACCTGGGTGGAGTAAGAGTACAGTAAGAGTAATCATCCATTTACAAAGTGACTAGGCTTCTTTGGGGAAGAGAAGTACAATACTCTCACAAGGATAATGTAGAGAGTGCTTTTTCCGCCTCCAGAGGAGTTTTGTTATCTATGAACAGTTTTCTCTTTATTTATTCATGCCAGGGCGCCTGGATGGCTCAGTGGGTTAAGCCTCTGCCTTCGGCTTAGGTCATGATCTCAGGGTCCTGGGATCGAGCCCTGCATCGGGCTCTCTGCTCAGCAGGGAGCATGCTTCCCCGTCTCTCTCTGCTGCTTCTGCCTACTTGTGATCTCTCTCTCTGTGTCAAATAAATATTTATTCATGTCTTCATCTTTCCAGTTCAGCAAATGACCCTATTGCTTTTTTATATTCCCATATTATTTGACAATTAAATTGTACAACTGAAAAAAAAGTAAGAAAATATTTATAATATACCTCATTTGTTCATATGTAAATATTATAAATATAGTAAATATTGGTTGAATGAATGAGGATACAGTGGTAAATAAGTTGGACATCTTGCTTTTAGGGAGCAGCTTACATAGACTGGCATTCTCTTTGACCTTATTTCTTATGGATATCACTAAATATATATAAACACATGCACAGCTATCCATACATATGTGTTGCAAAAGATTAATGAAGAAAGGGGCACCTGGGTGACTCAGTTGGTTAAGTGTCCCACTCTTGATTTCGGTTCAGGTCATGATCTCTTAGGGTTGTGAGATCATGCCCAGCATCCAGCTCCGTGCTGAGTATGGAAACTGCTTAGGATTCTCTCTCTCTCTCTCCTTCTGTTCCGTTCCCACCATGCTCGAGAGACTAATGAATACATACCAGTGAGCATCAAATGAGAAGTGGGCACAACAGTTACATTTTCCTTCCTCAGTCCATCCTTATTAGAGCCTTAGGATAAGACTCTAAAATAGCTTAAGAAAAATCATCATGACAATAGCCAATAGTCAAGTAAAACATTAAATGGAAAATACAAATAAAATCAATTATTTTTCTACGGAAGAAAATTTTTTCTGAGATGCATATTATGTACAATAATAAGATCTACTCTGGTGTTTGTCCTTTTAATGAGATGAATGGTAATTTTACAGTGCATGCATGATTTCAAAGAGATCCAGGTGCAAACCACCCGTCTTTCCAAATTGCACATCCTTGGTGGATATTATAGTTTTGCTGATTAGACCATGGGAAGAATTGGAAAGGGCACAGGAATTGGAGTCCAATAGGCCTGGATTGCAATGCTGGCTCTTCCACTTTATATTTGTGTAATTTTGAAAGGATCGGTTAGCTATTCTGTGCCTGATTCTCCTCTGTAAAAGAGTAATGGCACCACCAACCTCATAGAAATAATGTTTGCGTTAAAGGTAATAGGATAGTCAAAGCACCCCATAAATGACAATAAACATTATATAATAATGCCTGCCATTATTTTACAGGATATATATCGTTTGGCCTTTATTTAACTAAGACTCCTAGGATGTTTATTTACTTTCAAGAAGATAGTTAAGAAAATATATTTTCTTTCTATGAATGCAATAGCCATAGAACATTGCACATGTACTACAATCCTTTCTCTAAGTTTATTTTGAGGTGTTACTTAACTGTTCATGCTGATTTATTAATATCTCTTTTGATTCCTGCCACAATATATAAAACCTTATGTTATATATATTTAATCCAAATGATATGAAATGGCCAATATGCAACCATTTTTACCTATAAATATGGTAACCTCATTTGGTTCAACTTTATAATTATTTTTATTCATGCCTGATCCACTGGCAATATATTGTTCCCCACCCCCCAGTCCTTGTCCCCCATCTAATTCATGTTTGTATCTCCAAGCACACCTTGTATATAATAGACGCCCAAAAAGTATCTTGTAAATTTCAGGTTAGTGTATTATGTCTGAATTCAGTGGAAATAAAATTAATCAAGCCAGCTACTATTACTCTATAGCAGTAGTTCCTCATGACTATGGGGGATCCCAGACCCTTCGTGAATTTCACAAAAGCTATAGACCAGTGCTTCTCAAATATTAATGCATGTGGGAATCACCAAGAGATTTTTCTTGAAAATGCAGATTCTGATTTCCTGGATCTGAGGTGGGTCCTGAGATTATAGATTTCTAACCAGCTGCCAGGTGATGCCAAAGCTGCTAGTCTACAACCCACACTTTGCTTTTTTGGGTTTTTTAAAAGCTTTTATTTATTATTTATTTGACAGAAAGAGAGAGAGATCACAAGTAGGCAGAGAGGCAGGCAGAGAGAGAGGGGAAAGCAGGCTTCCCACTGAGCAGAGAGCCCAACACGGGGCTCGATCCCAGGACCCTGAGATCATGACCCGAGCCGAAGGCAGAGGCTTTAACCCACTGAACCACCCAGGCGCCCCTACAACCGACCCTTTGAAAAGGAAGGTTATGAACCCCTTCTTTGAAAAATAGACCTAATTACATAAGCACATAGATCAATTCTGTTTCTAAGTCCCCCTGGACCCCTTGGAGAATGACTGGATTTTTCATTTTGTAATCAACTATCCTGGAATTACTCTAATTATAATATTCAACCAAAAAGATTAATAAACGATATTTATGTAAGAAAAGGGTATACTACTTTCAGAAATACAGTACGGAAGTCTGCATGTCTGTATTTCCCTGAATGTACACATACTTACCCCTTACACACACATGTATTCAGACTCAAGGATTCCGAAATGGCAAGTTAACTAGGATTAGACCCAATGAACTCTAATGGCAGATAAGCATATGATTTAGATAATCCTTTTGATAAGATAAACATTTATACATAAACTACTTCCCCCAAACATTTCAAATTCCACTTTGATATAAATTTATTTAGCTTTCTCACCACTAACTCCTGTTTCCATTCAAAGAATTTTCTGTTAAAAATTACTATGAATCAGCATATTGCTCCTTTTATAAAAAAAAAATCCCAATGCACGGATATGTTTGCAATTTACTAGTCATCTGTGCAGGAGCAATTGAAACTTTTATTGCTAGTCTAATGAACAACAATACGGATAGTGAAAAGTGTGTAGTGGAGAATAAGGATATGGTCTGTCACCCTAGAATAGAAGAGAATTAATAGGTCTCACAGGGACACCATCCAATGATTTGGGCCTCCTTATCACTGCTTTCTTCATATGCTGGCGTTTTCGAGATAATCAGTGCTCTTCCAGTGAATTTCTTTATACCTTATTGTGTCTGCTTCTTCAGATGAGCAATACACATTATAAATTCTAACTGTAGCTAATAGAAATACTGAAATACTGGCAGAGGCTTTACTGAACATCACCAAGGCAGGAAAGGATCTCGGTCTGAGAAACTGGGACTCAGGTTAATCAAGAAGGGTGCCCAAGACAGCCTCAACATTGCCCTCAGCTTGACTAGACTTCGGGCAGGCTTCTTCCAAACTGACGCCCTTTTCTTAGAACATTTACTCTAGAAAACATGGCTAGGAATCTCTGCCCCTTTGAGATGTAAATCATTTGAAAAGCCTCATGCCAACTTTACAGCCCAGGAGTGTCTTTTTCAAAGACCTGAGAACCATCTCTGAAGTAAGATCATCAAAGAAGACAGTGTCCCTTTCTCCGTGGAGGGATGGGAGCCTAAGTTCAGCAGGAGCCTGACTCTAATTTGCAAAACCAACTCCTTCCATGCAGGTACGAGAACATTTGCTTTTCCTCTGGATAAAGCCAATCAGCAAGTCCAGATGGCCTGCAGCCCTCTGACACCAGCTCTTAAAGTGGAGTTGTGATCCAGCTCAGTTCTGGCCCTTTTTCCTAATTTAAGAGCTTTGAAGAAAGTCTTCCTTAACCTGTTTAACTTTGCTCGGTGCCATTTTTGCTTTGACAGGAGACAACAAAAATCTGTGATGCGACTGGTCTAGTTTCCCCGAAGTCAGACTGTCTCCTGGATACCCTGTGTGCTTGAATAGCACCTGAATTTTTTTCAAGCAGTGCATCAATCAAAGCAAGCCCAGAAGATATTCCAAATATTTTCAATGTCCCCCATTCCTTGTGACAAGAAAGACTGGTGGAAGGAGAAAGGTCAGAAGTGATGGGGTTTTTTTCTCTCTTTCAATAAATGCCTTTCTCCCTCTCTACTTGCAGTGCCCTTGGCTGCCTGATATCTGCTTGGTCCAGTGTGCGAGAGGGAACAGGGCAAACAGTACCAACTGCATCATCTTTGAAATCAACAAATTTTTGATCGGTCTTGAACTGGTGCAGGAGCGGCAGCTCCACCTGGAAACAAACATCTTGAAAGTGGAGGATGACACCAACTGCTCCCTGTCTTCGATCGAGGAGGACTTTCTCACCGCCTCTGAGCACTTGGAGGAGGAAAGCGAGGTGGAAGGCTCTAGGAGCGGTGAGAAATGCCCTGTGAAACAAATGCGCATCCTGAAATTAGTCACCCTCTAAAGAGGAGTGGGATTTCAGGAAAGTTTCAGGCCATGTCGATTTGGCTGACACACCACAGCCTTCACTTACTGAGTTTAGGGAGGGCAGGAGGATAACAGACCATAAGTGAGGATGCTGACTCAGGCACTTAGACTCAATGGTTGGATGACTCCATTTCCCTAAAGATGCCTTGGGGATGCTGAAGGACATCCTCCTGCCTGCCAAGAGATTAAGACTATCACAGGGAGGAAAGTTATCTTCCCTGAGACTTCTATAAAGCCACCCATTAGCTGATGCCTACTTAAACTGGCCTAATTCTAGCACTGCCTCTTAGAGGCTGTGAAACCTGGGTCGGTTATCTAGTCCTTCTGAACCCCAGTTTCTTCACCCAGTATTTGGTAGTATAATAGTGCCTCTAGCACTGTTACATTTACTATATTCAGCTATATGTATTTATGATATTTACCTGTTATTATGGTAAGAACAGAAGGAAATTACACAGGAGAGTACTTAGCACTTATTCAATTTTGACTGATGGATTCAAAGAGCTCAGTGAACGATGTGTTCCTCTTCCCCACTCTTAGCCACAGAGGAAGGGATACTGCCGATGCTGTTGTCAGTCCCTGGGACAAGTCCTCCCCAAACTTCAGGGCAAATTTTTCCAACAAGGCTTACTATGGAGGTTGCTGTAAACATTCTTCCTCCTCCTTCCATGTGCCCTGGGAAGCTCTAAGATGCAACGGTCTGGGCTATTTTTTCCTTGGAGCCATGGAAAAAGATGATCAGGGGTAGCTGGGGGGCTCAGTCGGTTAACCGTCCGCCTTCAGCTCAGGACATGATCTCAGGGTCCTGGAATCAAGCCCCCACATCAAGCTCCCTGCTCAGGGGGGAGTCTACTTCTCCCTCTCCCTCTGTCCCTCCCCCACGCCCCTCATGCTCTTTCTTGCTCTGCTCTTTCTCTCTCTCAAATAAATAAATGAAAATCTTTAAAGAAAAAAAAAAAAACAAAGAATCAGCACTCAGCTCCCAGTGCCTTCTTCTCCCACTCTAGTGCTGACATTTATATCCTATATTGAAAGACATTTTGTTGAGTGCGATTTCCTAACAAAACTCCAAAACCTCTTCGGATTCATTTGTCTTTTTTTTTTTTTTTTTAAGATTTTATTTATTTATTTGACAGAGAGAGAGATCACAAGTAGGCAGAGAGGCAGGCAGAGAGAGAGGGGGAAGCCAGCTCCCCACCGAGCAGAGAGCCCGATGAGGGGCTTGATCCCAGGACCCTGAGATCATGACCTGAGCCGAAGGCAGAGGCTTTAACCCACTGAGCCACCCAGGCGACCCCAGATTCATTTGTCTTGAAGGAACATTCTAAATGCTGTTTTGGGGGGAAAAAAAACTGGTGCTATAAAGCATTTTAAAAAAATAATTGTTATTTTAGGCACATGAGATCCGGCTATCCAAAAAGTAATAGTGGGTCCTCATTTTGTCTTCACTAGGTTATGAGAATATAAATGTCTCAGCTAATGTTTTGGAAAGTAAAAAACCAAAGGAAGCTACTCAGGAGGAATGGAATTACAACAAGGAAAATTTGCTTCATGCTTTGGAAGACAAACATATTGGCAAATACCATCTGACGACGAAAGCAGAAGGATCTCTGGAAAAAGTAGCAGAAGACACCCCTTTGCAGAGCCTCGGTGCCTCAACCGAGCCATCGGAATGGAAAGGTGAAGCTGTGCAGAATGAGAGGCCAGCCACAAATTATTATTATTTAGAAAATATTAAAGGTCACATGGAAAAATCACAGGCACCATATGTTCCCGGGGACGCTTACTTCTCCAAGATGGTTAAGAACGGTGGGCCTCCCGTATATGGTGCCCTCGATAAGCATGACAACAGCTTAGACCCAGGGGACCCTGACAATCCCACAAACTCCCTTCCTCCCAGACAAGACGGAGAAGCCACAACTGGCGAGTATGCTACAAATTTAGCAGAATCCGTGCTGCAAGATGCATTTATTCGGTTGTCCCAGTCTCAGCCTACACCGCCCCAGGAATCAGCAGTCAGTGTTTCTGTCGGAAATGCTCTGCTACCCAGTGGTTGTTCCACAAAAGGTGTGTTGGTCCCTAGGTCTTGGAATGAGCTCCCTAAAATCGTCATTGTTCAGAGTCCAGACGGCAGTGATGTCGCCCCCGAGGCGGGCGTCCCCTCGTGGTCTGAGGTGGAGGTCTCCGGTGAAACCTCAGGTGTCCTCTCTGGAGAGAACTCCAGCAGACACCCTCAGAGTGCTCTAGAAGTGGCATTGGCTTGCGCGGCCACTGTGATTGGAACCATTTCCAGTCCTCAGGCCACAGAAAGGCTCAAAATGGAACAAGAATCTTCGGTTTCAACCCATCCAATGGGAGGCCATGAGCCACTGCGGACTCAAATATCCCAAGTACTCAAAGAGCCTTCCATCAGCGAATACTCCTTTCCGTCTGCTCTGTGTGGCATGACTCAGGTGGCCAGTGCCGTTGCTGTGTGTGGCCTGGGTGAAACAGGAGAGGCTAAGGCTCCGAGTGGCCTCTCGTGTGCAGCTGAGGCCGGTGCGGCCGTCCCCCCGCCTTGTAGTCTGGTGACAGCGGGGAGCCTGGAGCTGGGAAATGAGGCCATTGCTCAGGCATTGCTCAAGGAGGCTGCTCGGGTTTTAACAAGGCCCAGTCCCTGCAGCGACATTGGAGACCTCATGGGATCCATGAGCAAGAGAATCCTAGAAACTGCTTCAAAGCCTCAGATCTTAGAACATGTCAGCTCAGAAAACGTCCTCAGGAGTGATCTGGCACAGACCCTGTCCAATGTTATCCTGAAGCATTCCATTGATGAAGCTCACCAGAAAAACAAAATAATTGATCCCAACGATAGCAGGCATTCACCTGAAACTCTCGACACCTTAATGGAAAGTGCCAATCAGCTGCTTTTCAGTGTGATATGCTTCACATTCAAGAAGATGAGTCATTTTGCACAGCTTGGGGAATGCCCCACTGTCCTCACTAATGAGACCATCAGCTGGACAGAAACGGAATTAGGCTGCCGGCCACCTGACCAGGCTACAAGTCTAGCATGGACCAAAGCTATTGAATATTCCAGCAGCTATCCACTTAGCAATCCACGTAGCGCTAGTCTTGCGATCAATGATCTTGTAGATGATGTTTACCTGAAGCAAGATAGCAAAGGCCCAGCGAAGCCAGGCCTCTTCAAGAACCCCCTCCTGCAATCCGAATCACCCTGCAGTCCCAGATTGCCTGATTCTTCAACTGCTAAAACACCCCCCAGAGAAATATATCGAAAAGCAACAGCAGAAGAAGATCCAAACAACCCTCATCAGATGCGCAGGCACAGTGAGAGTGAGTACCGAGCCCCTTCGGAGGGAGAATGGACAGCGGCTGTGGGCAAGAGCAGCAGAGGTTCCCAGGACACAGAGGACGGTGCCAGTGCAAACACCCAGGAGAAGTGTAATCGTGCCTCCCCTCTAGACAATGAAGTTCAAGTGAACCTGTCTTTGTCAGGGAATGACTTGCTGCTTCCTACTCAATCCGTGCTACAGGCAAAACATGCAGATATATACTGCATTACAGACTTTGCAGAAGAATTAGCAGAGATGATTGTCTCCATGGCAACTGAAATCGCAGCAATTTGCCTTGACAACTCAAACGGAAAACAACCCTGGTTCTGTGCATGGAAGAGAGGGAATGAGTTTCTGGTTTCCCCCAACCTATCCTGCCGGTCCTTGAAGAGGAAGAACGAAAGCCAGACCGGTGGGGCCACAGTGAGAAAGCACAAGCCACCAAGGCTCAGTGAGATCAAGAGGAAAACAGATGAGCATCCGGAGCTTAAGGAGAAGCTGATGAACAGGGTCGTGGACGAGTCGATGAACCTTGAGGACGTCCCGGATTCTGTCAATATTTTTGCAAATGAAGTGGCAGCCAAGATCATGAACCTAACAGAGTTCTCCATGGTCGACAGCGTCTGGCAAGCCCAAAGCCATCCCCGGAACCGGTTACTCAGTGGAGACAGATGGAACCGGCCAAAGGCCTCCAGCTGTGAAAGCATCCCAGAGGAGGACTCGAACGCCCAGGCTTATGTAAATAACCTGGGCTTAATGAGTACCCTAAGTCAGCCAGTTAGCAGGGCCAGCTCTGTCTCCAAGCAGTCCAGCTGCGAGAGCATCACTGAGGAGTTTTCCAGGTTCATGGTGAACCAGATGGAAAGTGAAGGAAGAGGGTTCGAGTTACTGCTGGATTACTATGCGGGCAAGAATGCCAGCAGCATCCTGAGCTCAGCCATGCAACAGGCATGCCGTAAAAATGACCACCTCAGTGTGAGGCCAAGCTGTCCCTCTAAGCAATCCAGCACCGAGAGCATAACCGAGGAGTTTTATAGGTACATGCTGAGGGACATTGAAAGAGAAAGCAGGGACAGCACCTCCTCCAGACGAAGCAGCCAGGATTGGACGGTTGGCTTACTGTCACCTTCTCCGCGATCCCCATTGTGTTACAGACAGTCGTCCGTGCCAGATAGCAGATCCCTGGGGGCCAGGCTGACGGTGAATGCACCCATCAAAGCCAACTCTTTAGATGGCTTCGCCCAAAACAGCCAGCAAGATTTCCTAAGTGTACATCCGGTCAGTGGTGCTTCCTCCTCGGGTCTCTGCAAATCTGACTCTTGCTTGTATCGGAGAGGTGGAACTGACCAGATCACCAACATGTTAATTCATGAGACGTGGGCCAACTCAATCAAGGCCCTCATGCAGAAGAACAAAATTATAGTGGATGATGCCGAGGCCGCTGAGGCCGAGCCTGTCTCTGGTGGCTCTCCCATGCAAGTAGAGAAATGTGCAAATAGACCAGCTTCGAGCAGAGTGCAAAGTGGGCCAAGTCTTCTTGTTCGGGAGTCCGTTGATAACCCAAGGAAAGGCTCCGTCACCGAAAGCAAACATCCCCCAGTGTCGTCTCAGAGCAAAGCTGCTAGTCTTACAAACCACAACGGTTTAGATTCTTTTAAAAAGGAAACTTCTTCGTGCCATGGGGCTGTGCCTGTCAACCACGCCAGGCGGTCACTTTGCTCAAGAGAAGTGCCTTTAATTCAGATCGAAACAGATCAGAGAGAAGAGTGTGTTGGAGAACCTGAACACTCCCCCTCCGAAACCAGCCCCCTACAGGAAGCAGAGGAGCATTTGAAAGATGAAAATGTCCCAGATGTGATGAGGGGTGGAGACACTGCCGTGAGTGCCTGCCAAAACTCTAGGTGAGTGAATGACCCTTTAGACTAGATAGGGTGCTGGGACTGGAGTTTGCCTCTTAATTTATTTAAAATTTATTTAAAATTTATTCTAAATCCTAGGAACTTCATTGATGCAAGAACTGAAATCCTGAGACAATAAATGACCTCCCTGGATTAATATGCACTTATAATGGAAAGTCGGAAGCAATTTTTTTAAACTTCTAAAACAAATTGCATTCATCTGTATAATGGAGGAAATAGAGTTTCATTTTCCCCATGAAAATTAATATCCCATACTATGTTACCTCTTAAAATTCAGTCATGAACATTTTCAAGCAAAAAGAAAAATTATGACAACTTATTTGAAAAAAACAAGTTAAATTTAAATTTTAATATTGGAATCTGACATTAAATATTTTGGTATCATTTTTCTCTATCACCTCTCCTTTGAAGTTGTTCTGTTTTGTTTTGTTCTAAAGATCTTTGCAAGGACACCATGTCCCACAAATGCCGGACCTTTAGACTCTTGGTCTAATCATGGCAATGTTACAAAGTAAAATTAGAATCTTGCTATTTCAATAGATCCTTTCCGGAAAATTGTGACAATGCATTTTGAATCTGAGACAAAGGAATTATTTCTTTCCGGATGCATAAGGAAGAGTCAGTCCTTTTACATCTCCTTTTCTGTAGAAAATTCATGATATTCTTGAATATGAGACCATTATATCATTTAAAACTTTATTATTGGAGTTTAGTTGACATACTATATTAGTTTCAAGTGTACAGCACAGTGATTCAACAGTTCTATTGTACATTACTCAGTGCTCACAAATGTAATCACCACCTGTCACCATACATTATTATAGTATTACTCTAGGGACTGTAATCCCTATGCTGTATTTTTCATCTCCATGCTTATTTGTTTTATACATTTTTGTTTCTAGCTAAATAAGAAGGAAGAAAAAACAGAAATTAAGCTACTAGCCTTAGAAAACATAAGTTGGAGAAATAGCCTATGTAGTCTTTTCAGAGACAAATGCCTATTATACAAAGAACCTGTTATTTAGGTGAGATAAACAGGTTGAACACAGTCTTCGTCAAATTTCAGCTGCTCTAGAAAATCCCTAATACTTCCCCACCCCTACCAGGGAAGCAGAAGGGTGCTCCCTATCACTATAGGGCATCATTATAAGGTGTGGCTGGTGGTGGTCCAGATGCACCAGAGTATTTCCTTCTTAGCCACTTAGTGCTGAGAACTTTCCAATTGAATTAAATCCTGGAAGAATTCAAGGGAGGACAAAAACAGAAACTTACAAGCAGAAGAACATAAAGTTAAACAAATGAAATACAGGCCAAGCTGACCAAAACAAGTTTAGTAATTCTCCAGCTCTAGACAATACTTATCAAAGTCTTATAGAAGTACCATACCTCACTTTAGTATTCACCACCTCCAGGAAGTATGGAGAAACAAGTTTTTTAAAGTGATCAAAGAGTTGAAGAAACAAAATAACTGAATTGAGATATATGAAAATGGAAAAATCTTATTCTAGATTCCAGGTGTCTGACATAGCATCTTCTTCAATGTCATCATAAACCAGCCAAGATTTTTAGCCAAAGAAAGTTACCTAGTTAGGGAGCGTTTATGAACAAGTAGTTCAGCAAGATTCATGGCTACAGGCTCAAATCAAATACTGATTGCCCCTGAAGTGAAATAATATTCATTACACAATTTTGAGTGAAATGTCACTAATATTATGCTTAAAATATATACAACCTGGAGACTTCCAAAAAATTGGGCAAATGTGCATGAATAAAGCTTCCCACTGATTTAGATTCATAGTCCATATAAGGACCCAAGCACATATTCTCTCAACTGATAATATAGACTTCTGATTTGGTTTTCCAACAACCAAAGAAAAAAGAATATAGAATCATCAGTCTTAGAAATTCAAGAGCTGACTCTGCTTCCAAAACATAAGGACATTGAATATATTTTTCTTTGAGAAGCAATATAAAGAATTGGTGAATGCTACTAACTAACTAACCCTGAGCAAGTTCCCTAATCTCTCTGTCAATTTACTCACCTATAGGGATAAAGCTCTTAACTCAGTGCCTAGCCCATTAGAAGTACTCATAAATAAATGTTTACCTTATGGTTGTTGTTGTTCGGAGTTAGGGTATATGATTGCTTTTGTTTTAAGAGATTCTTTTTTAATTAACATAAAATGTATTATTTGCCCCAGGGCTACATGTCTGTGAATAATCAGGCTTACACATTTCACAGCACTTACCAGAGCACATACCCTTCCCCAATGTCCATAACCCAGCCACCCTATCCCTACCCCTCCTACCCCCCAGCCACTCTCAATTTGTTTTGTGAATTTAGGAGTCTCTTATGGTTTGTCCCCTTCCTGATCCCATCTTGTTTCATTTCCCCCCCCCCAACTCCCATGACCCCCTGCCCTGCCTCTCAAATTCTTCATATCAGAGAGATCATATGATAATTGTCTTTCTCTGATTGACTTATTTCGCTTAGCATAATACCCTCTAGTTCCATCCACATTGTTGCAAATGGCAAGATTTCATTTCTCTTGACGACTGCATAGTATTCCATTGTATATACATACACCACATTTAAGAGATGTTTTTTTCCCAAGAGAAACCTGTTATGAACAGTGTGAAAATTTTGTTAAAACAGAATTATTAAGATTTACAAGGGGGAAATGAGTTATATTTAGATCACATTTTCTAAGCTCAAGGTTGTTATTAGGGGATTTGATATGTCAAAATACAGAACTCAGTACTCGGTGAAATAGTTCCTGACTACTTACACACAGAAGGAAGGAGGTTACACAGACACTCTTGATTCTGTTTGGCCATGGGGAGGTGTCACGTCCTGAAGATATTTCTAGGCTACTCTTTGGAGGATATTTTCATAATTCTGCTAAAAACTTCATAAAAGCCCAACATACTGAAATAAAATCACTTTCTTACTTTTTTTATTTGAAAAAAGAATACCAATTTCAGAATTCATTATGGCAGCCATGCTCAAATGGAAATAACTTGTATTTGAAGCTGCCACATTTGTCCAGATACTGAATAACCTCTCAATTTTAAAGAAGGTAAATGATCTAGGACACCCCAATTCTTGATTTCTGGGAAAATAGTATCCTATTGGTAGGCAGTAATGTGTTCTTAACTCAGCTGCCCTCTCTGAGATTATTGAAGAGCAATTATATAACTTTTTGATAATTTGATATCACAAGGTATAAACACCAAGCTAAGAATTCTGAGCATTCGTATGTTGCCTTCATTGGCATAATCTGGTTTTTTAGAAGTGTATTTTATGTTGTGTTTTTATTTCTATTTGCTTAAAGAAAACAATTATTCATCCAACAAATATTTGCATGTCCATTCTGTGATGCACACTGTCCTTGGGGCTAAACACACAATGGAAAATAGAGATTTAGTACCTGCTGTCATAGCTCCTACACACCCAGTGGGAGAGAAGACAATATGCATGGGAAGACCCTTTGGGAAAAGATTATTACAGTGTGTTAGGAGAGGCAAATAAAAAGAATAATGTGATGGAGAACAACTGGTTGGGGAATATGGTTACTTAAGATAGAACATGGGCATTTGGATGAGACCTAGGGGAAGAGAGGGCACCAAGAATTGGTGTAAAGAATTGAAGTGGAAGATGTACATTTGTGTTTCAAGCAGTATTGGTGTTCTAACTAGCCTAAAAAAATTCCTCCCACCACAGACCACTAGAAATCCCAATTAAATATTGTAAATATCCTTTTGAATACAGGGCTGACCTTAACAGTATTAATAATAATGATGAAAATCTTGAAGGCAGAAAATGAAAGGATATAGAAACAAAAGTAGTAAACAAAGGTAGTAATTCTGTGCTTGCTCTTGAGGCCTTTACCAGTCTCCCTAACCTACAAGTTCACTTTCTAAATGCTGGTGGAAAATGGGAAATAAGACTGTGGGTCCATGAATGGTGAAGACTTAGAAATGACACCAACCTCCATATCTTGAAGTGTTATGTCCTCAGAAAAAGTACAAATTTAGTAAAAAGGTTCACTCACCAAAAAAGGAGTTGATAAGAACATGTATCTTTTGGGATTAGAGCTCTGTATAGAAGGGGGAAAATCCTCCAAGAATTTATAACCACGGCTTCCCTAATACATATGTGAGGTTCTAATTTACACCATCTGTGTGGTCCAGAAAACCCCAAGCTAGTAAATTAATAAAGCAATTTCAGCTTAACAACACTGTGAGACCTTGGCAGAGAAAACAATAAATTTCTGGGTATTTAAGTCTCAAAGGCTTTCAGTAGATAAAGCCCTATCAAATAAGGGGTCAGAACCTCAAATCACAAGATACACAAGGAATCAAAGCACTGTGAGCAAGACTCAGTACAAACACCAAATAGTAGGATTAGCCCTAATAAGGATTTCAGATATAGGAATTATTAGCTACAGAACATAAAATAAATATTTTAAAAATATTTTTTAAAAATAAGGTATAAACAACAATTAAAATAGAATGAGGTAGACTTAAAAATTAAATTCTACAAGAGATGACAAATATAATCACTGAAATTAAAACATCTCTTATAAAAAATAATTATTAAAAAATAAAACCATTAAAATAAAAGCTTTAATGACATACTTGCAGAGAGAACAATAGAAAAAGATAAATGTGAAAGGAATTTTTTTTTTCCATCATGATGGAATAACTAAAGCTAAGTTTACCCTGCTTCTATAAACAACCAGAAAAATGGGCAAAATATATGAAACGATTGTTGTCAGACGTTGTACAAGAAGCAATTTGAAAGAGGGAAACAAGCATGGTGACCCTGATAATTGCCCACAATCTCTGCCCAAATTCTCTTTTCAGACAACAGTGCAAAGTGAACAAACTTAAGCAGAGCTCAGAAGGCATTCTCAGTTAAGAAGTCAGAGATTCATTATGGCAGCCATGCTCAAATGGAAATAACTATTGTATTTGTAGGGGGTGCTATGCAGAGAAAGAACTCCAGAAATCTACAGAGGGATCCCTTTGAGACTGTTGCTGAACACTAAACCATGCATATATAGGTGAAACCCTATGAAGCCAAAGAGCTGTAAGCTGAAGAATTCCACAAGTTCACATGGGACTTGGAGAAGTTTATTTCCAACCAGCAGAGTAGAGAATCCATGTAAAATACATGCAACATTTAGCAGAGACCCTTAAAGTATCACACTATAGAATTAAAGCTAAATTACCCCTAAAAATAAAAGCTAATCTAAACTTGTTCTAAAAAAAAACTTGAAAATAAACAGTGAAAAGATCAAACTGAACCGAAACTAATTTAACCTAGAATGAGTCTAACACACTTTAAAGAAATACAGCAAAATCCAGCATAAACTTAGAGCATAAGATCCACTTAAAAATAAAAAATGTTTCATATACACCATAAGAGATGCTGAGCTCTAGAAACAAACTGAGGGTTGCTGGAGGTGAGGTGGGTGAGGGGAAGGGATAATTGGGTGATGGGCATTAAAGAGGACACTTGATATAATGAGTCCTGGGTGTTATATGCAACTGATGAATCACTAAATTCTACTTCTGAAACTGATTTAAAAAATGTAAAAAAAAAAAAAAATGCAAGTAAAACAAAGAAGCAGAACAATGTCACCCATAACCAATAGGATAATCAGTCAATATAAGTATATTCAGGAAGTAGGAAGATGATGAAATTAGCAGACAAGGACTTTAAATAGTTATTACAATTATGCTCCAATATTTGAAGGTGCACATGAATCTATAATTTGGTGAAATTTATAAACTCACAAATCATGAAGTACAGTGAATCCTAAGCAAGATAAACAAAAAGAAAACCACATCAAGGCACATCATAATCAAATTATTATAAACCAAAGACAAAGAAATAGTCCTAAAAACAGCTCAGAGGAAAAAAACAACTTACATACTGAAGAACATAATAAAAATTTCAGGTTTCTTATTAGAAAAAAATGAAAGCTAAAGGATGAAGAATGACATCTTTCCTGTGCAGAAGGAAAAAACTGCCAACTCAGTATTCTCCACTTGGCAAAAAATAAAGGCTATCAAAGGATAAGAAGACACAGTATTGTCAAGATGTCAGTTTTTCCTAACTTGATTTATAAATTTAGTACAATCCCATTCAAAACCCCAGCTTGTTATTTTGTGGATATGAATAAAATTCCAAAGTTTATGCAAGACTGTATTAAAGGAGAATAGCCAAGACAATATTAAAGAAGAACAAAGTCAGACTACCACTACTTGGCTTCTGGACTTACTATAAAGCTACAGTAATCAAGACAGTGTGACATTGGCAAAAGAATGAACAAATGGATCAAGGGAACAGAAGAGAAATTCAAGAAATAAATCCACCCAAATATAGTCAATTGACTTTTGGTAAAGAATCGAAGGCAATACAATGGAAAAAGGATAGTCTTTTCAAGAAGTACTGGTGGAACAACTCGATATTCACAGTCCAAAAAATGAGTCTAGAGACAAAACTTAACACTCTTCACAAAAATTATCAAAATGGATTCTATATCTAAGTGTAAAATTTGATAAAACTATAAAACCCCAGATGACATATGAGAACATTCAGGTGACCTTGGGTTGGCAATGACTTTTTAGATAAAATATCAAGGACATGATTTATGAAAAAAATAAATGATAAACTGGACTTTATTAAAATTAAAAACTGTTGCTCCCTGAAAGACACTTGTCAAGAGGACCAGACGACAAGCTGAAGACTGGGATAAAATATTCCCAAAGACATATCTGATAAAGGACTGTTATCCAAAATATATAAAGAACTCAAAAAAACTCCATAATAAGAAAACAAACAACCTGACTTTAAAAGTGGGCAAAAGGCTTCAACAGACACCTCATCAAAGAAGATATACAGAAGACAAATAAGCATATGAAAAGAATCTCAATATCATAGGTTATTAGGCAATTTCAAATTGAAACAATCAAGAGATGCCACTACACACCTACTAGAATGGCCAAAATAAAAAAAGGGGGGGGGCACAAAATGCTGAGAAAGATGTGGAACAACAGGAATTCATATTTATTGCTGGTAGGAATGCAGGGATGGCACAACCACTTTGAAAGACAGTTTGGCAGCTTCTTACAAAGATAAGCATACGCTTACCATATGATCCAAAAGTCATGCCCCTTGGTATTTATCAAAATGGGTGGAAATTTTATGTCTACATGGAACACCTGCACACAGGATTTTATAGCAGCTTTACTCATAATTGACAAAACTTGGAAACAATCAAGATTTCCTCTAGTAGGTTAATAGACAAATAAAATCTGCTACACCCAGGCAATGAAATGTTTTTCAGCACTAAAAATAAATGAGCTATTCGGTCATGAAAAAAACACAGAAGAGACTCAAATGCATATTATTAAGCGAAAGAAGCCAATCCAAAAGTTTACATACCATATAATTCCAACTGTATGACCTTCTGGGGAAAGGCAGCAAAAAGATCCGTGGTTGCTAGAGGTTAGGCATGAAGGAAGGATGACCAGGTAGAACCCAGAAGGTTTTTAGAACAGTAAAACCATTCTATGTGATACTATAATGGTGAATACATGTCATTATACATTTGTCCAAATCCATAAAATGCACAGCACCAAAGTGAACCCTAATGTAAGCTATGGATTGGGGGTGATAATGATATGTCAACATAGGCTCATTGATTGTAGCAAATACATCACTCTGGTGCAAGATGTTGATAGCAGAGGCTGTGCATATGTGGGGCCAGGGGCACATGGGAACTCTCTGTTCTTTCCACTCAGTTTTAGAACCTAAAGCCACTCTAAAAAAAATAATAATAATAAAGCCTATTGAAAAATTTTTAAATAAGGGCAGCACAGTAATTTTGTATACAAACAAAATCTTAGAGAACATGACACTAGATCTGCACAAAAGGAAGTGCTAATGGAAGTCATTAGGCTGAAGGAAAACAATACTGATGGAATCTTGGACTACATAAGGGAACCAAGAATTCCACAAATACTAAGTATGTGGGTAAATACAAAACACTTTTTCTATTTTTAAATTATCTTTAAAAGATAATTACTTAAAATAAAAAATGTTTTATGATATATGTAGAACTAAAATATATGTTGGTTATGACACAAAGGATGGGAGGGAGAAATGGAAGCATACTGTTGTAAAAATCTTCCATTCTATGTGACTTTGTTATGTAATCTGAAGGTAGACTGTGAGAAATTGGATGCATACTGTAAACCCTTGAATAACTACTAAAAATATAAGACAAAGAGCTATGCTAGTAAACTAATAGTGGAGATAAAGTGGAATACTAAAGTATTTGTTAATGTGGAGAAATGCAAGAAAAGAGGAGAACAGAAACAAAGGGCAGATGAGACAAATAGTAAATAATTATAAGGTGATATTTAAACACAATCCTATTGATAACTGCACTAATTCTTAATGGTCTAAACACTTCAGTTAAAAGACAGAGATTGTCAGACTGAATATAAAAGCAAACCCCTACTATAACACTCTATAAGAAATGTGCTTCAAATATAAAGACATATATAGATAAAAAATAAAAGAATTGGAAAAAGAAATATCAAATATGAAATAAGATATGATAAAAAGACAGTCTTACATCCCCTTTAACATAGTGATCCAGGCTGTTGCTAACTAAGAGCAAATAGTGAGATGAAAGAAAGCTATGTGTTACATCAGTTTTGCACCCTAACCATCACAATCAGCAGAGGATACCAACATGTCTGCCAAAAGCAAAGGTTGGCCAATTTGGGCGGCAAGGGGCCAGAACAGTAAGTATGTTAGGCTTTGTGGGTCATATGGTCTCTGTTGTGCCATTGTAGTGCCCAAGAAGCCATAGGCAAGCTCAGTGAGGCAAAATGTTGTGATCTGTCACGGGCCCGGAAAGAAGGAACCTGAAGCATGCGTGGTGTCTATTTGCCCAGCCTAATTGTAAAACATACAAAGTTTCAGAATCTTTTCCAAAAACTGTTGGAAAACTGCCACAAAATGTGGATGTAATGCACACATTTTTAACTACACCATTAACGATGTATCAGATTTCATTCCAACTGCTGTGGAAGTTATTGTAATAATATGCAAATATTTCACATTCATAAACAAGTGAAGAAAATAAAATTTTGTGATTTAAAAAAGATATGATAAAAAGAAATATGGAGTAGCTATATTAATATCAGACTGAGTAAACTTTAAGACATGGAATTTTATCAGGGATAAAGAGGGATATTTTATAATGATAGAGGGCCTGATTCAGTAAGAAAACAGTAATTGCAAATATGGAATCACCTAAATAACAAAAATTCAAACTACATGAAACAAAATATGATAGAGCTGGAGCTGAAAGGCTGGAAAGCAAAATAGACAAATCCACAATCAGAGTCGGAAATTTTGCACCCTTCTATCAGTAACTGGTAGAATAGTAGACAGAAACTGGATAAGGATATTTAAGATTTGAACGTTTTCAATCAAGTTGACCTAATTAACATTTATTAAACCCTCCACCAACAGTAGTATACATTTTTTTCAAGTGTACTTGAAACATTAACCAGGGTAGGCCATGAGGCCATAAAATAAGTCTTAATAAATTAAAAAAATAACTTAGAATATTATGGAGCATGTTCTCTGATTGCAGTGAAATTAAACACAATCAAAACATCAAGGAAATCTCCCCAAATATTTGAAAATTAACCATGCACTTCTAAAGTACCATTGGTCAAAGAACAAATCACAAGGGAAATTAAGGTAAACTGTAAAATTAATGAAAATGGGGATGCCTGGGTGGCTCAGTCAGTTAAGCATCTGCCTCTCGCTTAGGTCATGATCCCAGGGTCCTGGGATGGAGCCCCACATCTAACTCCCTGCCCAGTGAGGAGCCTGTTTCTCCCTCTCTCTCTCCCCCTGCTCATGCTCTCTCTCTGGCTCATTCTTTCTCTCAAATAAATAAATAAAATCTTGAAAAAAAAAAAGTGAATGAAAACAAAAACACAATATATCAAAATTTGCAGGGATTGCTTTTTTTAAAAGAAGAATTGTCTAACATCAGCAATCTGAACTTCCACCTTAAGAAACTAAGAAAAGATGGTCAAATTAAACCCAAGGTAACATAAGGAAGGAAATAATAAAAATAAGAGCAAAGATCAACAATTAACAGAAATAGACAAGAATAGGAAAAAAAATCAATGAAACCTAAAGGTTTTTTTTAAAGATTGGTGAATACAGACATGTTTATGCATTTAAAGTTAAAATATTTAAAATGTGTATGTTTAACAAAAACAAATTAAAAATGGATGAAAGACCTAAATGTGAGACAGAAACCATCAAAATCCTAGAGAACAGAGGCAGAAACCTCTTTGACCTCAGCAATAGCAACTTCCTAACAAATATGTCTCCAGAGGCAAGGGAAACAAAAGGGAAACAAAATGAACTATTGGGACCTCATCAAAAAGCTCTGCACAGTGAAGGAAACAATCAACAAAGCTAAAAGGCAGCCTATGGAATGGGAGAAGATATTTGCAAACAACATACCTGATAAAGGGTTAGTATCCAAAATCTATAAAGAATTTAACAAACTCAACACCCAAGAAACAAATAATTCAGTTAAGAAATGAGCAGAAGACATAAATAGACACTTTTCCGAAGAAGATATCCAGATGACTAACACACATGAAAAGATGCTCAACATCACTCATCATCAGGGAAATACAAATCAAAACCATGATGAGATACCATCTCACACCTGTCAGAATGGCTAAAATGAACAAAACAAGAAACAATAGATTTCTTCAGAATACAGAGATAGAGGAACCCTCTTGCACTGTTGGTGGGAACACAAACTGGTGCAGCCACTCTAAAGAATGTATGGAGGTTCTTTGAAAACGTAAAAAATAGAACTAGCCTACAATCCAGCAATTGCACCACTAGGTATTTACCCAAAGAATATAAAAATACATATTCAAAGGGTACATGCACCCTGATATTTATAGTAGCATTATCAACAATAGCCAAACTATAGAGAGAGTTCAAATATCCATCAACTGATGAATGGATAAAGAGATGTGGCACATGTATACATACAATGGAATATTACTCAACCATCAGTAAGAATGAAATCTTGCCATTTGCACCAACATGGATGGAGCTAGGTGATATTATGCTAAGTGAAATAAGTCAGAGAAAGAAAAATACCACATGATTTCACTCATATGTGGAATTTAAGAAACAAGACAGGTGAATATATGGGATGGACAGGGAAGGAGAGAGGGAAACAAACTATGAGAGACTCTTAAAGACAGAGAACACAGTGACGGTTGATTGAGGGAGGTGGGCAGGGATGGGTTAGATAGGTGATAGATATGAAAGAGGGCACTTGTTATGATGAGCACTGGGTGTTGTATGTAAGTGATGAATCACTGAATTCTACTCCAGAAACTAATATTGCCCTGTAGGTTAGCTAACTAAAATTTAAATTTAAAAAAACGTGTATGTGTATGTTTGTTATGATTTCCCCCTTCAATGAACTTTTTATAACTGAACAGCTGGATGCCCCATTGGAAAGAGAGCTTTGCTGTAGTTCTATATTTTTTTTTTGTTACCTTCTACCTATGGCAAATGATTTCTATTTTCCATTTACAGTTATGATTCAAAATTTCTTTTTTAAAATAAACATTTAGGTTACCCAAACTGATTTTTACAACTTTTATTATTAATATAATACAGGGGGAATTCAGATATGGCAAAAATCATGACAGTGGTTTGCTAATAAATTAAGTTGGGGGAATATTAGGCTAGATGATTTCTGAGGTCTTGGCTAACTCAGAAATTCGACAATTGAATTTGATATCATATGAAAAAACGGTCCTCTGAAGCTCTGTATGTGAACTATGAAATCAGAAGTAGAAAAGGGCCATCTATGTATATCTGCATAATACATCTGTGCATTATTCAAAAATAAATGAGCAAAGCTATCCATTTATCTCAAAAGAAAATGAAAACCAGTGTTTTAGATAATCATTATTCATTTTGCATTCCCAGTTATGTGACACAGAATATGAGATTTACTGTAAATAGAGCATGAAATTAGATAAAATAAATATGCTGACAGACTCATTTTTAATCTGAATATTCAGTGTCAATCACTGATATTTAACTTCTGCTTTAGTGAGAAATATCCTGGAATGAGATTTTCAAGTAATGTAAGGTTCTAATTTAGTAAAGAATTAGTCTAGGAAATTTCTTTTTACCTAACCAAACAGATAGTTTTCGAAGCCTCTCCTTTGTGCTCTGTACTTGGCTTATTTACCTCTTTGGGGGGATTATTTGTATTGTTTCCATTTATCTTCAGTAAATTTTTCTTTCATTTGAATTTAACTAAATTCACCCAATGTCTTTTTGTTTAAGCCATTCTCTCACTTTCTCCCAGCTCGATTTGCAAATATCTCAACATTTTAGAAAGGAAAATCAAGCTTATTAAGGACTTTTTTTCATCAAGTGTTAGTAGCACAGTATGCTAGAAACAGCCACACCTAAATACTGTATCTATCCAGAATGCTGTGGGAAGGATTCTCAGAGGCAAGGATCAAAAGCTTTTGTGAAATTTTCTAGGTAATCAGTTCACATATCAAAAAGGAAATTTTTCATCAAACCCCAAAATTTATACATTTGAAATTCTACTCTATATTAGAACTCATTTAAAAAAATTTTTGAGTTTTTGGAGAAAGGGTAATGGTACTAATCCTAAGATTGAAGAGAATTACATAGAATTTTCTGCAGCCAATATATTATTTTGAATGAAGGAGACTGAGTGTCTTCGGTTGCATCCCCTGGGAACAGACCTTAAGAGGGAGAATTTCAGGCTGATAATCTGGTAGGAAGTGCTCTCCAGAGATATGTGTGCATACATCTATAAGGAGCTAGGAAAGGCAGGATTATATGGAGAGAAGGTGCCCCCAAATATGTTTGCAACTGAGGCTTCAGCACATCCTACAGTAACCCCTAAAGAGGGAATGGTTTGTCAGGTTTGGTGCCAAGTGAGACAAGAACTGGCCTTTTGTGTCTTTGTATCAGCTAGTTGTTGGGATGCTCACTGAGAGAGGGTATAATGTTGGCTAGGCAATTCTCTGCCTGCTGGTAATTCCCAGTGTGCACTGGCAACAGCCAATATTCTCTGCAGTCAGTGTGCAGTGGTCCAGAAAAGCATTCTAGTATCCACTACACCAGGTTATTGCATTTTTGGTTACTTCGGAGGTACACTCTTACTTTTTGCTTGCGTTATTAATGTGCTTCTCTCCTATACTATTAATTTTTGATGACGTCAGTGTCAGGAGAAAAGTTGATGAATATGTTCATATTTCTGTACATTTGGCTTTCGGAACAAAGAGTGTTGGCACCTGGATCAAAAGATGATTGAATACTAATCCTAAAGATAGAGACTTTTAGAGAGATACAGATTTATGTTTCTGAAGCTATTTGTCATCTAGGGTGGTGAAGTAGAGACCATTTCCTCCTCTCTTCAGAGAACATTTGGATTTGTTTATAAGTAATCTCTCTCTCTCTTTCTCTTTCTATCAGTCTGTCTCTCTCTGTCTCTCTCCTTTCTCTCCCTCCCTGGTGAAGAGAGAAAATTAAAATCATGTGGTATTTGTCTTTCTCTGTTTGACTTATTTCATTTAACATAATACCACCTAGTTCCATCCATGTTGTTGCAAATGGCAAGATTGTGTTCTTTTTAATGACTGAGTAGTATTCCATGATATATATTTATTATATATTCTTTATCCACTCATCTACTGATGGACATTTAGGGTCTTTCCATATCTTGGTTATTGTTAATAGAGCTGAAATAAACATAGGCATGCATATGTTCTTTCAAATTAGTATTTTTGACTGGAGGAGTTAAATTCCTAGAAATGGAATTTCTGGATCATATGGTTGAAAGAGGAGAAATAGTTGGGGCTCAACTGTTAGGAGGCCAATACAATAGAGTCCAACCAAGGAGTAATGGAGCAACGCCCACGAGTCTCAAAACTTGAGGTCTAATGTCTGGCACTAACTCTTGTTGCACCTTGGACAAATCATATAACCTCACCGGGCTTCTGCTTCCTGATCTACAGGAAATCTCTGAGGTTCCTTCCAAATCTAAATTCAAGCAATTTAGAAGGACCTAAATTAAGATAATTTCATGAGCAGAGAGACAGAAAGGTCAATGGAAATTTAAAAAAAACACAGGAAGAGGATGGGAGGGCAATCAGAATTCATTTAAGATATGTTGATTTCAAAATGTTAATGAGACAGATTGAATATGTTCAGAAGACCAGCTGAAAAGAGAGCCCCAGAAGCAGGAAGAGGCGCCCTGGCTGGAGTTCAGATCTGGAAGCTATTTTCATAGACAGGAGAGTTGATGAAATTGTTAGAGACAGACTGGAAAGGAGGGCAATGAACCATCAGAGCTGGCGATGGTGGCCCTGAGAGGCAACCAGGTTCTTGGCAAAGTGTGACCAGAGAGTCAGAAAGTCCTGGGAGGCCAGGGAGCAAAACAAAGTCTGCAAGGGGAAAAGCCTGTCGGATCAAGGGTTAAATGCTTCGGAGAGCAACTTAACCTAAAAAAGCACTCATCTTGAAAGGCGGTGTTGGTATAAATCAGAGGTTTCAGGGGGAGAGGATGGTGTAAAAGGGCAGCTACAAATGCAAAATGTGTTCAGAGGCATTCGCAGGCAATTTGACTCCCTAAACCTCCAGAACCTGGTGGGCGTTTTTCTCCCAACATGGTCCACATGCCACTTTCATTAAAATTACCTGGCATTGTTGTTCAGAATGCAGGTTTCTTGGTCTCCCTGTGAAACCAATGACTCATAATCTCTGGAGAGGAGGCTCTGGGTCTCTTCATTAGAAGCGCTACGGCCCCACATTTATGCTTATGTAAGAAGCCCAGGGTGCTTCAACGTGCTTTTGGGAGGGAGTCAGTAGAAAGACATAAAATGAAAGTTGGGGAAACTGATGGACAGCAATCTTGAAAAGGCAAAATGGGACCTAGGGACCAGGAGAGGGAGTAGCCTGAAAGAAAGACTCCACCCATCTCCAAGGAGATTCTGCTCCCTGTGGCAGAGACCCACTCTCAACCGAGCAGCCAGGAAGGTCTCCATGAAAAGTTCTGTCTTGTGTCTCCGCTCTTGCTAATGACATCTTGCCATCTACAGTGACAGTCTTGATGCCAGAGATGTAGCAGGGGCTGAAGTCTCGGCAGAGGGCAGAGCCCCCGATGAGTTCCCCAACCTTTCCGGCAGCAGTGGGGAGAGCACGGACAGCTGGTCCCAGCTTGCCAATGAGGAGGACAATCCGGATGACACAAGTAGCTTTCTGCAGCTCAGTGAGCGATCCATGAGGTACCTGCTCTTTACTTGACTTCCCAGGGAAACAGGTTGTACTTTCTAAGTGGTTCTCTACAAAGAGTCCCTAATAGAGCAAGAAGGAAAGCTCCCACTAAGTCAGGGTGCCTGCCTGTCATGATTTGTGCTGAGAGGTTTCCTAGTATCAGTTGTGCCTTTAATTACCTTGGCCAAGGTTAAGAGTCAGCTGTAGTCCTTTCTCTGTAAGCCCCAGCTAGTGCATTCAATAACAACTGGGAATTTTTAAATAAGAGTTGCTATTACACCTGGTGTGTTTGATACTTTCTCTCTGGTTCATTTGTATTTCAGATGCAACCCAGGCTGGGTTTACATGAGGCAAGTGTTTCCACATTGTGTTGTGTTGTTTGGCCTAATTGTTTCTCCCCTTTCTCTTCCCTGCCCTGTGTATTGTTGCTCTGAGAAAGCAAGAGAGGAGTTAGTGAAAGATCAGATTTGGAAGGACCCAAGCCCACCAAGAGACATAAACTAAACACTATCCCTCTGTGAGGTGGAAATGAAAAGAATCTCCACATTTCTGCCCCAAGTCTTATTTGATACTGGACAAACTCTGCGGACTTTCCAGAAAGGCCAGTGGGAAAATGGGATTCAAATGCATCTGGGTGTAATGGCTCCTTGGCAGTCTTATTTCTGGCAGTTCATCTGCTTAGGCTTAGAAAAATTTCACAGTGTTAAACACTTGGTCTAAAATCCCCCCCAAACCAGTGGGAAATATTACAATATGGAGATAAAAAAAAAAAAAAACAAAGAGAATTTAAATGTCTAGACTTAGCAGAAGTTTATACAGTTAATTGCCTTCAGCACAATGTTTGAGTCATCAGATTTCAATCAGTGAATATATTCAATGCCCCACATGAAACCCAAAGCAGGAATTTGAAACTGAAGGAGTCCAGTTTGTTACTCATGGTAGTCCCCAGGGAAGACTGTCCCATTACATGACACACCAGCACTCACCCTTTGGAAACCTAACTTGAAAGAGATGTCACTGGGAAGTAGTGGGAATATGAGGAAACTCAATGGGTTTGCTGAAATTGGAGGCATTCCATTCTGCAAGTACAGACAGAGCCTAAATTGGCTTGAGTCTACTATGTTTCAGCAACTAAGTTCCAAGCTAGTAACTAGACCGTATGTCGATTGTGTGACCTATGAAAATGATTCAGCAGCCCTCCTTCTCCATGATACACAAGGTATCAGGTGCTGCTTCTCATAGATTTTATGATACAGGAGCTAATAAAACTTTGGCATTGCCCAACTTCATATTTGTAAATTCTGCAGTCCCACAGGAAAACAATCAGCCAGGTGTATATTCTGTGGAATGTCCCTCAGAAAAATCCCTCGAATGGCAAAAGGAGAGCATGTGCCTACTGGTTTCTGTCAGAAGTAAAGAAGCAGGCAAACGAGCATTCTGGTATCTCCCCAGCCAGCATTCTCAGAAGTATCTCAGTCTCCATGGGTATGCCAAAGAGTCTCTTGCTGACAGATAAACATCCTCACTGTAACTGGAATGAGGAAGACAAAAGTCATGCTGATTGTCACCCACTAGGTGCGGCCCACTAGGTATGACACCAGTGCCGAAATTTAAAAACAGTGATGATGATGATGATGACAATTATGATTGGCTGGAGCCAAAAGTGTCTTTTGTCGTGTCTTCCCCTAATTTGTCCAGAAATAAATATTAATTTAAGAGTCCCCTAACAATATTTTTCCGGGGACCAAAAGGAAGGACTTCTTAGAAAGGAAACTGGAACGTCAGTGTTGGCCGTGTGGCCAGGTGGTGGAGAAAGGCATTAATATGTAAACTTTTGCTTTGTCAGCAATGGCAACAGTAGTGCCACTAGCAGTCTTGGCACTATGGACCTGGACATTTATCAGGAAAGCATGCCATCTTCTCCCATGATTAAGTAAGTAGCCACTGAGATGCAGTGATTGTGAGACCACTACTCTAATTCCATCTGGCAATCCATTTTGATCATTCAGATTGTGCCCAACCACTAAATCATCATGTCTATACTGCCATGGGTCCATGTTACTGGAGCAAGAACTGGGGCTTAGAATAGTCCTACCTTAGCACCACTGTTTTCTGGATTTCAAATCTGCCCCCTCTGATAGAATCATCCCAGAAAAAGTTGATCCATATAATCAGAAATAACATGTCATTTTACTTAATTGGACATAGAGAAGAGAAAATCCTTTTAAATCATACCATGCCAACCAACAAAGACTATTGTTCAGTAGAATGTCATGTGAATGGGTTTTCCTTTACTTGTAGACACCTGGGATAATCACTACTAAATGTGTCTAATACCAAATGGTGCCACAAGGCAGATATGCCATTGCCACGCAGTGACTCTGCTTCCCAAGACCTTGGCCCTTCCAAAAGACCAAGGGGAAATAGCACTTGGAGGAGAGCAGCATGCGTAACACAAAATACAGGGCAGGAAAAGAGGACAACATGAAGTCAGGGCTACATCCAGAATTTGTGATTATTCTGGAAAAGTAAATGAACTGAAATCTATTTTTGACCATTACGATTTAGCTTATTACTATTTGGAGTTTTGTGAAATCTCAGAAAGATAAAAATGAAGTATAAGACTAAAGCTGCTCCCTAATCTACTTCCTCAGTTACTCTCTCTAGCTCAGTCATTTTTGCTTCCCTATGTAATCAAGTATCCTGCCTGCAGGAGGATTCCTCAGCAATTGAAGGAATCAGTCCCTCGTTTTTCCTTATTGCCATTATTCACGAGTAGAGATGAATGTACACATGATCTTGGGTTTGTTTTGTTTCATTTTTTAAAAGTAGAACCAAATACAAACAAAAAATTACTTTGGGGTAAATTTATTTTTGTCCTTCAGGAAACATTTGCTTAGCTACTTTTTTCCATCTTTCTCCAGGGTTAGAGCCTAGGACCCCACACACGTATATGCATTCAGGGAAAACCAAAACAACCACAGCCCATATCAGTGTCCTGCAGCTCCCCAATGGCAGAAATGGTCCCTACCATATATCATTTCATTTATATCACTTTCAGAGACCTAGCAGAGACTCCCGACCCTTGGGAAACTGATCATTCTTCTAGGAATAATTCCGTATACATGGCAGAACAACTATACTCTCTCTCAACATTAGGAATACAGTGGAATTGCCAGTAAATCTTATCAGTAATAGAAAATGTAAGGGAGAATACTCTCTAATAAAAATACACATTTCGAAGACCTCCTGTATTCTAATTTCCAGCTCGTACAAAAAATATAGGACAACCACAGGCTTCCCAAGATGGTCACCTCCTTTCAGCTGTTGGGACATATGCTCTCCTTCTGGAAGCATTTACTGAGTCCTGCCACTACATCAAGGCTTCCTAACAAGTACTCACTGTATGAAAACACCTCAAACATTGAACATGAATGTATCTAATTAAATACTTCAGTTATGTCTCTATGGTTCTTTATCATCTCTAGCCTACTCCATCCTCTCGATAGAAAAAGAAAAATTTCAATTTTAATTGAGATATTTTGTTGTTGTACAATTTAGGTTCTGCAACTCCTTGGTTGTTTTTTTCCCTTATTGCAGATCAAAGAACCACAAACATTAGAAAAATAACAGAAAAATAAACTAAAATGCAAATTTGTTGCTATCGTAGTATGGGGGGAAAAATCACTGTGTCAGGATGACAATATATGGTCCTTTCAGTGACAAGTAAAATACAGAAGAAGGATAAGTCTCCAAATCAGATCTAGTTGCCTAAGATAAGATGTTTCCTCAATTGTTCAAACCGGTGAAGGTTTATGGAAGAGAAGTTGAGGAGAAGAGAAAGATGCATTTCTTAGTCTCCCACATCAATTATCCCAACTAAAACTCCGTAGTTTGGCCTTTTTTAAGGGCCAGGGCTATTTATTGCAGACCCAATGATCCTACGTAATAGCCACATTGATATTTTCCCGGTGTTACTTCCCTCTGAAAACGATAAATCTAGAACAAACTTCAGAAGCTTTTAGATCAATAAGATCCATTGCCTCATCGTCCATTTACAGCTTACTCTTCCTAAACATCACCAACCATATATTGTTGTTTTCTCCCAAAGTGAATTAGTAGAAGACAAGGAGATTCTTAAAGGACAGTCAGAAAACGTAGAGGGTAAGCCACATTCCCATAATTTTGACACACAATTTGCCTGTGATCTCCCCCATGGAAAACGTAGTAAGCTTGGGCTTGTGTCTGTGTTCAGAAGGTGCCTCTGGAGTGCCAGTGGGAGCAGCCAGCCCCCAGGGGAGCCTGCTGGTGATCAACTTTGACCTGGAGCCAGAGTGTCCTGATGCTGAACTTCGAGCCACTCTGCAGTGGATAGCTGCCTCTGAACTTGGGATCCCCACTATCTACTTTAAGAAATCTCAGGAAAACAGAATCGAAAAGGTACTCCATCTTGTGTTTAGATGTGAATGAACTATGCTTTTATCACTGCTGAAAACTCAGTAAATTCCCAGTCAATTTCATTTAAATTTGAACTATTTGTTCTTTTCACCTTAAAATTGTGACTAGAACTTTGAAACCTTCCACCTGCATCAATATAATCATGATAACTGTTTCTTTGACCATCAGTTGGTCTCAGCTCATTGGTGACAATGAGAAAGTGAAGCGAGGAGATGGAAACTTTCTTAGAGTCTAGTGTTTTGTTTCTTTGTTTTGTTTTGTTTTGATGTTTCCTTGCTCTGGAACCAACCTCCTCTTACCACTCATTTAACTAAAAGGTAAGAAGGGAAAGGCTTGATAGATACAAGAAATTAAATTGAGGTCATACTGATATTTAAAATAGACTATAGCATGGTGTCAATGAGAGGCATGTGTAATCCTCTACTGAATAGGTTTGCATTAGAAAGACTTCCTCATTATCACTCTTCACCTACCAGAAATATAAAGTTGAGGAACAGATCCCTTGCCAATCTCTAAATTAATAGCAACTATCACTCTAACTCCCTATCTCCAAAACTGCCCACTAACTGTTACAGAATGTTAATTATTATTAAGATTTAAGCACAAATCCATCTGCTTGTGAAGACACAAATGTCTTCAAGCTCAATTTCCCATAATTTAAAGCATGCTCCTTCTAAAGATATTTAAATTAATAATAATGTTGTCATATGAGTTTCCCATTGCTGTGTAACAAACTGCCATGAATTTGCTAGGTTAAAACACCACCACCTAGCTCTGTTGCCAGAAGCCGGGTGAACTCTACTTTGCTCTCGCAAGGCAGAAATTAAGATGGCAGCCTGGCTGAGCACTTGTCTGAAAACTGTGGGGAAAAACAAGCTTCCAAGCTTGTTCAGGTTGTCTTAATTGAGTGCCTTGTGGTTGTAGGACTGATGACCCATTTCTTTGCTGTGCCCCTTCTAGAAACTTCCAGCATTCCTTGTCATGTGGACCCCTCCATGTTCTCATGCAGTCAATCTCTCTTACTTCTTCTGCCACCAACCAGAGAAAATGGCTTTTAAAGGGTTTATGCAATAAGATTAGGTTCACCAGTCTCCCTCTTGATTAACACATTATTAACTAAAGAATCCCTTTTACCATGTACATAATAAGGGCATAATTTTCTTATCCTATTCATGGTAATGAAGATTAGGGCAGAAATCTTGGGAGCTGTTTTAGGATCCTGCCTATCACTGCCAGGGTGCATTTTGTAAAGTCTTATCGTCACAAAGTACATCCACATATGCTTTATACTTTCCCAATCACCGTGTGAGAAGAGCCAATGGCTATTATCGTCCCCTTTTAATGAGCAAGTCAGGACTCAGAGAGGCTGGCCCATGAGAGTGTCCTCGGGTAGTAATGGCTGAGACTGGTCCTGGAAATTTCTCAGTAGCGTCTCTCTCAGGTTAAATTGCCTTAGAGTTATGATCTGGATTTTTTTTAAATATGTAATTGTGTTTTAATTCTCATTGTCAAAATCTAGCAGCCTGAAATGAAAAATCCTTTACCATGTTGCCCGTGCACATGGTAATTAACAGCTTTCCCATTTCTGTGTTGCCAGACAATGGCATTGGCTACTGGAAAAACTAAGGAGACCTAATTTATACTGCCCTCTCCCACATCAGCCTCTCTCTCCAACCAGTAACTTATATTTCTCTTCGTGTCTAGGACTTCCTACCATTCCATGCCATCTGAAACTAGATACTATCCTATATTTGTCATACCTTTGTTGGCAAGGTAATGAGTGGTTCACTACTTGATAAATTCTCCTTTTACCTCACCACCCAGCCTGCCCAGTGCAAAGAGTGCTCATCATATACAGTCCGAAAGACTCTCTGCCATGGGGAGGAGAACAAGAACATTCTCAGGCAAAGTGCATCCTCAATTTCCTGGAAAGATGAAAGACAGGCTGGTTTCCAATTTTCTCTCCAGAACATTACTTGGTGCATTTTCAGATGGTCTCTTAATGAAGTAGATTTTTATACAATCCTCCATTTTGAAGAAACAACGTAGTACTCTATGTGAATATGTGTCTCATAAATCCTTATCAGGTGAAAGGACAAGGGATGTGTCACTAACTTGATTACTAACTTGGTTCTGTAAATCAGGCCCTGATTTGATATTTTTTATCCTCACTAATTTTTAATTCTCAGAGGGGTACCTGTCTTTGCTCATAGTGTTTTTTCTGAGAAAATAAATGCTCCATGGTGTTATCAAGGAAAACATGAAGCAATGTTTTACTCATTCAATGTAGCATCAAGTCAAGGAACTTATTTCTAAGTACTGTAACATTAGGGACTAAATATTCTAATTTTTTCAGAGTCAGTTAAAGTTCTCTACACAGAGTGGCTTCTCCATAAATGGTCACTGTTTGTTATCTGAGATGGAACTGGTCAAATAAAGCAAACCCATAAGCAAAATGTTGACATCCTTTCTTTTATCAATGCTGCATCTGGAAACTTCATTCTGATTGTCTTTCTTAAATAATTAAGTAGTTACTTTCAAGTGTGTGGAAGAGAGATTGTGGCCTCCCATGAGGCTGTGTCATATGTAAAGGCAGCAGTGTTTCACGCACTCCTTCTCAGTTTGGGAAGGATTAAAGAAGCATCTCTTTTAAGTTTGGAAATGTCATTTTCCCACCATCACCCGAGTAATAAACATCACTCACAGATCTATGCTCTGAGTCCCCATTTGTGTGAATTCTGGATTTTTAAAATATATCAATTTAGTCAACAATTTTCGCACTTGGGGTTCCCCACTCATCAATCCACCTGCCTTATGACAATACAGGCATGAGCTAAAGGGGAGAGGGTATCATGAGTAAATAGTGAAGCAGCTCATCTTTCCCACCATTGACCTTGGAGTTGAAGGGCACTTAATTAAAGTCAGCTTATAATGAATTTCAGCCCCATTTCAACTCAAAAGGCAAATTCCAAACATTTTTAGTAAGCCCAATGTAGTGTCCCTCTTTTCTGGTAAAATGACTTTTTCATTTTTAAGCTTTCCCTTTAATGGTGTTTTTTTCTACTCATTAAAATATTATGTCCACTCGAAAGTCATACACTCAGAACACTCATCAAGTGTTTATCAAGCACGTACAACACACCAGGCACTGTTCTAGGTCCTGGGAATATAGGAAACAAAAGAGACAAAACTTCCGACCCATAGTTTTCATTCTAGTTCAGGAGGGACCCAGAGTAGGGTGAATATAAACCAGGAGAAGTTTAGACTCTAAAGAGAAATCTTGAAATATGATGGAAACTTATTTTAGAAATGGGAGATGACAAACACATGGAAAATGGGATTTCTCACAGCTCGAGTATGAGCCAAATGCACAGAATTACCTGGGACACTTATTTACAATTCATATGCCTAGGCCCTTCCTTGGCCCTGATCACCTTCAGTGGGGCCCAGAAATATGCATTTTTTAACAACTTCCTTCAAGTGAAGTCATTTTGATGAGTACTAAAGTCTGAGACCCCCCTCCCATAAGAAATATCCTGAAGGAGCGGCAGAATTTGACATGCAATTTAGTATTCTAAATTCCAGAGCAAAGATTGCTGAGAATCCTAATGCCTAATGTTCTAGAACAGTTTGTAAACATCATTCACAATGGCTGACACTATATGCAACTGATGAATCACTAAATTCTACCCCTGAAACTAATACTGCAGTATATGTTAACTAAATTGAATTTAAATGAAGAATTTTTTAAAAAATTTGATCTACTTAATTTAAAGTGAAAAAAAATCATGAAGGTAATTGTTCTTTTAAAAAATAATGTAAATTGGCCAATTATTCTGCCTTTTGGATACAAGATATCATTGCCCTCTAGCTCCGTTTCTAAATCTAATGAGCTTCTGTGAGCTGCAATGGCCCGATGACTGGCTTCACTGTAAATCAGTGCCTTTCTCATCTTTATGCGTTGGAGAATTACTTCCTTTTCTAGGAGGCAATGCAAAGACCAGAGGAAAGAGAGGAAACAGGTGTATGCATACTTCCCCAAGAAAGTGAGGGTCAGAAGAGATGTGACCTCACCTCTAATTTCTCATTCCATTCTACATGAAAAGTGGTGGAAGGACAATAAGAGAAAAAAGGAAAGAAAAATATACTGTCTTAACTTAGGCTACTTTAACAAAATACTAGAGACTGAGCTGCTTATACAAGCTATTTATTGCTCACAGTTCTGCAAACTGCAAAGTCAAAGATCAAGGTACGAGCAGATTCCATTCCTGGTGAGGGCCCTCTCCTTCCCTCTGTCCTCATATGGTGGAAAGAGAGAGAGAACTCTGGTGTGTCTTCCTTTTCTTATAAGGGCATAAATCTTATCACAGGTACCCCATCCTCATGACCTCGTCTAAACTTAATTATCACCCAAAGGCCTCACCTTGCAATACCATCACATTGAGGTTTGGGGTTTCAATATATGAATTTGGTGGAGAACGCTGACATTTTAAGTGCATGATAGATACTAAATCTCTTCATTTATAAACATAAGAAATTGTCTTGAATCGAATCCTTTAGTCAAGGTTCTCAAACTCGGTGTGCACTAGAATCACCTGGGGAGATTTATAGACCCAGATGCTCTGGCCAATTAAATCAGAATCTCCTCTTGGTATGAAGCCCAGGCATTGGAATTTACTAAGGGTCTCTGGTGGTTCCAGGATACAACCAACACTGATAATCACGGCTCTATAGGCTGTAATTGCAGGAGTGATATAAAGCCAACTCACTTGTGCTTAATAAAATGGAATTACTGCCCTGGAGCAAAGGAAGGTAGTTACTTTCAGAAATCCAAGCTGTTTTTTTTAAAAATCTCACAGCTTGCAACAACTCCCATAGATTCTAACATAGGATTTTGTAAACAATTGATCTAGTTTAGTAAATGTGTCTGTGAATATAGAAGTCCTCGACCATGTGACACTCTTCTCCAAATGAGTCTGTCGATGACATACATCACAGGATGTAAATCCTTCTGGTTTCCTGAGACAAAATATTTGTTCAAGGAAATGCCAAGTATGATCTACAGAAAGGGAACCTAATTATTATTGATTGTGAAATGGCAGGAAATGAAAATATTTGATTTTTATTTTTCAATGCATTGGAATGAAAAACTCAGATCCTTGACATACTGAAGCTGATTATAAAATTACCAGAGCAAACATATGGTCAGGCAAAATGAAAGATCTAGGGCAGCTGCTAAATCGAATATGGTTTTGAAGGCTATAGTATCAAGCTGGGACTATCTTTCTTGGCTTCTTCACAGCCTTATTTTTATTTAACCTCATTTTTTATTTAGAAATTTGTTGCAGTCAAGGAAGAAAAGAAAGTATAAGACCTTCTTGCTCATCAGACCCACAGATGTTTCAAGGTCTTGATGTCTGAGATTAAGTCATCACAGCCTCAGAGCAGGCTATATTTAGTGGGGCTGGATCATTTTTAAAAGCTGCTTTATTGGGATATCAGACTCAATTTAGAAATCACGAGACAGATCCTAGCCTGTTACCATTCCACAAACTACTGGCAGATGGCTACCTGGTGGGGCATTTTGACAACTTTGGGTCAGTCACCATCATCCTGTAGTCATCACCACAGTGGGAGATCCTCCTTCAGCAAGTCCTAAATAAATGGAAAGAAGCTCATAATTGAGCTTCTAAAGAGGTCTAGACTGAGAGCCTTCTGGGAAGGGCTTAGCAAATATTGACATCTGCCCCAGCATTTTGATTCTCTTAGAGAAATGTCTCAGGGATAAAAGTTGGAACAAAATGGTAATCCAGTGAGCCAGAGTTTATAGAAAGAAAAAAAAAGAGCTGAGGCTTATTTTATATTTCTGTGTATTTTATGTTGACTGCATCTTTGTAAGACATGTTAAGGGAGGGGAGACAACCTCCAGGGATGGGTCAGGCCTAAGGTCATTTATGACCCCTGAAATCATGAAGAGAAGTCACCAACTTATGAATCTCTCACAATGAGACCTCAGAAACTTGATGTTCAAGCCTTGCCCACTGATAACACCTACTTTCTAGACTTCCAATAAGAGCTAGTAAAGTCTGATTTGTCAAATCATGCAAAGACATCCTAGACTTCCTCTCTTTTTCTCTGATGCTTCATGTTTTTATCATTTGTCTGACGGAAAACATGCCTCAGATCATTCATACATGCCAAGACATAAGTAATAGCTCACAAAGTTATTTTTATGCATCTCCATAAATTACTAATGGTTGCTAGGAATGTTCCCCTATCTGAAGGTATTTGCCTTTTAAATGACATCTTAACATAAAACATTAAGCTCTCTAAAATTTCAGGAATCTGATAGACAGGAAGCTATGCAGAAGTTGCAAAGGGGTCCCAAACAACTAGTAGTCTCTGAAATGCTATCACTGAGGGCAAGGGAGCTGAATGGAGCTAACATTCCATCGCTGTTCTAGTGAACAGTGAAGAGAGGTCCTGGCTATCCTACGCCACAATATACATGACACTGTGAGTCACAATGCAATAAGACAGATGCCCCACGATCAGCTTTTACTGTGCTTGTTTCCCACAACCATTTCCTCGATCTAGGCTCTGTTTAGCTTCAGCCTACAACCACTTTTGTGGAGCATCCTATCAATTGAAAATTATTGACTAAACAGCCTCAAGATATGCATGTTTAAATTACATATGTGTAAATTAAAACTTAAGAATGAATACTTAGACAAGGTTCATCCTCAGTGATTCAGGGTGCCATCCCATATTTCAAATAGTCTTCTTGGTCATTTTGAATGTATTTGACTCACATTTGGTCATTAGTTCCTTCTCATTCAGCAAATATTTATTGAACACCTATCAGGTAGAGGCGCAAGATAGTAAGATAGGGCTTAGGTGTCCTTCCCTGGGGGATTATTACCTATAACCTGGTTGCTATTGGTCTCCTATCTGTCTCTTTTTTTACATCATCCCCTAGGCTCATGCCCATGTGTTCATCTCTCAAGACCTCAAATTTTCATCTGTAAATGCCTGCGTCACAGGGTTGTTGATAGAGCTGAATGAGATTACATGGACAAATGTACTTCCTACAGGTTTTGGCCCTTAATAATTGTCACTTCTTTAAAAGTATCTGCCTAAGGAGTGTGAGAGGTCTTCACTCTGGGCTTCATCTCACAGTGTCATGAAGGGAACGATCTACAATAATTTCCCATCTTCCAGCACTTCAGCTCGCAATTCACCTGCAGCCAACATTATCTCTAAGTTGTGGCCAATTGAAGCTGGTACCAATAACTGGGTGACAAATCTAGGGTGTTTCTTCAATCCTCCCTTTCCTTTTACAATGGAAAGCCAGTGTCTCTTGAAATGTGATGATGGGGGAGGGGATTTTTCAAGATGGAGTGAGGAGCCAGTAAGTGACCATACCCAAAAGTTTAGCACTTGATTTATTTAGCCTAAACGTATACATCCAATGAGAGATTATTTGAGACATAGAAAGTCCTGGGAGCTATGGTATACAGTCTTGTCAGAGAGTCCAACCCAGAGAAAAGTAGATCTGAGGAAACTCTTGAAATATCTAAAAGACAGACTCTTGAAAGAAGAACTCCTTCTAGTCTCTGGCAATCAATGGATGACAACTGCTCTGAAGAAAATTCCATATAGCCTAGAGAGCTTTAGAAGAATGGATTATATTAGTGGAATTATATATGGAATATAATTCCATATACCCTAGTTGGCTTTGGAAGAATGATTGAATGAGATGACTTTGAGGCTCACCTGTGATACCTGAGTCCTAATTCTGTGCTTTATTTTAGTTTTTAGATGTCGTGCGGCTGGTTCAGCAGAAGTCCTGGAAAGTGGGAGATATCTTTCACGCAGTTGTTCAATACTGCAAAATGCATGAGGAGCAGAAGGAGGGGACCCCAAGTCTCTTTGACTGGCTCTTGGAACTGGGATAAGACAGCTATGCCCTTAGAGTATTCCTTTCCTTTATTCCAGCTTAGATTACAGTGGTTTGCTCTAAATGCTCTAAACTTTCTCAAAACATCCCATCGCATTAGCAGAACTATAAAAAATCTGCTATTCAAGTCTACGGCACATGGAATAAATCTGAGGAAAAGCAATAGGTCTGTACAAGTCAATACAACCTATGAGCGAGTTCAAAAGAGCTTGTATTAGAATGGCTGGAAAAACAAAAATTTTAATGGGCCCTAAACTAAAAGCTTACAACTAGGCCCAAAATCCAGGAAAGCTGTTCTTAAATATTTTTAATAATATAAAATGATATGTAATGTCTCCAATTATGTGAATCAACTGGAAGTCAAGTCACTAGTCAATATAATTTTGTAAACTCTGATGGAACCTTTATTTTACTTTTTCGAGCTGATTATGGGGCTCTCTGCCCAGATCAACACTTAAGATATGGGTGAGAAATTTCCAGAAATTTGATACAATGGATTTACACTATGAGACCAGTATCAGTGGATATTAACAGAAGTGCAAGAGTATTACTGATGTCCTCTACTGAGGTGATTTCATTTATTCACTGCAACTCACCGATAAATACTCTGCACCTCCCCAACAATATCTGTGTTCCCAGCTAACCAGAAAACTATTGGTTTTCAGTTGAGAGAGAGAAAGACTGATGATTGTCTTGTTTCCGTCTCTATATTACTTGGTTAACATGTTCACAGAATTCTTACCATAAGAAAAAACTTTCTTACAAAAAAAAAGGTCTTTTGAGATAAAAATCTGCTTGTGTATTAGATTATATATGATATAAACTTTCATTTTATTTTTATTGTAAATTATGAAGAGATTATTATCTTAAATAATATATTGAGTTATCTTAGAGGTTCATAAAGTATGAGGGGATTGTTGTCTTAAGTGTCATATCTTGACACGCGAGCTCAGTGCTTTTATTATAAATGTGTTGGTTCTCATATGGCAGACCTCTTACCTGGGTGACATTTTTAATGACGGACACAGGATTTGACACAAGCCAATAGGATCATACACTCTTCCTGATTCAAAGATATCGGCATTTAATTTGGGAAGAAGAAAACCTTATCATATTTAATTTATTTAAATAACAGGGATTTACTCTTTTGAAAAATAAAAAGTATCTAACTTCTCCTCTCCCTTCAACTAAATGAGGTACCCTGGCTTTTATTTTCTTGACCAAAGAAGGTGTTTACTAAGATTCCCTGAAATACCATGCTTTTATTCTATTTTTTAAAATTGTGAAGTAATTTTTTTAAAAGATTTTATTTATTTGACAGAGAGAGAGAGAGACCACAAGTAGGCAGAGAGGCAGGCAGACAGAGAGGGGGAAGCAGGCTCCCCATTGAGCAGAGAGCCCGACATGGGGCTCGATCCCAGGACCCTGAGATCATGTCCTGAGCTGAAGGCAGAGGCTTAACCCACTGAGCCACCCAGGCACCCCTAAAATTGTGAAGTAATTTTAAGTGTGAGCAAGACCCCATGCCATCAATGCTGGCCTTATGTGTTATCCACATCTTGAAATGTCAAGAAAGCTTCCGTGTAAGCCTTACTTCCCTCTTCACCACACACCGAGGAATCCTCCCCAGTACTCACTAGACATTTATTATATTAATAGTCCAAATTTAGGATCTGTGTTTAATTTGTCACATTAACAAGATGTCAGATTTTAAAATGTATCCATATTCTCAAGCTGAAAGTTCTTTGTGCTACTAAATGGAAAAGGATCTATTTATTTTTTAAACAATCCCAGAATATTGTGCGTAGATGTTTGTTGTGCTCAAATGAATGTTTACTTATCCTACAAAGCACAAATACTGGATTGTAACCGTGTGATAAAGTTATATACGTGTTGTACCTAATGTTGCGAACTAATCAATAAATCTTTGTTGCCGTATTGTTGATCCTTTTTTTTCTCCAAAAGTAGTAAGCGCCTCATAGAACACAAGAGCTGCAGTATGATTGGATGAAGGTAGATTATCCTTTAGACAAGTTTTACAGTTACACTTTCAACTTTCGAATAAGCCAATGTTCTTTGACTAAATTAGTTGGCATCAGTGATATTCAATGTAAATTAGCATTTCTCAACCTTGGCACTATTGACATTTGGGGCTAAATAATTCTTTGTTGCAGGGGGTTGTACTGCGCCTTCTAGAATGTTTAGCAGCACCCGTAGCCCTTATCCGGTAGATGTCAGTAACCACTTCCTCCTGTTGTGACAACAGAAGATGGGTCTCCCGACATTGCCAGACGTCCCCTGGGTGACAAATTCACCACCAGTTAGGGGCTGCTGGTATAAATAATGCACTGAAGGGGCAGAGCCTGAGGCTCTAGAAGGTGTTAGGGTAAAGGAAAGAGAGCCTGTGGTCTCTAGTCTAGGAAATCCCTGTAGGAACCTGACAACCGGGCATTCCCCTCTCACCTTCCCACGGCCCGTGGGCTGTGGCCTTTACAACAAGTCTGGGGCATGGGAGAAAGAAGCACAAGGCAAACAGGGCTTGGAGCCAAACTGACCTAGACTCCAGTAAACTAGAGGTAAACTTATCAGGCTTAAAGGTAAATGGATCAGTGCTCTTTGAATTCAGGAAATAAATTATCAGAATTTGTGCAGATAAAGCACTGAGACTTATGGGCGCTTTACATTATTCACTAATAAGAAGGCACAAATATGCTATGTAAAGGGTTGTCCAGGCAGCCACAGGGTCATGTCAAATAAAAATAAACTCTGGACATTGGCAAAGAGAGATTTTACTTGACAGGATTATAATAAGAAGGAGTTGCAAGGGGTTGCAAGGGGGCGCAGAGGTCAATGTAACAGTGAGAGTGCTCCCACTGGGAGACCTGCCAGCATCTCAGGGCCAAGCAAAGAGTTTTATTCTACAGTGAGAGTAAACAAGAAAGAGCCAGGTGTGGACCGTGGGATGGACCAGCCGAGCTGGCGGTACCTGCGGGATGGAACAGTAGCCGCGGGATGGAACAGTAGCTGCGGGGCAGAACAGTAGGGGAGAGCCCCTTGTAGCCTGAGCTCGACCTGTTCTCAGGAGGGGCTTCCTTTTTTTTTTTTTAAAGATTTATTTACTTATTTATTTATTTGAGAGAGATTGAGAGGGATGGATGGAGACGGCAGCAGAGAGAGAGTCTTAAGCAGACTTTGAGCTGAGTGCAGAGTCTGACGCAGAGCTCGATCTCACAACCCTGAGATCATGACCCTGAAATCATGACCTGAGCTGAAACCAATAGTTGGTCGCTTAACCAACCGAGCCACCCATGCACCCCCTCAGGAAGGGCTGCTTAAAGAGGGCGGTAGGCCGGATCAGGCTGAGGATAGGTAAACACTCAGGGGCCTGGAGAAAGGACAGAAGCTCCTGAATTTTGGTGAACAAGCACCTTGCTCTAGTTGATCCGTGAGTATGAGCCATTCAGCTAATCATTTATGGGGCAAAGAATGGGAATTTGGGGGGTCCCTGTCTGAGGCAAATAAGGGGGCATCCAGGAGTCCAAGGCTCAGAGCTTAGCTCTTAGGAACCAGCCAGAGGTAAGACCCGAAAACAAGCCTCTTTTTGGGATCTGCAGGGTTTGAGCAAGCCAGGCCTCCTGACACCTTTCCCACCACCGGCTTCTAGCGTGGTAAGTGGAACACCTGCATCTCTGGGCCTTGGTGATTGTGATGACTGTAACTCCTTGAGGCCAGAGCCACCTTTGACCCCACGGCTCCTGCCCTAGTCCCCGCACAAAGCCTTGCCCACTGGGAAAGCTAGCAGGCTGTGAGCAACTTTGGCTTCCAGCTAATGATGTCTAACCACTACTTCCAGGAACACAATTCTACCACAGTGTTCTTCTTAGCTTACCAGAGACTGCTACCTGGTATATTAAGCTTCTTGAGATTTTCTTTATGAAATCACTTTTGGATGTAAGCAAGTGAAACTTTCTATAAAAAACTGCCTTTTCTAGTTGCGTAAGAACATTTGATCACAGAACTAAGAATGGTTTCATGGTCTTGGGATGCATTTAAATGATATTCAGGACATTATCAGCAGGACTTTGAGGCCAATTGAGTATAATAGACACGTTTGAATGCAGTGGCCAGGGCAAAAAGCATCTGAGTTGACCTTCCATCAGCAAAAATTGTGCTTGAGAAAAGCCAACGAAGTACAATCCACTGATATTGCTGCAGGAATCCTTCGACCATCTAAACTTTCCATTTCCTGTAATAGTTCCCTTAAAATGCCCCCCTCCGTTAAAGCCCCATATCCAGTTTCACATGCTTCCTTTCGATTTTCATATCTCCTTCCTATTTCCTCCCCATCTGTCCTTCTGAGATGGCCTTTCGTTAAATTCTTCTCAACAGTTATTTATTTGCCTTTGGAAGGTTCTCACTGCTCTGTTGAATTCTGTCCCATTTGCTGCTTCAGTCTCGGCTGGGCCTGTTTCTGGCCAGAATGTGGCAGGGACTCCAGATTCTACCACGACGCTCGAAGCACCACAGAACCCAGGTGCAGAGATTGTTTCCTGGCAGTTTGTGTGGTCCCGGGGCTGAACACTTGGCCCAAATCTTTTTTTTTTTTTTTTAACTTTATTATAGAAGTAGAGTTGACATACAAGGTTGTATTAGTTTCAGGTGCACTACATAGCGATTTGACAACTCTGTCCACTACCGAATGACCCGTACAATGAGTACCGTTACCATCGGTCACTCTACAGTGTTATTACAATATTTCTGACTATTCCCTATGTTGTAGTTCTCATCCCCATGATTTACCTAGTTTAGAACTCGAAGTTTTTACCTCTTAATTCCCTTCACCTCTTCCACCCATTCCTCCCTCTGGCAACCACCAGTTTGTTTTCTGTATGTATGAACCTGTTTCTGCTTGGTTGCCTTTTTTTTTTTTTTTTTTAAGGTTCCACACATATAAGCAAAATCATATGGCGTTTGTCCTTCTCAGGCTGTCTTAGTTCACTTAGCATGGTTCCCTCTTGGTCCATCCATGCTGCCACAAATGACAAGATCACGTTCTTTTTCATGGCTGAGTAATATTCTATCGTCACAATCTCTTCCACCAATGCACCACAATCTCTTTACCCATTCGTCTATCAATGAACACTTAGATTGCTTCCATATCTTGGCTATTTTAAAGAGTGCTCCTGTAATAAACACAGAGGGGCATATATCTTCTAGAATTAGTGATTTTATTTTCTTTATGTAAATGCCTGAGAGCGGAATTCTGGATCATATGGTATTTCTATTGTTAATTTTTTGAGGACTGTCCAGACTTTTCTATAATGACTGCACTGATTTACATTCCCACCAAAGGTGCGTGAGGGTTCCCTTGTCTCCACATCCTTGTCAATACCAGTTATATTTATTGTTGTTGTTGTTGTTGTTTTCTACTAGTCTGACCCAAACCTTTATAAACACAAAACACACCCCTCTTTTGCCATGTCACCAACAACAGCTTAGGGAGGAAAACAGAATGAATCGCCATTTGTTGAAATCAAATGATGGCGATTAAAACCAGGACCGTTTCTAGTTTTAAGTGTACTGGGTTCTTCACGGCCATGTCTGCCATGTGTGAAGGGTCTTCTGACCTACTCTTTCAAGCAAGAAGCCAATTATTTCAAGGCTAGGGACATAATTTTTAGTGATAAAGGCAGTAGGCCTCATGACAGCCTTTTACCGAAGCCTTAGAAATGTCTAGTAAAGACTTCCTCCATTAGATCAGTGTCTCCTTCTTCCTTCATTCAACATCTGGATCGCTTTTAAAATGTGAGTGCAAGGATCTATAGACAAAGCAGTCATTTCCAGTCCTAGCTGCGTGTGCCCTCCAGCACCTAAGCTTTTTCTTTTTCCTGAAACATTTTGATTTTTTTTTTTGTTTAACTTTTAAAGATATGGTTTTATTCATTTATTTGTTTGTTTTAATTTTATTTTATTTTTTCAGTGTTCCAAGATTCATTGTTTATGTACCACACCCAGTGCTGCATGCAATACGTGCCCTCCTCAATACCCACCACCAGGCTCATTCATCCCCCACCCCCTCCCTTCCAAAACCCTCAGTTTGTTTCTCAGAATCCACAGTCTCTCATCTTTCATCTCCCCCTCTTTTCCTTTCCTTCTCCTAATGTCCTCTATGTTATTCCTTATGCTCCACAAGTAAGTGAAACCATATGATAATTGACTTTCTCTGCTTGACTTATTTCACTCAGCATAATCTCCTCCAGTCCCATCCATGTTGATGCAAAAGTTGGGTGTTCATCCTTTCTGATGGCCGTGTAATATTCCATTGTGTATATGGACCACATCTTCTTTATCCATTCGTCTGTTGAAGTCAAGATGCCTTTTCTTTTTTTATTTTTATTTTATTTTATTTTTTCAGTGTTCCAAGATTCATTGTTCATACACCACACCCAGTGCTCCATGCAATACATGCCTTTCTCAATACCCACCACCAGGCTCACCCAACCCCCCACCCCCCCTCCTCCAAAACCCTCAGTTTGTTCCTCAGAGTCCACAGTCTCTCACGATTTCTTTTTTAATGTCACAGATAAAAGTATGCAGATAATATGATCTATAAAATCACTTCCAGCTGCAATGTTCTACACATTGCTATTTGGCAGAGAGAACGGAAAAGGTGGTATTTCCAGGAGAAGCAAAGTGGTTCTTCTGTGGAATTCTGTGTCTCAGGGAAATAAAGATTTGAACAGGCCTCTTATTAAACATCAAGCAGCAGGTTGTCTCTTGGTTTCCTCGATGCTTGAGGCAAGATGCAGAGAAATCAGATTTTGAGCAATTTTGGATAAAGAGGTGAGGGAACTTTGAGAGTACTCGGAGAGACAAAGAAAAATGTAGTTACAATTCTGAGCATTTTTGTGGTATAAGCTCTTTTGAATATCTAAGGAAAACTGCACGTATGCAAAATTCAGGGATTACCTGTACGGTTTCAGGATTATTCATGCCATTTTTAGAATCCTGCTCTAGACTCCACGATCTCTAGAACTCTACAACTCATTCTCTATCACCTTCCAGATCCTCCCTCTAGTACCTGATCTATCTTAGTACTGAAAGGATCCTCAGTATGTATTTGTTTAAAGAAAACCCCCTCTGGCAGCTCATGGATTTGTTTTCAGGGTTTTTTTGTTGTTGTTGTTGTTTGTTTTTTGGGGTTTTTTTTTTTTTTTTTTTGAGCTCATGGATTTGTGAGGAAACCACGTCAAAATGGTCAGATTCTAATTAAAAAGAATCCAATTTAAAAGCATTTTTTGTATAGAATATGTCCTAGTCAAGGAAAGAAGGAAGGAAGGAGAGAAAGAGGAAGGAAGAAAGGTGGAAGAGAGAGGTAGGAAGGAAGGACGGAAGGAAGAAAGGGCAAATGAATGAAGGGAGGGAGGGAGAAGGAAAAGAGAGAAGGGAAGGGGGAAGAAACTATGTAACTCTTCTTTCTTTTTTTTAAGATTTGATTTATTTATTTGACAGAGAGAGACACAGTGAGAGAGGGAACAAGGCAGGGGGAGCGGAAGAGGGAGAAGCAGGCTTCCTGCCAAGCAGGGAGCCTGACGCAGGGCTTGATCCCAGGACCCTGGAATCATGACCTGAGCCGAAGGCAGATGTCCAATGACTGAGCCACCCAGGCGCCCCCCTAGGTAACTCTTCAAGGAATACATAATACTTTTAAAGCAAGAAAATTCTAACTCTAGCAGAAGTATGGAGTTGAGTTTATATAACATATGTCATGGCTAATACATGACAAGATAAATGTCCACATTGCTTTATGCTTCAATAGAAGCCTAGGACTGCATTCATGACTCCTTAATTTTTTAAGAACTCTCCAGACTGTTTTCTATAGCGACTGCACTGATTTACATCCCAACAGTGCATGAGAGTTCCCTTTTTTCCACATCCTTGTCAACACTGGTTATTTCTTGTGTATGTATATATATATACACACACACTAGTCTGACCCAAATCTTTATAAGCACAAAACAGTTTTCCACACAACAACAAGAGCTTCTTCTAGCTCCTTTACAACTGCCTGGGGATGAGGTTCTGATGTCCATACCCCTATCAAACCATATGCATTTTTTTCCTTTGTCAAAATTTGCTGAAAACAAAGATAATCACTCTAACCATCTGCCAGTCCAAGCAGATTAAATGTATTATTTTTAATTTAAAATGTACCCAGAAAAGGAACATCATTCAGCCACAAAAAGAAGGAAATCCTGCCATTTGCAACGACATGGTAGAAACTTGAGGAACTTGTGCTAAGTGAAATAGATCAGACAGAGAAAGACAAATACTGTATGATGTCACTTGTATGTGGAATCTTTAAAAAAAAAAAAAAAAGCTAATAGGTGTATGGGTTGCTCAGTTGGTTAAGCATCCGACTTGATTTCAGCTCAGGTCATGATCTCAGGGTCCTGGGATTGAGACCTGAGTTGGGCTCTGTGCTCAGTATGGAGTCTGCTTGAGATTCTCTCTCTCCCTCTCCCTCCCTCTCCCTCTCTCTCTCTCTGCCCCTCCCCCATTCTCTCTCTTTCTGTCAAATAGATCTTAAAAAAAATAGGGGGAAAAAAGATCAGATTTGTGGTTACCAGATGTGGGGGCTGAAAGGAGGCAGTTACGGTTAGTTAGTAAGGGGGCCAAAAGGTGCATAATTCCAGCTATAAGATAAATAAATACTAGAGATGGAATGTCTAGCATGATGACTATAGCTAACCTTGCTGTAGGATATCCAGTAAGGTTGCTGAGAAAGTAGATGCCAAGAGCTCACATCAAAAGGAACAACACCTTCCCCCTCCTCTTTTTTTGTATCTAAGATGATGGATGATAACTAAGCTTATGCAATAATCATTTCACAATATATGTAAGTTGAATCGTTATGCTTTACACCTTAAACATACTGTTGTTTGTCAACATCACTTAATAAAACTGGGGGGCAGAGATAGTTGAAAGAAATGCACCAATAACAATGGTTAAGAATAATATAATAAAAAAGAAGAAATTCCTAGAGATATACCTTAATGAGGAAGAATAAGAATTATATATACTTAACAAAATAATTGTTTCTACATAAATACCCTGTATGAGCATGAAAACTTAAAAAAATGTTGCACTTACATTGTTTTACTAATAATTTGCCTAATGTAATTAGCTAAAAAATAGTAGAGATAGCAAATGGCTTTTGTAACAAATTATTAATTGGAAATATAATAAATAATAAAAGTGTATGTTGTTATTAAAAATAACAATGGTTAAGTAGTAAATTTCATGTTATTTTTTTTTACCATAAAAAAGCCATTCAAAAATGCACCAATTACATCAGAGTTGCCATAGATACCTCTGAAGAAATAGGAAGCTATAGGTTCTTATGTCCTTAACAATGTGTGACTGTCTGGCTAAGCATTACTTGACAGTCCAGTAACCAATTTTCAGAAAAGACAATCAAGAGAAGGAATTCAGTAGAATGCCTGGCCTTCTGGTAAGCACTCATATTTAGCTTTTTTGTTCCCTGAACATTTATGAGCCACCAGGCATGACAAGCACTGTTTAAGATGACCCAAGAAAATGTGACAGAGAACAGACCATGTGCTTGGCATTTTAGAATTTCCATTCTAGTGAGGGATACAGAGGATGAGCCATAACAAAAGTAAAATATAAGAAATAAGTTTAATTGAGCATAGAGCAGTAGCAAACTGTGCTGGAAAAAAAATAATTAAAAAGCAGAGTGAGATGAAAGAGGGCTGGGCAATGTTCATTTGGGTCATATTTAACCCCAGTAGTTCCAAGTTCCTCTCTAGGTAAATCTGAAAGTTTTTGAGGAAGTCAAAAATCGTCACTTGAAACGGCTCTGACCACTTGTTAGTCAATATAAACATGTTATCTGGGGTTCTCAGTAAGAAGGCATCTGCAACGTCAGCTACTGTCTACACATCCAAAACCGAGAGAGCTAGAACTGGCTTGTTACCATGGCAACATTGACTCGTGCCTCCAGCGAGCAATGGTGGGAACAGAGTTGAAGAGTTAACTATTCCAGGGAGCCAATGTACCCCAGTTCTTTGGCAGTTTTTCCTCTCACTTCCATGTCTCTCAGGCTATATATTTTTCTACCCTCAACTAAAATCCCAATATGTTCCCTCAGGACATTTTCTGGACTGTTGTCAGCTCTCAATGTCCCTGCCCGTGGCATTTTCTTGCCCTACCTGAGCACAGGGTTGGTGACACGTGAGCACACTCTTGCCTGGGGCATGGAGTCCTGTCTTTTCGAATGTCAAGGGCAATCCTGTCATCATCAGAACTCCTCTGATTGATGAATAAATAACATACAAAAATAAATGAATTTATTCCTGGAAGAAAATGAATTCTCTCAGCTCACCATGGAGGTTTTGGCAAAACCTGGAGCTGAAAGATAGTGACATCTGCTAATGAGCGTCTGACACAAGTCCAAGCATGGCCAACTTCTAATGATCCTGAAAATAGAGGACAGCTTTGTCAAGAAGCTCCCCAGTGTTAATTAGCCAACATTTTACTAATGATTCCTCCTTCTGTGCGCCTTGATCAGGTCCCTATAAATCATTTGAGTGGAAAAAAATTATGGACCCAATTTTGTAGGTAAGGAAATTGAGATTTAAAATGGCAAGGGGACCTCATTAAGGTATCAAGAATAAGAAGAAAAATAACAACCACCCCCAATGACATTTATTGACCACTTGCTCTATTTTAAGCACTCTACACCTATTAACTCATTGAATCTCCACAAGAGCCCTAGGAGATGGATATTACTGTTATGATTTCATTATTGAAGAATCTGGAACCTGACAAGAGTAAATAGCTTGCTTAAGGTCACAGAAATAGAAACGGGCAGAGCAGGATTCATTTTAAATTGGCATAAATTAGAGTCATGAGAAGTGAGAGAGGTCAAAGGACAGACAACACAGAGGGAAAAGGAAGCAGAATCACAAAACATAAATCATTCTCTATCAGTTCAATCATATATTTTCTCAGCTACCAACCGTCACTCTCCCCAAATAGAGAGAGAGCAATAAACAAAACTCTGTGTTACTTTGACAGCAAGTAGGGCTGGGGAAGTAAAATTGATGACTATTTATAAGGCCGAGAGAACCATTTGAGAATACCCCCATGCAGGGATACTTCTAGATCATTCACAATAGTTGACTCCAAGTAAATATTTCATGTAAATGCAAAATGTAAAGTTGCCCTCAATCTGGATGAACACCAAGATATAAGATGTTTTCCAAAGCTTTAAAATCACAATAAAATTTTCTTCACCAAGAAAAAAAAATGTATTTTGCTTCTCTCATAATGCGTTTAGAAGCATTTTTCAAATATTGTAGCATATTTAACCTTTTAAAATGTTATAGTACATTAAACATTCCTAACCAATAATGAATGCTGCACCATTTCTCTGTTTGAAATGAAAGTTAAACAGCCAGCTATAGGGCAGAATCGTTCAATGGAAGACAGAGGAAGTACACTCCAGCCAAGTGTTCAGAATGGGAAGAATAAACATCTCAGACACACTGGGAGGTGAATTTTAAATTCTGTTTTTAGAGCTTGACTCCAGGAGGCAGAAAGAAAAAAAAAAGAAAGAAAGAAAGAAAGGATTAAAAGGAGAGTATTTTCTTTTCTAAAAAAAATTTTAGTTATCTATTTGAGAGAGTGAGTGAGCGAGAGAGAGCAAAACCAGGAGGAAGGAGAAGAGCAGAGGGAGAAGCAGGCTCCCTGCCACACAGGGAGCTGGACTCAGGGCTCAATCCCAGGACCCTAGGATCATGACCCAAGCTGAAAGCAGAGACTTAACTGACTAAGCCACCCACGCGCCCTGAAAAGAGGGTATTTCAAAGTAACAAATTGCCAACATTCACTCATGATGGGTCTAGAAGGTAGGACGGTGGGGAGAGGGTAGGGATGATGAAGTGACCCCAGCACACAGTCCTGTTGGTTATCAATTACGTGTTGTCACCTGTCCTTTCCCTATCTGTGCATGAGTGACTCCCACTGACTAGGGAATGGAGGAGATCCTTGTCATGGAGCAGCCCAAAGGAAATTGGCCAACACTACCTAAGTCTACAGGGATCATTACTAAGGTGGAAGCAGATGATTATCACATAGGGTGGCCCCATGTAATAGAGTTTGGGTGGCCTCATCAGCAGCATCCTGTGTCCCTCTCCTCCTTACCTGATTTTATTTAGAAGTCCACTTTCCTCCACCTAACCCATGTGATGCGGAAGTTGATTCCATCTCAGGGACAAATGCAGGCTGGACGAAGCCCATTGGACAGAGCCCAACCTTCTGTTATTGGAACAATGATCAATTCAGGGGTGGACATGGACCCGAATTTGCCCAAATGGAAGCGAAGGAATTATACAGTGGGCTCTCTCCCTTTCTCTCTCCAACCCCCAACAAAAATTGAACAGGTAAGCATTTCCCTGGCTGCTTTTAGCAATCGATTTGAAAATGTAAATGGTTTAATAAACAATCTAAATTGCATGAGGCAAACAAAAACATGATGCATAGTTAAATTTAACTATTAGGCCAACTGGGTTTTGTCAAATTTCTTTTTGCCACCAATTATGCATTTAGGGCAGACCCCATAGTTTCCGGTTGTTTTCATAACTAAAATCTCCAGCCAGTCTAATCCAATTTATAGCCTAGTTCTTACATGTGATGTAAAGCCCTTGTTCCCTTCCGCTGAGCACCAGCCAGGCTGTGGCCTAAGGGGCTTGAAATGGGAAGAGAGACAGTGTCTGCTATTTTTGTCCTTTTTTCTCTTCTGGTTCTATCTCTCTCAGTGTTGGGCACTGGGGAGCAGGAAGGGAAGTAGAGCAAATGCTTCTTTCTCTATCTGGAAGCTACAACTACAACTTTCTATTGACTGCTATTGCTTCTCTTATTAATACCACCCATTGGCAATGCCCCCCTTGAGGCAGAAACCCAAACATCCGCTCTTCCCACGGGATACGTGTATGAGCATTTTGTAGAGCCCTGTGGAATCATTCACTTCTCTGAAGAGGGAGACACAACTCCAACTCCAGGTCTGCTCTTCTTTCTGCAGCCCAGTGACCCACCCTCATTCCCTACCCTGCCTCTCTCTCTCCCCCTCCCCAATCCGAGCTTCTTACTCCTGGTTCTTGCTACGCAATAGACAATCCTCTTGAACAGACTACCAGCAAAATAGCTCAAGCACAGTTACCTACTTCAACGTCCCAGTAAACTAAGGCAAATGCAACACGCCAAACAGTGACAAACTTACCTGCACCAAACCTGTCCCTCTTCCCCCCTTCACCTCAGCTGTGCCTTCTCTCTGGAATTTTCTTCTCTGCTTAGATGTGCTTAAAGTAAAATAATCAAGTCTGCCTAAATAATCAAGTCTGTCTAAACAGGCAGCCAACGAAAAAAGTAAACAAGCCAGAATCCCTTCCTTAAGGGATGACCTTGGTGCTCCCTCCTTTGATTTCAAGAAGAGAAGGAAAAAATACTCTCCATCTGAGGAGGAGAAGGAAAAAGGCAAAGGCCGATGATACATTAGTCATGCAGCTGGGACAATGGCTAAAATGGCTTAAGAAGTACAGATCTGAAGCTATGTTTTCCCATTTCTAGAGGCCAGTTTCAGCCAGAGAAACAATGACAACCAAGAGAGAGGGTTTTAAAACTGGCCAGATAAGTGGGAGATGTGTGTTTTCTTTTCCCTCCCTTCTATACCAACCTGCTGGAGTTTGAAACCAAGAAAGCAGCACCAGCTACATAATTTGTTGGCCTCCGTCCAAATGCAGCACCTCTTGTTCAAAAAAGTGTTACGAATTTCAAGAGGGTGACAGTGGAGCAATAAGTCAATCACAAGGCCTTTCTCAGTGGAAGGCCATGTATATGGCCAGGCTACATGACTCAGTGGGTAGCATCTGAGTTCTGATGACTCAGAAGGCGAGCATCAAGCCAAAGAGGACTACTCTTGAGCCTTAATCTCTCATGAGGTTTACCTTGTTCAGTTTGGGACGTGCCAGGAACCCATCACCTCTTCCTTCTTTTTTATCTCTCCTTTTTGGAAAGGGAATGCCTATTTTATGCTGTCCCACCATCGTATTTTGGAAACACACCGCTCCTCTGGTTTTGCAGGTTCACAGCTGTGGAAGACTTTGCATCAAAATGAATCTTTCCTCAAGTCTCACCCACATCTGATTTAGATCATAGTTAGTTGAGACTTTGGACTTCAGACTTTAGAGTTGATGGTGAAATGAGTTAAGAATTTGGCGGCTATTGGGATGGAATGAATATATTTTTGATTTGAGAAAGACATAGATTTGGGGGGGCTAGGTGCAGAATTATGTACTGAATATTTGGGTCCCCCTCAAAATTCATATGTTAGAGCCTAAATTCCCCAGTGTAATGGTATTTGGAGGCAGGGTCTTTGGGAACTAATTAGCTCATGAGGGTGGATCCCTCATGGATGAAATCAGTACCCTTATAAGAACTGACATGAGAAAGATTCTCTCTCTATCTGTTCTCCACCACATGAGTATATAACAAGAAAATAGCCATTGGCACACCAGGAAGCATGCCCTCAGCAGACACCAGATCTGCTGGTGCCTTGATATCAGGCTTCCCAGCCTCCAGAACTGTAGGAATAAAATGTTTGTTGTTTAAGTCCCTAGTCATAGTATTCTGTTATACCAGTTGGAACTAAGGCAACTCCAAAGAACCTCAATGCCCTCTTCTGTCTTTCTATATTACACACACATTCTGAGACAGAAAGATAGTACTGGACAGGAATAGAGTTACAATGAGAAAGTTTGAGGGGTCTGCTGGAGAATAATGACTTTGAGGTTCCACATGACCTGTGCCTTAAAGCCCAGATCAAATTTGGAAAAGCAGAAATGGAAGAGGTGTTGGAAAAATAATTCTAAGCAAAAGGAAGAGTGTAGGCAATAGGATGGGTGTCAAAGCCAAGGCAATATAGGACACAGAGCATGGAAAATGGGAGGACTTATGATTCAAAAGTGGTTGGAGCCAAAATGTAGAAGTCATTGAAAGAAGATGTAGAGTCTATTCAAGCAATGTGTTTTATGCACATTTGTTCTGAAAGTAGGTTACTTGTGTTTTATATTATTCTAGTATTTTGAATCTAGACAAGCTGTTGCTATCATTCCCAATTCATGGAGTAGCTTAAAATATAATGTAGATTCTGTGATTTAAGTCATAGTTTAATAAGTGAGAGACTTCTGGTAATGTCTGCTTTATTCATGATGAGGAACCAAAGGAATGCAGAATTTGAGATAAGGGAGTATAAGGCTTGTGGCTCATTTGCCACTGAGCATCTGTGTATCTTCTGGGAAAATCATTAACCCTTCTGAGCCTCAGTTTATTCATCTGTAAAATGAGCAACAATATACCTTCTGTTCAGGGTTATTGTAAGTATTTGATTTGAAAACATCTGTGAACATGCTTTGTAAGCAGCAAGCTGCTATCCAAGGTGTAGTGTCAATGTGATTCCTGAATCCTTGACTGTATTTTGGAAAGGCCACCCCAATTGATGCATGCTTGAAAAATGGCATATAAGTCCTCAGAGGTAGAATTAAAACAGGCTGGAGTATTTATAAATCTGGTTTTCATCTGGTCAAAGCATATTTTATTGTTATTCTCAAGGAAAGTTCTCAAGTGTCAAGTTCATGGACCCATGAATAGACCCTATAATTGAAGGTAGTCAACACAGCTTGAAGTAGCATTGCTAGGATCTTGGAGAATATAAGATTCTTTAAAAGAGACCTTTATGTAATACTTCTGTATTTATACTCCCTGATTCTCTATATTTTCCTAGTCCTCTATCTCAGCTCCATAAGAATATAGGTCTCTGTATTTTGAAATGAGTCTTGATAGTGAAACAATTATGTAATCACCTCTCAGTGTTGCATAATTATAGTCTGGCCCTTGTGGTTTAGTGGGCAGAGCCTTTAGATGTTATTTACTCCAGCCATAATGGTTTCTTGCCATTTCACCACAAATAATCCATGACCTTAAAGAATTTTGCAGAAGCTCTTTTCTCTGCCTGGAATATATATTCACCTATCACGGACACTTGATAGTGTCTCTTCCAGTATCTGTTTGTCCCATCCCAATAATTCCCAATTCCCATCCTTGTATCTGCTTGCTTAAAGGGAAACTAATAACTTCCCAGCCTCTAGAGGTTTGCACACAACCGAGGCTAAACCAGTCATCACTTTCTATTTCCTTGGCCACAGTGGTTGATTTGGGGTTGGACATATGACTGAGCCTAGAGAGCGAAGCAAGGGTTTATTACTGTAGTCTAACAAAATAGATCTGTTAGGAAAAATGGGCTTATTTTTATATTTATTTTTTTTTCACTTTTCTAACTTGTTCCCTAAGTATTTGTGGTATTACATATGGTTTCCTCAATAACATAATTGAGGTTTCTTGAAATTAAAATTTATTCCTTTCTAAATATTGGAAAGATAATTCTGACCACCTTTTAAAACACTTTGATTAATAATAGAGTTCAGCATACAAGAAATTAATATCTTGTATCTTAAATATCTTAAATATCTCTTCAAAGAGTTCTCTTGGTATCTTTCTTTGGAATGAAATGGGCTTAAGCCTGGCATCTCTTCTCTAGAAACTGAGAGCCCTATAAATCCCTTATAATCGATGCCCAACAATGCACCATGAAAATAATATCAAACAAACTTGATTAAGTGATTTCAACAATTCATTCCTCTGAGAAGAGTCGTCCTTAGTTTATATCCAGCTTTTTATAGTTTTGGAGGGTGATATTTTTTAAAGGGACACAAGTTACTTGACACTCCTCCAACTGAGCAGTGTCTGTGTTCCCTGCACTTGAATCTGGGTGGGGTTCTGACATTTTCATACAACAGTGTTTGGTAGAAGTGATGCTATGTGATTTCTAAGGCTAGATAATTAAATGCCATTCAGTTTCTGAATATTGACCACTCACTATGAGGGAATCCAGCTTCCATATAAAAAAAAATCAGACTAGCCTGAAATTACCTTGCTGGAGAGAACAAATGTAGACATTCCTGCTGGCAATCCCAGTGAGTCTGGGCTTCAAGTCATCCAGCCCAGGCACCACACATCATGAAGCAGAAACAAATCATCCCTGCTGTGTATTATCTAAATTCTTAACCCATACAATTCTTTTAACATAATAAAATTACTATGTGCCACTGAGTGGTGTTTTTTAAATTTTATTTTATTTTTTCAGTGTTCCAAGATTCATTGTTCATGCACTGAGTGGTTTTTTATACAGCATAGTAATAGGAAAATTTGTCTTTATTCCTACAAGGATAAACTTAAGGTTTTTCTTTGATATGTTTTAGCTTGTGTATGTCTAACTATACCATTTTGTTGTTGTTGTTATATTTAGGATTTAACAAACTTCTTGAATCTGTGATTGCTGTCTTAAAGAGTTCTGGAAAATTCTCAGTCATTACTGTTTCTGTACCGTTCAATCTTTCTTTCTGCATCTCCTTATCTCATCAAACATGTTAGACCTCTACACTGTGTCTTCTGTTTCTCACCCACTCTTCTGGTGTCTCTTCACGCTAGATCATTTCTTCTGAACTATCTTCCAGTTTAAAGATTTCCTTTTCAGCTAAATCTTCTGTTAAACCCATTCATTGTGTTTAAATTTTTGTTCCTGTTTTTTAATTGTAGAAGTTCTAGGGTTTTTAAAATCTGTTACATCACTTTTTATAGTTTCCTGTTCCCTACAGATATTTCCCAGTTCTATTTAAAAAACAAATATTCCTCATACATAATAAGTATAGTTGTCTTATCATTTGTGGTCTGATAATTCCAAGATCTGAAGTCTCATTGGATCTGTTGTTATTGACTATTATTCTGCTGAATCTCACTCATGTCATTTAGGTTCTTTGTGCACCTGATGTCTTTGATAACATGCTCAATATTCTATTTGAAAAACTATTTGTATAAATAATCATAAGCCTATGATAACGAAACCTTCTTCTAGGGAGGATTTTTGCTTGCTTCTGCTAGCAGATGCCCGAGATGTCTTTCAGTCTAGATTGCTTTAAGCTCATTTTGTATTTTATCCAGTTTTTTTAGTTGTTTCATTGGAGGTTTGATCCAAACTGCATATCTCACTATTACCTAAAGCATAAATTCAGGAAATGGTAAACTAATAGAGATCAGAGCTTCTCAAACTTTACCGTGCATACACATGAGCTGGTATCTTGTTAAATGGTGGGATTGTCAACAGGAATACAGATTCTCATTCAATAGGTCTAGGGTAAGGACCAGAATTCTGCATTTTAACAAGCTCCCAGGTGATATGCTAAACTTTGAGTAACATGTGTAAAACTGGATAGGAATATTGAGTGGGAGTTAGGAAGATGAAAACTCATGATAGAATCTGACATTCCAAGTGTAATTTCTAAACAATATGTTACTCCCAATCAAACCTGTTTGAACATTTCCTTGATAATATATTAGACACTGAGCAACTGGAGAGACTGAGGTGTGTTTGAGAGTGCCTGACGCAGTGGTACTCCCAGTGCTACTTTGATTTCAACAGAGATGATTTGCAAGGAGTGAGAGGTTCATGAGTTAGACGGGGAATGATGACAGAAGATAGTATGATATCTGCTTCCCACACTATATCCCATGATCAGGTGTCTAAGCCCTGTGTGGGATGGGTCTGCAGACGAAAGCTGAAGGAACCATTTACCCGGGAAACTACGCAAAAAATAAGGGTATAAGTAGGTGGCCATTTATCATCATTAGGACTTGCAGCTTTGGAAGCTTTGAGAAACCAACCTGTGACCTCTCCTCAGTAACTGATACCAAGTAGGCAGATTTGTAGAGTGGGTAGTCCCCCCTCAATTTCAAGGACATGTTCAGGGCAGTACAGAACAAAACACCTCAAGTAAAGTCAGCTGTCAAGAAACAATTCCAGGATATGTATGTATCTGTATATACATACTCACATTTTAGCATCTAGAGACCCATATACATTAAATATCCAAATAAGGGGTAATTCTGTGTTCATGGAGGTAGTACAGTGCATTAGAAAGTGTGCAAGATTTTTATGCAGACCTCTTAGGCTTCAAATCCATGCTCTGTCATGAGGTCACTTTGGGTTAGTTACTTAGCTTCTTAAATTCCAGGAAGTTCGTGAAGCTTAAAAGTTACAACGATTTCGTAGTAAAGCTTGAAATCAGGCAACGTGATGCCTCCAGCTTTGTTTCTCTCTTTCAACATTTCCTTAGCAATTCGGGGTCTTTTCTGGTTCCATACAAATTTTAGGATTGTTTGTTCCAGCACTTTGAAAAATGCCGGCGGAATTTTGATCGGGATGGCATTGAAAGTATAGATTGCTCTGGGCAGTGTAGACATTTTAACAATGTTTATTCTTCCGATCTATGAGCATGGAATGCTTTTCCACCTTTTTGTGTCTTCTTCAATTTCTTTCATGAGTGTGCTGTAGTTCCTCGAGTACAGATCCTTTACCTCTTTGGTTAGGTTTATTAAAGAGGGCACGTATTGCATGGAACATTGGGTGTGGTGCATAATCAATGAATCTTAGAATACTGAAAAAATAAAATAAAATTTTAAAAAAGTGACAGTTACAAATTACTTGGTACATATCAGGTCTTTAATGATAAACATAAATATCCTTCCTTTTTCCTTCCCTCAGCAACAACTTAAAAAAATACATCTAAATCCCCAGCCACAGCTTTACCCACTTAGGATTTTGATGAAAGAAGATCTGGAATATTTGGAGAAGAGATGCGCTAAAAAATCAACATCACTATTGCATAAGAATTCAAAGCTATAGAAATGTAAGTCCTCTTCTCCTCACTCCTTTTTCCAAATGCTGATGCACCAGGCTGGGAGCAATGATTTATTTGGTCACACCATTCCAAAGTTAATGGAAACAGACAGGATAATTAGCTAATAAATGTTATTCTTATATAATAAGCAAGGAAAAAGATCATTCTTCCATATCCTCAAAGTAGGTCATTCTTGGAGTCTTTTAATACAGATGTGGTAAGCACGGTTGATCAAAAAGTTTTATTATTGAGAGAAGACATAAAAGCCAAAATATGAATATAATTTCCCCTATATTCTCACTCTGACCAGTTCAGACATATTTATTAATAATCACTTGTGGAAACATAATTCATAAAGCAGATATTCCTAGAACAATAGTGCATTTACTTATCTCAGCGGTACCACATGCTGATGCTCGTCCAGTATTCCTGGAAATAATTATTCAACAGTAATATGGTAAGTTTAAAGTCAGAAAGAAACTAGTTTAAATACTGAAAAGTACACTTGCAAATTAAGCTCTCCAAAAATGGTCTCAGTTAACAAAACTCTGAACTCAAAGAATACTTTTTTATATTAGATATTGTTCATGGGGCTTAGGAAAAAATATATTTTGTGGCAGATACTCAACTGGGCTTAGGAAAAAACATATTTTATAACAGACACTCAGTTAAGCATGCAAACATTGACTGCTTCAGAATTTCCAGATAGGAAGTAGAGTTTAGTAGGAAAAAAATCTTAGGATATGGCAAAAAACACTGGCTTTACAGATTGTTTGTGTTTAATTAAAAGGGCTTTTGGCCATGGTGAGGGTGTTCCAGCCCCTCCAGCCCCTTGTCACTCCTGGTTTGCAAATATATTTTCTTTTTTTTTTGTTTAACGTTCTTTTTCTAAAGATTTATTTATTTATTTGAGAGAGAAAGAGCAAGACACCCAGCATGAGCAGGAGGAGGGGCAGAGGGAAAGAATCTCAAGCAGACTTCCTGGTGAACTCAGAGCCCTACATGGGGTTCGATCCCACGAACCCGAGATCATGACCCGGGCCAAAATCAAGAGTCAGATGTTTAACCGACCAAGCCACCCAGGCGCCCCTGCAAATATATTTTCTTTCATGGAAAATAACAGGTGGCCCTTACAAGAAGACCCGCCCTGTGGATGTTTCAACTCTCATCAATTATTCCTGCAGAAGGGACGCCTGGGTGGCTCCGTGGGTTAAGCATCTGCCTTTGGCTAAGGTCATGATCCCGGGGTCCTGGGATCGAGTCCCACATCGGGCACGCCCTGCTCTGTGGGGAGCCTGTCTCTCCCTCTGCCTGCCGCTCCCCCCCCCCCCCGCCACTCATTCTCTCCCTCTCTCAAATAAATAAATAAAATCTTTAAAAAAAAAAATTATTCCCTCAGAAAAGAAAAATATGTTAGAGTTGAAGCCTGCCATTTGAGTGTCCTTTTCTGGTAATAAATAGAATTGTGATTGGTTTTTATGTGCCTCTCAGTTCAGATCTCAGTATGGACACCAAGGGAGAAAATCTGAAGACTGTCAGGCTCATGCAAAAGGAGTATAGATTATTAACTTTCACAATCCCACATAAAATATCCTCCAAGGGCCCTGTAAGAATAGTTTAACTTTTGACGATGGACTTGGCTGCCTGACAGATTAATTTGAATGCCACTTTCATTGTTAAATAAACACCTGAGCATCGCTGTACTCAGGCATTCTGGGAACACCAACGCTAAGCACAAAATCCCCAGGGAAGCAGTCTTGTATACCAAAAACTACAATACATAAAGGCGAGAAGTTCTTCGTACCTTCTTTTCTTCTCTTTTGTTGTGGTCAATGATAGCTTTCTCTCTCCTTTATCATGTGCAATTTTATAATTACTTGGTGTGTGTGTGTGTGTGTGTGTGTGTGTGTGTGTGTGTACAAGCTGGATATTTCCTATGAAGAAATGCTAGTGCTTGATACAAAAGGGCCACGCAGAATTATGGCAGAAGCATAAACAATAGCCCATGAATCCATTGCTTCAAACTGGAGACTTTAATCCGAAGCCCCAAGCAGAAAAGAACAATCATCTAGAACTCTGTGATAGCTCATTGGTCAGACCAGGCTGTATCTAAAACTCCTCTGTTATTCATCTTATTTTAAAACTAAAGACTTCAATCCAGCTAAGATTTTATCTTTCCCTCTTGTTGATCTTTTAATAGTATACACAAGTGGCTGAAAATTTATCAAAAGAGATTGCTAAAGTAAGTTAGGGCAACTTCCTTTAAGAGATGCATTTCCACACCGTAACACATTTGTCATTGTGTTTTTTGATAGAGTTAAGTATTTAAATTATATTTAAAAATCAAAACTTTACATTTGTCAAACTAGATATCTGAAAAAACAAGGTGCCTCAAGCTGAAAATTTCTTTGAATTCACACCAAGCGCCTCTTTGACATAACTTCCAAATTAATTAAATCAAAAAGACATGAACTAGGCCAAAAAGAAAAAGAAAAAAAGTCAGAGGCCCAAGTTCAAATATTGCCTAGAATACTTCATTGGTCTTGCCTTAATTTGCTTTTAGGTGGTACCATTTTAGAAATGGCAAAGCTAATATTATGCAAGAAGAGTATCAAGTTCATGCAGCAAATTAGAAGAATTAATGAGTACTTCGAACTTCCTTTTCTTTGAGTAGATGTTAAAAAAAAATTCTTTCAAGGTGAAACAAGATTCAAATAAGCAGTAGATGAACTTAGTAATCATTGAACAAGTATTTGAGCATCCCTTGCACAGAAGACATTGGGTGATAGGCGAAAACCTCAGATTACCGGAGGCCGGCAGCTCCATGGCTAAAGAAAACTAGTTAATGTCCTACCCATAAGATGCAAGACTTCCAAGCCAGACAAAGGAAAGGTAAAGGCTGTTAACCACCTTGACCTTGGCCACTGCCTTGATTTGACTACAAAATAACTGTTGTATATCCATCTGACTGCGCTATTCAGAGATGATGTCTTCAATACTTACACTCTCCAGTATGGTAGCCCGTAGTCACCTATGGCTATTGCATATTTGAAATATGGGTAGTGTGACTTGAGGAAGTGAAGTTTTGATTTTACTTATTAATTTGATGTTAATAATATGGACTTCATAGCAGGATTAATGAATTTTCTTAACTTGGACAAATGTAACTTTGAAACAGATGCTTTTGTTTCAAAGCCAAATCAATTCTTCCAATAAAAATGAACCAGGTCTGTCAATGTGGGGGCAACTATAAAGGAAAATGATTATTTGGTATCCAATTTAGTTATTGGGAAACTTTCAAATATGGCTGGAACAACTTAGATAGTGAGCCTAACTTTTTCAACCGAAAATTTTATGAAATCTAAGTATAAATCAAGTATTTCCAATGAAAATTTAACATCTGGATAAAGATGTGTCTGCCCCAGTGCCACTCTGCTATAGAAATGTTCTCATTCTCATTTGTCCTGGAGGGAGGTTCATGGGAAGTTCACCCTCTGAAAGTCTGTTTGTGAATTTCTCTGACGCGGTAGCTGCACCGCACATAAGAAGTGCTGGGAAATGCAGAAGTTTGCAGGTCCCTGGTAAGATTCGTGAGAGACCCTGAGCATAGGGCAGCCTGTCTTCCTTTTTAGGCAAGCCTCCAATCTTCAGATGTGGGACATGTGGTAACAGCACTGGCCAGTGGTATTTATCTGACCAGGGGAGGAACCCTGGAACTGCATTATGGATTCTCTGCAGAACCTAGCTGGGTTCATTGCAAGTAGACTTTTTTTCAGCATAAGTAATAAACATTTATTGAGAATTCCTGGCATGGTGGTTATTGCCTCCCAACCTGGAAGGAGGAACCAACACTATAGAGAATCAGTCAGAAATCACACTGTCCTAACACCTCTGGCCAACACAGGGAGGAGAAAAATCCTTGCCCTGGGAAATTGGTCAAGCTTTGTTCATCCAATAAGGGTTGGGACGACAGATGCAGAAGGGACTGTCGCATGATATTGGGGGTAGGATGGGGTGTGCTGCACCGCAAGTTGGCTCCTCAAAAACCAGGGAGAGAAAAAGATCCACTTCTCTGGGAATGGACTTCCTGGTCCCCAGGCTCATTTCTTATCCTTGATGAGTCTGACACTGCCCTGGGTAAAACTTCCATCCTGTAGATTTCAAGACAAGGTTGTCAGCAGTGAGCTAGATGAGGTTCTGTGATGTGGCCATCCTCTTGGACACGTTGTGGGCTGCCCGGATCTTGCTCGGTTTGATATAGCCAGGGTTCTTGCTCAGAGCTCCCCCGAGGTGAGCAGGTTGGGATTAAGGGTTCACACAAAGCCCATTTTCAAGCTCGGCCCCATCTTTACTACTCCAGCCCTTCTCTGGGCTGTCAGATCCAAGGCAGCACTCACGTGGCTCCTGCCTGGTCCCACTTTGTTCCCCACCGGTGGGACCCCCTGCAGGCAGCTGCCAGGAACCAGGGGCAAGGCCGGCAGTGCTATTGATCTGCCTTACAGCGAGGGGCAGGTCTCAGGCACCCAGCTAAGCAAATAGACTTTTTAATGGGGGACTTTCTGGAAGGGCTCTTTGCTTTTTTATTGGGTCAAAAAAGAAAGTCTGAAGAGATGAGGGTCAGTGAGTAGTTGGGTGCCTGTGGTATCACAGGGAGCTTCTCTCCACCGATGCTGTCACGGCAGTTGGAATCACAAAAATCTCACAGTTATAGATCTCTGTTCTTCTACTCCCATGAGTCACAAATCTGTGGAGCTGCAGATCTGAAGAGCTAATGAGGTAAGAAGCACCTGCCTGGAGAGGAAAAGTAGATGGACTACACACACATACACAGAATCACACAATCTCTAAAGGAGAAGAAAACAAGTTGTGTGAATTCACTGAATACTGAGTAAGCACTTACTGCATCGAGCTAAATGCAGAGAGAATAAACCAAATCAACTAGATCTTACTAACGAGCCATCCTGGGAGAACGACCTCCCTGGACGGTTGCCTAGACCCATAGCAGATTTTGCATAAGTGAGAAATAAATTTCTCTTTATTAACTGCCTGAGAATTGGGGGTCTTCTTTATTTAATTGCATTTAATTTAATTAATTTATTTATTTAATTTAATTTATTTAATTTATTTAATTTATTTAATTTAATTGCATCTTGACCTTATCTATCCTGATTGATGACTAACTAATAGATGGCACTTGCCTGTGATAGGTGTACAATCCAGCAAGGTAACTTCAAGTATTCCAGTGGCTTCAGGAAGCACCCATTTTTTATTTTTTTTATTTTTTTATATTTTTTAGCACCCATTTTTTAAGTAAAATAACTATTTCTAATTTATATAGGTATTTACTTCCAAGGAGGATGAAAATTTTATCAATATCAAAACACGTGTAAAACAACTAGAAAATTCAAGTTCATTAGAGTGATTGTTCTCAACTCTGGCTACCTGTTAGAATCTCTCCAAAATGCCAGTGCCTGGAGCCCTAATCCCCAGAGATTCCAATTTAATTGGTCCAGATTAGGGTTCAGGCATTAGTATCTTTTATCAAGATTTCTCGTTTGATAGTTGCATTAAGCTCCTGGGATAAAGTCTCATAATGAACATCAAATTTAACTCTAAACTTCCAGCTAAACAAAGGAAAATAGATAATCCTTTTCTCCTTCCTGGAACTTATGATGATATTTTTGTGTGACTTCTTTAATGTTTTTCCCTGTGATGATCAGTTTGTGTCAATTTAGGCCACAGTCCCCAGTTATTCAATCAAACACTTGCTATGAAGGGTATTGTAAAGGTATTTGGTAGAGGTGATTAAAGTCCATAATCGGGGACCCCTGAGTGGCTCACTTAAGTGTGGGACTCTCCATTTCAGTGCAGGTCTCGATCTCAGAATCCTGAGATCAAGCCCCACCCCTCCACCCCCATTGTCTTCGGGCTCCCTGCTCAGCAGGGAGTCTGCTTCTCTCCTCCCTCTCCCTCTGCCCCTTTCCTTGCTCTCTCTCTTAACTAAGTAAATAATTCTTTTTTTTTTTTTAGGATTTTATTTATTCGACAGAGAGAGACAGCGAAAGAGGGAATACAAGCAGGGGGAGTGGGAGAGGGAGAAGCAGGCTTCCTGCTGAGCAGGGAGCCCAATACGGGGCTTGATCCCAGGACCCTGGGATCATGACCTGAGCTGAAGGCAGTCATTTAACCAACTGAGCCACCCAGGCGCCCCAGTAAATAATTCTTAAAAATAAATTAAGTCCATAGTCAGCTAACCTTTAGTAAGTAAGGAATGTTACATAATCTGAATGGCCTTGATCCAATGAGTTAAAAGATCCTAAGAGCAGAACTGAGGCTTCCCAGGAGAAATTCTACCCATGAGCAGCCCCTTCAGCTTGTGCCCAAGAGTTTCACCCAGCTCATCCTGATGACCTGCTCTTAGGCTTTCAGACTTTTCTTGTGAGCCCCCAAGTCATCTGAGCCTTGCAATAAATCTCTTAATATATTTCTCCTCACCAATTCTGTTCCTCTGACTGAATATTGATTAATATACCCTGACCTTCACTAAACTATATACTCTGAAGGCAGAAGTATCTGCGTTATTCATTATGAATCTCAGTACCTAGCCCAATGCCTGGTCCCTAACATGTACCAATGAACGCTTATCAAGTAAGTGAATGAATGAGCCATCTGGTTGGGGAAGTAGAGTATGCAACATAAAGGGTTGCCCATGAGACCCCATAAATGCTTTGCAATTCAGTATGAGGAGAGAGCACATCCAGGCATGGGGATCAGGGGAAGACTTACAGCATGAACTCCATTGCAGGATGGAGATTCAGGGAGCAAAAATATGGAGACCGGAAATGGCAAGCACAGACACATATAAGCTAGATTAGACAAAGAATGTGTGTGAGCAAGTGGAAGAAAATGAATTGCGAAGAATCAATCATGGCCAGAGTTTGCATGATTAAATGCAGAACTTCAATCCCGTAGCAGGTGGTGGCTCTCTGGCTCTCTCTTAAGGATTCCAAAACCATTCTCTGAATGCATTTTATTTGCAGGCTAAAATCAAGACTAACGAAAAAGCTAAGTTCCTCTGGTAAAGAAAGATCTGGAGGACAGGGTTCTCGCTCACTGGCGTGGATGCCTTTAAGAACCCCCTAAAGAACAGCTAATGTCCCATAAAGCATCTGTTGAAAATCACTGCTAAAGTAACAGGCCACACCAGTATTAGTTCATTACTCATTTAACCAGTCCATCAGTCATTCACCATTTAGAGCGCTCTACCATGCCACATTCTGGAGAAGTTCAGGATGAAGAGCAGACTGTGTCTGCTGGTGGTGGGCCCAGCATGAGAGGCAGTGATTATGCTCCTGAGGTCCTGAGAGGCAGCCTCCTAAGGGTTTTGAGGTTTGTTCCAAAGGCAATTCCTGATAGAGGAGACAGTTCTGTAAAAACTATGGACCTGCTTACCAGGTCTTAGTCTGACCTCTTCTCTCCTCCAGGAACATGTGCCAGAGCCCTGGGGAGAGGACGCAAAAATGAAATACTCCATCTTTATAAAAATCTCTGAGACTCTGGGGGGAGGGGATATATGGCAAACCAGTGCCAGTGGGTATCCTCTTCCCTCAAAGAGGAACATATTCTAAAAATGGAATATGAAAGAATGTTACCCATCAGAGGGGGCAAAGGTGAGGGTCATTGCAGAGGCAGAAGTACTCGTCACCTCAACTGCATCCTGTCTTAGAAGAGATAGACAGACTGACAAATCCCAAGTGGTCCAAGGAGACTTCAGTCTACCTTCTTGGTTGACTTTGCAACGCAGATTTTCCGTTTTCACCCCCAACCTTCTCTCACTCCCAATGCCCTGGACTCTTTCTAGCCGAAGAGCTTCTCATTACCCAGAAGGGCTTCTACCAGACAGTTTTCTAAAAGACTCTTCTCCTGGTGGTTAGTTCCCTCATCTCCTCTCTCTGTTCACTGCATTGCCCATACATCACAGCAAATCAACAGACTTGTGCTCACCCGCACTCTCAATTTTGACTCCTGTCCTGTGTCCCAGTTTTTCTGTCAATCCCAAGCCAGAACTACTTGTAGGATGTGCCTTCTCCACACCTATGCCGTGCAGTCAAACACTTGGGAGAGAATCACACAATCACAGCACACATGACTACAAACATCTGAGGTCCCGGCTTTGGTGCAGCCCATCAGCCTTTCTGAATTCATTCAGTAACTATCAAAAAAAAAAAAAAAAAAAAAAAAAATCAATGTCCCTCGGTCTCTAAGGACCTCATTCTCAGCCGACAACCCTACAGAACCCAAGGTCATCGGGCATTTATCAGCCAGGTCTTGGTGTTGCTACTGCCTTGACATCAAGACAAAAACAAAACCACTTTGTTAGAAGTCTGAACACAGCTAAAACAGGAACACTATTCAAGCACAAAAATGGCCAAACAGCCCCCTCTCCTGGCTAGTATGAATGGTGCCTTTTCCCTTACTAAATTACATAATATTTACCAATTTTATAAAACTGATGAATATACACAATCACAGCATTCCTCCTTTTTCCTTACAGCATCCAATCTAGAGCAAAGAGCGAAGTCCCTAAACACTCCCCCAAAGAACCTAACACAATCCCAAACCCTATAATAAATCCTTTCTGACATTCCCTTTCTGAGATGCGCCACGATTCCCCAGGCGAGTCCATTCTCCCTCCAAGAAGCAATCAACCCAATCTGTTCTTTGGCAGGAGGGCACTGACATAGTAATAAGAATTACTGTTATCACTGTTGTTGGGTTCTGTGCTAAGTACTTCACACGTGTCATTCATTTAATCCTTTGATAACAGTGATAATTTTGCCCACTGCAGACCTGGAAACACTAAGACCGAACAGAATTTAAAAGCCATCTGGGTCACAGATTCAACATGACGGGTGAAGAGATTTAGTAATCTGTCTCTGGAGCTCATGCTTTTCATGATTTTAGAAATAATAAACCACAAAATTAGCAAAACTTGTTTCTTTCTCACATCAGCCCCTCTAGTCTCAGAACATGAGCTGTTTTTCTTTCAGTGTCAACCCCTTCTTCTGTCTGTTCTTTGACCACCTCTTCTGTCTCTTTTAACACTTGGTTCTAGCAAGTTTCAATTTCCTTCTAATTCTTCAACCTTCCTTTTGCCACTGGAACAATTTCTCAGTCTAAAATTGGGTATAAGTCTTGTTCATTCTAAAACAAACCACAAAAACATCTGATGGCCCCATGGCCCCTTCATCTTTTCCATCTTCAGCCCAAGTTCTGGAAACTTAGTCTCTATTTTCAAGAATAACACAATTTAAAAATGATAAAATAAGTGTGCACAAATGGAATTTGGGAAAGAGACCTTTTCTACCTTGGAGGGGTAAGGATGGGTGGGAGGGATCAAAGAAGAATTCAAGGAAGAAATGATATCTGGGGCAAATTGTAAGGCACGGGGGGAGGGCAGATTGCCCAGCCAGAGATATAAGAAAAGGAGTTTTAGGGTAGATAGGTGTCTCACCCCTAAAATTCATATATTGAAAACTAACCCCCAATGTGATGGTATTAGGAGGTGGGGCCTTTAGGTGGTAACTAGGTCATGAAAGTAGAGCCCTAATAAATGGGATAATATGCCCTTAAAAAGAGACCTCAAAGAGCTCCCTAGCCCCATGACCATGTGAGGACACAGCAAGAAAATGGCCGTCTATGAACCAAGAAGTAGGCTCTCACCAGACACTGCATCTGCTGGTGACTTGATCTTGGATTTTCCAGCCTCTGAAGTTGTGAGAAATACATTTCTGGTGTTTATAGTTCCAATCCCATCACCCAATGTCTATGACATTCTTTTGTAGTAGCCTAGTGGACTAAAACCATAAGTAAAAGTAAAATCATAAAGAGAGGAAAGTCTGGCATGCATCTGAAATCTGATGAGTGAACTCGTTAACGGTTGTATTAGTCAGCTTTGGCTACGTAACAAAACACCATAAACTGGGTGTCTTAAGATGCAGAAATGTGTATTTCTCACAGTTCTGGAGGCTGGAAGTCCAAGACCAAGCTGTTGACAGGTTTAGTTTCTCCCTGGGCTTCTCTCCTTGGCTTGGCCACCTGCTCACTATGTCTTCACGTGGTCTTGTCTCTGCGTGTGTGCCTTTCTTCTGGTGTCTCTTTGTGTATGCAAATTTCTCCTCTGGACACCAGTCAGATTGGATTTAGAACCATCTTAAAGACCTTAATGTAATCACCTCTTTAAAGACCTTATTTCTAAATATAATTACATTCTGATTGCATTCGGAAGTGGATTAGGACGTCAACACAGGAATCTTGGAGGGGTGCAATTCATCCGATAACATCTGGGATAACAGGGAGCAGGAAAGTTTAGGCCAGAAATGTAGATTAAGACCGGCTCATGGATACCTTGGAACATAAGAATGGGAAATTTGAGCCTCTTCTTTAAACAGTGAACTATATGAATGCCTGACATGACATCAGCTCCTTAGGTTATCCAAAATTGAAGGTGATACCTGCTAACATGATTCATTACTAATAAATTGTCTATATAGGTTATAAGATATATTTTGCAGCAACTGACTTCCCTCAAGAGAGACTTATTTTCAGATATATATATTCACATTCTTCTACTTCTATCCTCCTTCTCAAACTAAATCTGAAAGACCCTATAGATATTTAGAAGATTGTCTGAAACAAAATGTTTACATTTAGCCAATGCTTAAAACGTTTTTGTGATTAATACTAGTCAGCATTAGCTCAAATGCATAAGAAAGCAGCTGATGCTATTCTAAATATAGGCCACCTGCTTTTCTCAAGGGAGTCAGTAAAATCTGAGTGGCTGAGAGCAGCACATTTGGGAAGGGAGGGCTCTGGCCTTCAAAAAAAGGCAGAGAGGCTGCCCTTGCTCTCATCCACAAGGGCAGTTCATGCGAGATCATGTTTCCCATCACCCACGTCAGCACTGATTCCAACCTTGACCTGGCTGGTTCTCAATGGAGCAATGCAAGGTCAAGGACACTTGCTGCCAGCTATACCACAGCTTTTGAGCTGGTTTTTCTTCATATGTAGTGTTCTCACTTCAGTCTCTGGTTATATTTCCATTGTAGAGATAAGAAAACAAACCCAGGAAGGTGAAATGACTTATCCAGAACAATAGAATGATGAGACGAACACTCTCTCACACCAAAGTGCACACTCTATGCCACACAGTGTATTAAGTGGGGGTTCTCTCCCATGATCATGTAGGTCAAGATATCATCAGCTGTTTTTTGGAATCCTTCCCTCTGCCCTCTCCCCTCTGCCCCCTGCAGGAGGAGGACACCAGGCTGCAGTAATGGATTGCGGGGTCACCAGCAAGGATCTTTTTGAGAACAAACATGGACATAAAATCTCTCATCTAGTACACATACAGCAATATATTAGGGAGAATCATATGAAATTACCTTTTGGAGATCAAAATTTGTCAAAATTGGCAATTTCATATGACTCAACTGAATTGATTATTCATGGTAATAGCCCAAGAGTTAATAACGTACAGCAGTTACCCTACTTCCAGCTGGAGATTTTCTAGCCTAGAAAATAATTGTATGTGTCCTTTTGCCTCAGGCACACCTAGAAAACAAGTCTTCTCCTGCCTGGGGAAAAACACCCAGCGTCATCTTCCACTGCAGGAATATACACTCCTCCAGGAAAACAGGGGAAAAGCCACATTTAAATGGAGCAGAAATTCAGGCATTCCTCCCCGAATTGCTATTTCCATAATTCAAGATGAGAGTGTGTCCGAGAAATAATTGCAAATAACAAAGTGTTTCCGATGATGAATAATACTAACCTAGGAACCACATCACAAAAGATCCCAAGGGGATTATTGCACATTTGGCATAAGTCCAAGCCCAAAACGTTCCTGGTAACACACTGGAGGTGGCAACAGGAAGGATGTCTGTAGTCACTCATACTGAAGGGGCACTGGCTTCTTTAACAGAGTAAGTGATTCAAATCCAAATCTGGAGGCATTTGTCAACTCCTCTAATACGTATAAGTCACTAAACTTGTAATAGGCCCATCAGCACACCCTGGGGATTGTTTTCACCTTTAAGATATTTTTGAGAAGTATTTGATAAATTCCCTCTAATTTTCCTAATAAGAACATCTTCTCAAGTACTGAGAGGAGGGTTTCAAGAAGAATTTTGCAATTCTACTTAATTAATGGCATTTGCATCTTCTTCAGCTGTGATTTCCTTGGCCGTGCAGGCTGGACAAGGCTTTACTTAGAAGTGCACAGTTCTGCAAAAAGGGAAAAATCCAGAAAACCTGGGCTGACTCAGAGCCATGGGCAAAACATGTTTATTAAGCTGAACCAAAATTTTATTCACATGCCTGAATCAGTGAGAATCCATGACAGATGAGCACTCAAAATATCTCCCGCATTTATTTTATTCCCTGTTAGTTTCCTAGAAGAAAGTGAATTGGAAGGTCTTTGTCTATTGCAGGGATGCCCCAAACCATAATAACATAATAAGAAAATTTACCTTGAACGTGCAAATCCTTTCTCAATTCTTAAATCCTTTAAAACTAAATCACTGAAGCAGTATCCACAAATAATATGAGCTGCCCATTAGGTGAATGTTTATGATGTGTCAGCCTCATTATGTATCTGTTAACTTACTTAATCCTCACAAACTCTCCCCATACTATTGTTAGTCCTACTTTCTAGATGAGAGAACAGAGTCAAGTGGTGTTTGAATTCTCAAAGTCCCACATCCAAGAAACGACTGAACAGGATATTAAGGCAGGCATTCTGATTCTTGGATCCATGTTTTTTTAATTTCCAAAACACTGTCCCTTCCTGAGAAAGTGGCTGTCGTGGCAGCCACCTCCTCACCAAATAAGGAATATAATGACAGTTTGATGACAACAAAACACAATTGCCCCCCTTTTATTACAGGAAATAGCCCCCACACTTGAAAGAAAGAAAAAAGAAAGAAAGAAGAAAGAAAGAAAGAAAGAAAGAAAGAAAGAGAGAGAGAGAGAGAGAGAAAGAAAGAAAGAAAGAAGAAAAAAAGAAAGAGAAAGAAAGAAAGAAAGAAAGAAAGAAAGAAAGAAAGAAAGAAAGAAAGAAAGAAAAAACAAAACCTCTGCTCACAACATTGAGCGATTCTTCTTTTGAAATGTCCTCAAGCTGTTTGTATGCTCCCTTGCAGTCAACCAAGAACTGTCAAAGGCAGCTGAAGACCAATTAGAATCACCTTATTTCCAAAGTACCCATCTTAATAGAACACTTGTCAGAGACTCAGTATTTCATTGTTTTACTCTATGAAACTGACTCTCCTTTGCAACTTTAAATTCCTGCTGGAATGGAAGTGATAGCAGATGGCTTTCCTTGCCACAAATTTATGAATAAGCAGCCTTTGTTAATTTAGTCTTAGACCTACTTTTATCTTTGATAACCCAACACAAACCAGTTTGACCCTTTTGATTTATGGTTATATTAAAATAACTAATATTCGAAGCATTTACAATTCTTAGACTCTCAACCCAATGAAATTACAATAAACTTCATTAAAACTTAAAAAGAGCCTGTGTTATACTCTGATCAGGTATTACCATTAAAAGACATAATTGAATGTTGGATTCCTTGATAGATTGTACTGTTTTAAAATAATTAAAACTGGTTTCCAATTGAGGGATCTATAGAGAAAAAAGAACTATCTCTCATTCTTCTTACTGGTCTGAGTCCTCATAGATGGAAAAATATCTCTACACTGTATCAAAATTAATGAGATCTAACATTTGCCCCAGATATGCTAAGATGGTCCTAAGTTTAAACCATATCAAAATCTGAGCATTGTTATATAACCCCACATAACCCTGATCGTTAAAGGACATAGAATAAAAAGTTTACTCTATATACTCCTCATTTGTAGCTTTTGAAACAACAATTTATTTGCTAAAAGATAAACACTGCCATCTGCTGAGATGAGAGAATAAAGACATGCAAGCCTATGCACTTTTAGAACATAACAACATTTTCTACTTTTCATTAGTGAGAGCATTAATTACTTCATTAAAATCTCACGGTCCTGGGGTGCCTGTGGCTCAGTGGTTGGGTGTCCGACTCTTGGTTTCAGCTCAGGTCATGATCTCAGGGTTGCTGGATGGAGCCCCGCGTCGGGGTCCCAGCTAGGCACAGAGTCTGCTCAAGATTCTTTCCCTCTCCTTTCCCTCCACCACTGCCCCTCTCCTCACTTTCTCTCTCTCCAAAATAAATAAACAAATAAAATCTTTTTTTTTTTTTACAAATAAAATCTTAAAAAAAATCTTATAGTCCCAAGAAAATAGTAGCAAAGGCAACTTTGTCCGAAGAGATGCATCCAACATTTTTCAAAAGGTAGAATGAATAGCAGCCTTGGTCTTCATTGTATTTAGCTTCCAGACAACTTTTCTGGGATTTCCATCTCTTGCATTCCCATAAGCTCATTTTTAAGTTCTAGGCAATGCAAACTGAAATTCCGAACTCAAAAGGAAATTTAGGAGTAGAGAGAAACCGATGCTTTTGCTTTAATGTGCAGAATTCAAAGAGCCCTGTGAAACACACATAAACACATAGACACACACACACACACCCCTTTATCGTTCCTCACCATGTGTTAAGCCAATATCCATTCTGGGGATTTCTTATAAAAACCAGCATGTTTCAGGGAAGGAAAAGAAAATACAGGAAGGGTGGTAAAAAGGGGTAAAAGAATCAAAGTTATACCAACTCCCTGTTGGAGTCTTCTAGAGGTTATAATGAATCGACCTCAGAGACCTGTAAAATTCCACTGGGTTCGCCCTAAAAGAGCAGGGTACTCCTAAAAGTAGCATTCCCAAATGTAGACTAGTCTCATATGACCAACCTAAACTCAGAAAGTATCAAACCAGGAATTGTTATGAGAAAACATTTTGAAGGCTTCTGAATCTTGTAATTACAAAGGCATCAAATACCAACTGGATCCTCCCTTTCTGGGCCAGATTTTATGCTATAAGAAGAAAATGTTTTTCCTGTCACGTTTCAATCATTTCATCCTTCAGGTTTTATTTATTTATTTTTATTTCACAGTATACTCCTCCAAAATGTACTCTCAGATCTAAAAAAAGAAAAGAAATTTCCAAACTTTCATAACCTCCTTTCCCACCAAAAACCTAATCAAGTTGTTAGTAACTAGCATGGTGTCTCAGAGACAATAAGTAATTAATTGTTGAAAGACATGATCCAACTATGAATCTTTCTAAAGAGCTAATACAAATATCTTTATGGCTTACGTCTTTTTCCTCATGAGGTCAATGTTTGATTCCCCCTTTAAATAATATGCCTCTAAAAGACAAAAAAACAAAAACAAAAATGAAAACCCAGGTACACTATACTTCAAAAACCGAGAAAACTGACCCCTTACCACTTGCAAAAGATTGTGAAAACAAATTGAGCATTTGATAAGTTTTTATTGAGATGAAATTCATATAACATAAAATTAGCCATTTTGACGTGAACAATCCATTAGCATTAATTAGATTTACAGTGTTGTACAATCACCACCTCTAATTCCAAAAAGGTTTTATCGCCCCAAAATAAAACTGCACCCATTGAGTTACTGCTCCCCATTTCCCTCTACTGCCCATCTCTGGCAACTGCCAATCTACATACTGTCTCTGTGGATTTACCTATTCTGGATATTTCATATTCATATATTGGAATTATCCAATATATGATCTTTTGTGTCTGGATTCTTTCAGACATAGGTTTACCTACATGGTAGCATATATCAGTCCTTTATTCGTTTTTATGGCTGAATAATAGTCCATTGTAAAGATGTACCACAGCTTGTTTATCCATGCACCCATTGGTAGAAGTGTGAGTTGTTGTGAATATACTGCCAGGAACATGAGGGTACATAGGTTTAAGTGCCATTTTTCATTTTGGCGGGGGAGGAAGCATTTACTTAGGAGAGCAATTGCTGAGTCATTTGGTAATTTTATGTTTAAATTTTGAGAATCTAAATGTTGATTTTTAAATCGAGAAAAATAACAATGTAAAAGATAGAGCTTGCCAATAGCAGAGATGAATGACGTCCCGACCAACCACAATCTAATCTCGTTAGGATCAGGGATTTCACCAGAAGAAGTAAAGCTTGTGGAGAGCACATTTTGCTATGGTAGAATCTCCACTCCCTTTAACCATATAGGTGAACCTGGCCCATATTTAAGAGTGATAAACTCGTTCTAATATGAGGGAAAGGAAAGAAATATATGTGAATCATAGTCTGCCACTGGCTTATTGTATTAGTAAGTCAAAAATTACTACCTTGGAAACAAACTGGTTTTAAAAATGAAGTCCTTTGTAATAAATGACCATTATAGAAACATCCAGTGTCAGAAATGCAGTTACATGAATCAGAGAAAAAAATGATATAGTATTACCCATTAATCATATTCATTTAGTAAAACATTGATTTCATTAAAAAAAATTAACTCAATTTACTTCACATTAGGAGTCTTTTTACATTGGCTTTTATGGTTTCTCTTGCTCTGAGTTTTCTAAACCCTTCAGTATTTTTCAAATACTTTGTTTTATGTATACTGTTACGTTGAGATTAGATAATTTTACTAAGCAATTAAACAAATATGCATTTAAGAAGAGCACCCCTACTTTGCACACTTGTAACTTCACCTTTGTTCTCCTTGTCCTGGCATGATTTCAACACCCTGCATTTGTAAAATGGGTTCCATAGTAAGAATGAGTGGGGACCCAGCCTTACTCTGCCTGTTGTTGCCGGTGCAGAAACTTCCAAGCGAGAATGAATAACTTGCTCTTACAAGTTCACACAGGCCATCCTATTATTAAGCAGAACTCCTAGGTCATTACTGCATCTACTTTTCTACTCGCCAAGTGTGAATAATAAGAATCTGAGCACTTGCTCTTTTCTACTTCCAAAAGTTTTTATTTTTAATTTTCATTTGGTATCTGTAAAGTTTGGAATAGACAATTCTACTCTGTTGTGATATAATTGTTAGGAGAAGTGTGAATTTAGAATTACCAGGCCAAAGGAATTGGGACCCCATCACTAAATAACTGCATGCATAATAAAGGTTCAAACTCAAACTTTTATTAATTGGAAAAAAAGCACCATCCTTCATAATGTTTATGTTTTAAAAGTTATTCAGGGGATTCAAAGGAAATCTAGACAATTAAAAAAAATACATGCTAGTACAGCACACTAATCGTGTTGAAAAACTCAGGCAGCACATCATTATTTAAGACCTCTTTGAGCTATATATAGGACATAGCCTTTCTAGGTTTGAATTCATGTCTGGCTACCCACTGGAGGATTGATCCAGGGAAGCCACCCTCCCTCTCCTAAATTATGTGTTACCAACTCTAAATTCAGATTCTAATAATTCCTACATCATTCCTCTTTATTAAATGAACTGAGTTAGGCAAAAGTCTTGTAAACCATAAAACCATAAAACATGCAAATATTTGGAAAGGTTTTTTGTTTTGTTTTGCTTTTTTCCAGTTTACTTTAGAAAGCAATCATCTAATATAGCAAAAGGAAGCCAGGACAAGTAACTAGAAGATTGTCTTGGTTTCTAGTACAGAGGTAGTGAGATTAGAGATTACAGATAAAAATGGCAATAAGACTGGATAGCTAGGATTTGTTTTTTAATTGAGGAAAATATGATTTGGTGGGCACATAGAGAAAACGAAGAGTAGAAAAACGAGATCATTGCCATCAGTGGCAGGAATAGAACTGCTAAGATGTCGGGGTAAATGGAAGTCATAGAAAGGGAAGTGAGAAGTTCTCTTCTGGGTTTGATGAGATTAAAGAGATGACAAGATCATTAAGCCAAGAAAACATGTCAGCCATCTTGCAACCTGGAAGGACACCAAGGACAAGCCAATTAGGATGGCAAAGGGGAACGCCCCGAAACCCTGAGTCCTTGGGTCATCTAGCTACTAAATAACCAACTTTGGGACTGACTTTGTTTTAACTGTGTATTTTGCTACTTACAGCCAAGACCATCCTACCCAAGATAATAGTGAAGTTGAATTGAACAAAAAACAAAATAATCTTGGTAAGATAACTAAAAGGATTATAGATATTTTAAGTCAGTTTACAATTCTTTGTGTTTAAGAAGGGATATGTCTTTCAATATAGTAATTGCTTTTTCCTTCTGTTACAGATTTCCTTGCTTTGGAGACCCAACAAGGTAAATTGAAGAATAGCAGCAGCAGTGGAAAGACAGAAGATAATCCACTTGTGATTTAAAAGATTACTGATGTGTTTTTAAAGGGCAATGTAGAAGTTGCATGTCTAGAAAGCACTGTTTAGTTCAAAAAGCACTTACTTTATCTGTAAATCAGGCATTATGCTAAATCGTGAGCTCCTGCAGTTTTAGATATGAGTTGTTAGAAAAGATATTTCATTTTTATGAGAATGATTCACTTTCCTAAAATCCTATCCTAAATCTGAATATATGAAGATGGATTAGACCATAATCATTTATATTGATGATGGTTTCACATCTCAGCTCCTCTGTTTGAGAGAAACCTTAAAAGAACAATGCTCCCAGGGTTCTTAAATTTTAATTGATAAAAATTTGAGTTATATTTCTCCCCAGGATACCTATAATACATTAAAGTGAGTTATATTTTGGCTATCATTTCTGAGTAATTAATGCTATGTTCCTTTCTGAGAAATGTGTTCATATATCAAACAGTTTTTTAAGATGACTGCTAAGTTACTGATTATAAGAATAATAGGAAACATTTTTTCTTTTTATTTTTTTTTATTTTTTTAAGATTTTATTTATTTATTTGTCAAAGAGAGAGAGAGAGAGAGCACAAGCAGGGGGAGCAGCAGGCAGAGCAGGCAGAGGGAGAAGCAGACTCCCTGCCGAGCAAGGAGCCCGATGTGGGACTCGATCCCAGGACCCTGGGATCATGACCCGAGCCGAAGGCAGCCGCTTAACCAACTGAGCCACCCAGGCGTCCCAATAATAGGAAACATTTATCATGCTTGTGATGTGCCAGATATTCTCAATCCTCAAAACAAGAATGATTATTATCACCACTTTCTGGCTGAAGAAATGAAGACAGTGTGGTAGGGGAACTTGCCCAACAATTAAGAATTGGAATCAGAATATATACATCCAGGCACTCTGACTCCAGACCTCATATGCACTTCGCTTATACCCTACAATACTCCAGATGAAAACAAAGTGAGGGTATTATCACTTCTTCTATGATCTTAAGTATCAAAAAAATACTATTGGAAGAAGTACAAACTTCCAGTAATAAAATAAGTCACAGGCATGAGAAGTACAGAATATGGAATATAGTAAATAATATTGTAATAATGTTGTATAGGGACAGATAGTGATGACACATCTCATGGTGAGCACTGAGTAATGAATAGAATTGGTGAATCGCTATGTTGTTCATCCGAAACTAACATAACATCGTATGTCAACTACACTTCAATAATAAAATAATACTACTGGGTGGTTAAGCATAAGATTCTTGATTTCAGCTCAGGTCACGATCTCAGGGTCTTGAGATCAAGCCCCACCTGGGCTCCACGCTGAGCATGAAGGCTGCTTAAGATTCTCTCTCTCCCTCTGCCCCTCCCACCAGCTCACACATGTGTGCTCTCTTTTGCTCTCTCTCTCAAAAAAAAAAAAATTATAATAATAGTACTGGAAACCTTAATAAGTATTCTATAAAGAAGGATTTCTTCATAAAAATTAGAGGAACCTTAAAAAAATAAGAGGAACCTTTTCTGACTGAGGGGCTTCCTACAGCTAAATAGGTCAATGAGGTGTAGAATGATCTCCATGACCATACATTGGTTCTCTCTATTGAATGATGTAACAAAATAGTATTGCCACCTTCCCTAAAGCCATCAAACAATCAAAGAGGAAGAGTCAATGTCAACTTCTTCCTCTTGGATCCCTAAGAAATAGCTAAATTTTGGCCCAGTTTTCTCTAATCCAAGCTCTCCTTGGCTTTGCCATCTCTGAACATCCTCCTTCCAGCAGCTGCACTGAAGTTTTGTTTTGTTTTGCTTTTGTTTTATTTTTCTTCTTGCGTGCTAGACATCCATTGATGATCTGAATGGTAATTCTCAGCCCTGACCTTCCCACCGATACATCTGATATCTTCTCCCATGATTGTTCATTTAAGCACAGAATGTAATGGAGTCAGAATCCCTAACATGTGGTGTCTTTGGTAGATTATTTCACTTCAGTGTGACTCACCTTCCTCATTTTCAGATCAGCACTGTTACCCGCCCGGAAACAGTTGCTGGGAGGGTTGCATGGATGATCCACATGGAGTGGGTGGGCAGTGTCTGGCAGGCAACACGCACTCAGCCACCCTGACCACGGTTGTTATTATTAGGAAAATGGCTCCAGAAGATCCTCATGGATTCTCTAGTTCTGGGTTCAGGCATCACTGGTTTTATCTTGTGCTTTATCTTTTAACAATGATTTTTAATAGGCATTACAGCACTTTTACATAGAAAAGCCTTTAAAAAATAGTTTTTAGTATTTCAGCAGCAACTGGGTTAATGTTTGGTGATTTACCCTGGTACCTCAATTGTTTTCTATCCAAAATTTTTAATGCAATAGTTCAAAGGTCTATTCTGTTTAACTTTTCTTTCGGAGAAAAACCTGCCCATATATTTTATACCCACTATGAATTCAGAATATATTTCCTAGTAAGTGAGATCCATTTTGCTTTCCCTATATGCCGCCCTCATTTTACTCAGTGTAGGTTGTCGACTTGTTTTCTGGAGGAGGGAGGTATAGATATACTTTTGAGCATGAGGGAAGGAAGATTAGGGTTCCAATTTTGCCTTTTTCATTCTTAGCTGCAGAAAGTAAAATCACTAAAGAGGTAATACAACTTCAAGTCAGATTCCAAACTGGCACAGCCACTATGCAACATGGAGTTTCCTCAAAAAATTGAAAATAGAACTACCATATGATTCAGCAATTCCACTTCTGGGTATTTCCTGAAGAAAATGAAAACACTAACTGGAAAAGATATAAGTGCCCGCATATTCATTGCAACATTATTTACAATAGCCAAGATATGGAAACAACCTAAGTGTCCATTGATGGATGAATGGATAAGAACAATGTGGTATATAAATACAATGGAATATTACTCAGCTATAGAAAAGAAGGAAATCTTGCCATTTGCAACAACGTGGATGGACCTTGAGGGCATTCTGATAAGCGAAATAAGTCAGACAGAGAAACACAGATACTGTATGTTCTGACTCATATGTGGAACCTAAAAAGAAAAACAAAACAAAACAAAAAACCCACTAAACTCATAGGTACAGAGAACAGACTGGTGGTTTGTGGTTGCCAGAGGCAGGGCGTTGGAAGGATGGGCAAAACGGGTGAAGGCTGTCAATATGTACAAACTTGCAGTTAAAAAATAAATAAGCCTTGAGCATGTCGTGGACATCATGGTGACTCTAGTTAATAATACTGTATTGTATATTTGCAAGTTGCTACGAGATTAGATTTAAAATTCTCATCACAAGAAAAGAGAAACATACATCATAAATACAGATGTACAAGTCACTAAAAACTGCTTCCAAAAACTTCAGTCAACAGAAATTATAATAGCCTTCAAAGTAGAATCTAGGAGACACACTGTTAAATCACTCTGGTTTCCTTAATCACTCTCATGATGCTACTAAAAATAAAAGCAAAATTGAAATGACCAGTGACATTTGTCAAACATAACTCTTTCTTGTCATTCCCATCAAATAATATCAAGAATGGTATAGATTTATCAGTTTTAATGGTCATATCCATGAAGCTGACTTTTGGAAAGAGAGAAAATGTGAAATATAAAAAACAGCTTGCTTGCTCTCTGTGAAGCTCCAGGTCTTGATTTCCATTGCTGGCAAATTTGCTCATCAACTGCCTTTTCCTTCAGTCAGCGCCATATCCTACATGTATTATCCTTGCTACCTAATAAAACAAATTTTGCCAAGTTATTTTTTCTTTATTTCATTCACTAACTCTCCCATTTCACAAGCTGACCTCCTCTGGAACATTGAGGATGATCAATGTACTCAATGTACCCAGCTGTGGAGTCTTGGAGCTGCTCCAGCATTTGGGGGGGGGAATACTTTTTTTAATGATTCCTGTCAGTCATCAATTGGGCAAGTTCATGTCCTACTCGTATGTGTGAGATTCATGGCATTTCAGAATTGGACCCCTGAGAATGCAGCTTTCCCCTCTGCTCATTTGTTCTGCCCTCCCCTCAAACAACACGGTCATGTAGAAAGACAGTGAATTTGAACATCTTTAGATCTGGGTGATTAAATTATGAGGAGGCAACACATTCTACTTCAGAGCATTTCAAAATGTCAACGGATTTTTCTCATTGTTGGTAAAATGTGAAATGTGCATTCTCTCACCCTCCCCACTGCTATGATAGACACTCTTCCAAAGCAGCTCTGATTGACTGCTGACCAAGGGCACCATTCACATTCATTCTGCCTTTGGAAATGACCACCCTGGTATGGAGCAGCACCCGGCCCTGCTGGTTCCCTGATCTTCAGGAGCCAGGCACGTGACATCAATATAAGAAGTGTGCTGGTTACATGGATTGGAAGAGCCTGTGGAACTGTCCATTCCACCAAAAGGCACCTCATCTTCTAAAAAAAATTAATGACCACACCGGCCAAGTTCCTTCCATTTGTGATTTCAGACCCAACCTCAGGCAGTCCATGGAAACTCCTGCAGTTAATCACAACTGGGTCCATCAAGAAAAGGGGGTAGATCCATTCAAACAAAGTGATTGCTCTGCTGATGACAAGATAGAAGTGTCACCCCTTTGTAGTCAGCTCCCCCATCCAGCAGGCCGGTATCTAGCACTTTGGTGCTTTGGGAGACGCTAAATAAATCAGTAATGTCTTAACCAGCTCGGAAGTGTAAATGCCAGCCCCAAAACAAGGCGTAGACAATATTCCTTCCCTAAAGTCTCTTAGGACCTCCTGTGACTCCAGGAAGAGGCACCACACAGCTGGTCTAACATAAGCCATGTAGACTAGAAAAGGCTAGACCTCTCACAAAGCAGCCCAGCTTCCTTTTCCTTACTTGCCAGCAGCTTCCTACATGAGCTTCTGGTGCCGCCATCACTGCCTCCCATCTCTTTCCTCGTCATGGAAAAGGATTTGACATTGTGCTCACAATAAAATATGCGGGTTCTTACGGCATTGTCTTAAGAGTACCTGCCTTTTAGTGACGTAAGCAAATCATAAACTCCAGAAAGTAATCCATAATTTTAGAAATTATCCACAATTAAATAGTAAGATGAGGTTTTTAGAGTAAAAACGGAGATTATTCTCAGCACCCCTCAAGTTATAGGACTAGGAAGCTATTTAATCAGCCACTATAAAAAGCCAACCTTGCACATGGACATTTATTAGACGAGTTAGCAATTTTGAAATTGCTCAACATAGTAAGAATCACTGGGAGTTAGGCAGATTCTGTCCTCTGTGCCCCCCTTAGGGTGCCCCTACCCCACATGGCTTTACCACCCCACTCCCTGCCAGGGCCTCCTTCCAGAGGCACCGCACTAACATTACACCATACTCTTGTCACTTTCCACAAAGTTAACCTATTCTCAATTCAGTTCTTATAAAACATTTCTAATATAATTAATTCACAATAAATTGTTAATGTTAAAAAATGCTCAATATGAGTTCTCTTCCCCCAAATATTAATGTGTTAGTAAGGGGCATCCAAGGAAAAAAAAACTTAGCTCAAAGAACAAATCTCTCCTGGGCTGGAAGTCCAACTGTGCAGAACTTGGGTCCTAGCCTGTTTTAGTTACTAACACTTACTGACAACTGAATATTAACCATTCGGTGGGTATTGCCTGGGGAGATGCGGTAACCAGTAAGGCAGGCTACTGAGTTCTTTGTTAAGAGCGACTAAAATTCAAAATTCACAAAGCCTTACAGTCAGAGCTCCCCCCTGTGGTCCCCCATGCAACTAAAATTAAATCGCAGTGTGGGAAGCGTGGGCATGCACCAGGGACCCTGCAAGACGGGGAGGGGAGAGCAGTATAACCCTTTTGGTATTCTGCTTGGGAACTCTAGAAGCCAACTGAAAAAGAAAACCAAGTCTATGTGCTTCTCTCTCCCATACCTGTAATGATTATGTTGCCTTTATAGTTGAAAGCACATGAAAAGATCTCATCCGTGTGCCCCTCAAGAACCTGGAGGCACTGACCAGTCTGAGCATCCCAGATTCTAGCTGTTTTGTCAGCGCTGCCAGTCAGAATATGATTCCCTTGGGGGTTGAAAGAAATCTAGAAGAGAGAAAGGAAAATGATAGGTTTGTGTAATTTGATTCCTGATATATTTTTAATCAGCAAAAAGGGAACATGATTAGTCACCTGTCATCTTCCCAGCTTGGCGTGTACTCTTACATAGAACAGTTCCTTCCTGAAGGGGTCAAAATTGCAGGGACTAATACTAGACAGGAAAGTATAACAGGCCACCCCACCCCCCACCCCACAGTTCGAAGGAAAAAGACAAAAGCTCCCTTCTATTTTGAGTATTCCCCACCTAGCTTCTTTCCAAAGACTCAAGATGCAAGTCTCTCCACACAAACAAAGAGACAGAGCCCTGGTGTGGATGAGAACATAAGTCAGGTTCCTTCAAACCCAAGCACCCATGTCATCCCTATAACCCAACTTTCTCTAATCAAAAGCTTATAGATCCTCCTTCAATCTGTGCCCCAGAATGAGTGAATGTTGGGGGGACTTTCATCGTACTTCCACTCAAAGTAAAGCAGGTTGTATAAATATGCCCTGAGTGCCTCCTATGTGCCAAGCATTGTCATACGGTATCTGAGTGATTGTCAAAGGAAATGGTTAGTTTACTATTCCTTTGGGTGCCATGCTTATAACGCTCTCTAAATCATCATAAGACAATGATTTGGGTCGCATCCTCTATGACTGAAGGTTTGATGAGGACAAGGCTCAAGAGCATGGCTTTTTTTGTCCCTGTGTCCCCAGTACAATGCCTAGCACAGGGAAAGCTCTCAAAAAGCATTTCTTGAATGAATGAATGAATGAATGAATGAATGAATGAATATCTTAACTTTCTATCCCATAGAAACGCCATTGCTGAATGGCAATTCAATAAGTAATGTATCACATAGTCCAAAATGCAATATAGAGTGAGAAAACCCTTTATAGTCACACATACACAAAAATATGTGCATTTGTTGAGTGGGCCACATCATTCATGTCAATGGTTAGCAGACCAGTCACTCAGCAACAAGGCCTGGGCCCTCTTCTCAGGCTGTCTCCCACATCCACACTCTCCTGTCTCCCTTCCTGCCATGCCCTAAGGCCTCCTAGCCTATGGAGGAGATGCCAACCTTGAAGGGCAGGGGCTCCTGGCCACCAGCAGCAGGTGCAGAGGAGGGAGGGGTAGGGAGAGCACAACAGGGGGTGGTTCCTGGGTCCAGGGGCAGCCTTCCAGGACCTGAAGCCATCAAACTGATCCCTTTGAAAGGAAGGAGCAAATCTGATCTCAGGTATGACACCAAGGAACTGGGCTGAACTGGGTGGGAGCTGAGAGTCACCAAGTCCTGGCCTTTCCAGAGTTTTCGGAGGACACAGCTAAACCTCAGATCACCGACTGGAAGGCCCTGCTCCGTGAATCAGCTTGTGGGAGGAGGTTAGACAAAATCCTAAGCTACAGCTTTGAAGTTCCAAAGTAGGTCATTTTAAACTCTGTTAAGTGTTAAATATTTCCAGGAAATACTTTCTCAATTGCATCTAATTTACAAAACACTTGATACTTGCTGCACAGCATGTTTTTTGCATAATATATACTTACGTGTCTGCTAGGACCAGGAAAAGCACTTCATGAGTTTCTTAAATAGCTTTAATAGGTATTTTCAGCAAACTCAATCTTTTGCTGATGGCTGAGATGGCCTTATACTTTTTAAAAGGTTTTAGGAATGATTTATTATACTAACTTTGAGGTCGCACTTAAAAATATAGTTTTTAGGTAGCTGATTTCTAGAAAGAATGAGATAATTGGACAAACTCTAGTGCCAACAGACCTATTTACACTAAGCATACTATGTTTTTAAAACTAAATAAATTGAAAAAAAGAAAAAAACAATTAAATAAATTGCTCCAAATGAGAAAGCAACTCACCTTTGAAATTTCTCCTTCATGGCCTTCCAATTTGGTAATGCATTTTCTTGTGGCTGCACTGAAAACTCTTGCTGTTCCTTTTTGAAAGAGTGGAAATACATATAAATTCGTCTGAAATACAGAACTTTGAGCTATGTGCCCTGAATTATGTAATGTCTATCCTTCTGACGTCCAGGTTCTGTGCTGCTTGTCTTCTTGCCTGTGTGAGAGCCACCACCTAAAACTGCAAATGTAAGCTGGCGCCACGGTGGGAGAAGAGGGGGGACAGGGTGCCCTCCAGCCCTGAGCTTATTAGAAGAAATGGTGGGTTCCAAGGTAGAAAAGGTGGGGGGAAGGAATCCGCAAAGAAAAAGATTTTAATGGGAAAAAGGAGAATCAAAACAAGTTTTGAGAGGCTGGTGATGAAACAAGCAGCTGGACCAGCATCAGACACCAAATAGGAGTCTAAGGTGACAGAAGGTTCAAGAGGCCTTCCTGAAATGGAGCAATAGCCACGACTTGCTGGGCAAAGAACAGGTACCAGGGAAGCCTTTCTACAGAGAGCTGGTAGAATGGTTTGTTCCCTGTTATACCGCCAGGGCCCAGAACTTCCAAGCTCCCAGCAGACACTCAATAAGTGGATGCCGGATAGATGGATGGATGGATGGATGGATGGATGGATGGATGGATGGATAGGTGAATGAATGGGTAGGTGGATGGATGGGTGAGTGGATCGATGGGTGGGTGGGTGGATAGATGGATAGGTGGATGGATGGGTAGGTGGATGGATGGGTGGGTGTGTGGATGGATGGATGGGTGGATGGATGGGTAGTGGATGGATGGGTAGGTGGATGGATGGGTGGGTGGGTGGATGGATGGATGGGTGGATGGATGGGTAGTGGGATGGATGGGTGGGTGGGTGGATGGATGGATAGGTGGATGGATGGGTGAGTGGATGGATGGATGGGTGGGT